>VXBC01005334.1:872834-986920 GCA_013399945.1 Ploceus nigricollis
CAGTTTCTGTTCAGGAAGAAAGCATTCCTAAATATAATGAAGCAGATACTATTCTGCTTTTCTTTGAATTGTTCATCTCTGTTTCCCAGAAATCTGTCTTTGCAGTGTAAGGAACAAGAAACTTGTTCCTAGAAAACACAGCTAGCAATGGCAGTGGGTTTGTAGGACACTGTTGAGTCTGCACACTAATTTCATGGAGATAATGTGTGTCTGGAGTGAGCCATATTTACACTTACCTGATGGACACTTCACAGTGATTAAGACTCATTTACTTTTACCCATTTTTTCTAGGTGTTGATAGTGTGCTGTGGAGTGTTTACAAACTAAACTGAAGATTTCTTTCTTTTATAAAATTTAAATAAACGCGATGTGCAATTGCTCATACACTCTTAGTTTCTTCTGTGGAAACTTGAGACCAAACAAAGGCTGATGTGGTATGTCAAAAGTTATGGAACTAAAGAAGGTATGGAATAGAAGATATGGAACTAACATTTGTACATTCCCCCACACACACACACTTTTTCCCCCCTTCAATGTATTTATTTATTCCATTATAAGGAAAAATGTAGAAGTGCAAAGCTAATAATTTTTTATTAAAGACTATGTGTGGTCTTAAATCAGTTTGCTGACCAATTTGAAATCTAGATGAAGGGGATGTTTAGTTCTGTATCTGTCTGCTCAGTCTACTTGGTCCTGATTGCTACATTGCATAAGTTTAGAGTGGTGTTTGGAATGCATGAGACTGCTTTTTTTGCTATAATGTGGCCCATTGTGTATTTAGAAAGGTATGATTTATTGGAGAAACAGGTGTGGGCACATGGAAAAACAATTTGTCTTAGAGAGTTATTTCTAGATGACTAGTAAAATGTTGATGCCAAGTAGGCCATAATTAATCAGCAAGAAGTCTTTTCCTGAGTTTCCTCCTGTAGGTAAACAGACTCAGGACATCCATCAAATTGAAACTGAGAGAATGAGGGGGGAACAGCCTGAGTCTCCAGTTAGCAAAGCAGCTGTATTTCTTTGAAGCAATCCCAGCAGGGTGCTTTGCTGAGTGATTGCAAAATTGGCTTTGAAAACAAATCCTGAATTTCTTATTTCTCATAGGTTTCTTTAAGTTTTAATATATTTCTGGTGGCTGCTGCATACCAAGAAGGTGAACAATGGCACAGAAAATGGGCTGATAAACCAAAATCTTTCTCTGATTTCCCCTGAAGTGGCCTCACACCTTTTCTTTCATCTTCTTT
Organism: Ploceus nigricollis; assembly: GCA_013399945.1. Taxonomy (NCBI): domain Eukaryota; kingdom Metazoa; phylum Chordata; class Aves; order Passeriformes; family Ploceidae; genus Ploceus; species Ploceus nigricollis. The sequence continues at coordinate 874,079 of VXBC01005334.1, forward strand.
TCATTATGTTGTGGTGTGCAAGTATATCAGTAGTTACTTAGTGAGCTCTAATCATGCTGAGCTCACTAAGCACAAAAGTAAATGTCAAAAACTTCTGTTGATTGTCTGTTTTAAAGCAGCTTTGTCACAGTGCTTTCAAAAGCTTTAGGTCTGGAGATGTTTGATCTGGAGATGAAACAAGTGGTAGCCTAATTTTTATGCTATACTGTAGTAATCTGAAAATCTCAGTAAGTTTTGTTAACTGTAAATGCAATTTCACTTAATTTATATCTGTTTTGTGCTGTGAGAGATCTATAAGGGTGAGAGGTAGGACTTGTACTACACACTGTGCTGGCCATGGAGCACGGGTGGATATTGGTGGATCTGCCGTGCAGGTGGTTGATTTCTGATTTTGCTTTAGTAGATGCAAGAATATGTCATTCATCTTCTTGTTCAGCCATTTGGGAATTGGACTCACTTCATAATACCTAAAAGTCAAAGAACTCCCAGCTATCCTTTGTTTAGGGTAAGGTCCATAGAGCTTAGTGATTAGAGAATCTGCAGGGAAGGTGGAAGCTTTCTGGATGTGGAAAAGAGGGGAGAGTTTGAGTGTCCATGGCAGGAATCAGCCCTCAGAAAACCACCTGCTTGATTTGCAAGACTTGACTTCTTTTCAAAAATCTGAAGAACTAGCTTGCTGGAATGAATCCCAGAAGTCCAACAGTTAGGTGAGGTCATGCATGTAGTTTCATAATTAGGTTGTGCTGTAAATGAGGAAAAGCCATAATCAAAATTGTTCAGTTCCTTAGGTAAAGGTCATGTGTCATATCTTTCCAGTGGTTTTGAAACTAGGTATAACTTTAGATTAATTTTCCAAAAATGCCTATGAATTGCTTAAGAAACTCCCTTAGTCTTGATGCACAATGAAAATAGCAAAAGCACTGTTTCAGGATTCAGTATGTTAGTTGAATGTTTACCTTTGCTCAAAAACTGGCTATCCAAGCATTTTCTATTGTTTTCTAGCATCTAAAGAAGGACAGAATTAAGATGCCGAATCAATGTTTTTAAAACCTAGTTTATCTGAACGCCTGTAATTTCTACAATTCACTGTATCTGTCCTACTAGAAACACAGCCTGTGGACTGCTGGTGTCCTTGGGAAGATTTGTGTTGGGCCCAAGAGCTGTCCTTTGTTGCATGAATGCTGGGGTCTTCTTAGGCAGAACTGAGTGATTTGTTTCCTTAGGAACAATGAATTCTTCTTGGATCCCAACTGGCCAGCAGCTGACTTTTTAACACCTTCAATATGAATGCTTTGTGATGACCCCAAGACAAGTTTGTGGGGAGGTTTTTTTCCATTTTTTTTTCTTTATTTTTTCCATTTGCCTTGTGTCCATCTGTTTCTTTCCAAAGATGAACCTCATTATATAATTCACAAAAGCCCTACATGTGTGCCTCATGAGTATGAGGAGAATGTGCTTGGGTACGTCTGTTCTCCCCCATGTGATTGGGGAGGAAAGGAGGAAGGAAAACTTGTGGCTTCCAGCACCAGTTCTCCCCAGGGCAAGAGGTTAACATTTGACAAGATGACTGCCCTTTTTATTAAAGAGTCCCAGCAAAAGCAGATGCAGATTTCATCAAGGCTTGATCTTTTGAAATTCACTTTGCCTACTCAGCCAACTTCTCAGAGGATTTCTCCCACAGCTCACAAAGGATCCATCTGGAGAAAATTGCTAAGCAATGTTTACCAATCCATCTGTGCTCTTGAATGTCTAGACCTGTGTAAGGGCTGAGGTAAAGTCTTTATAAGCTGTCATGCTGAAAATCATTTTGAAGTCCTCCTGTGGTTTGCAACATAGGAAACGTAAAGATTAGAAATTCTGCTGAGGCATTTTTCACATTCATTCCAATTCCTCAGCAATTTGTAGAGCAAATTCTGTTGTAGTTTATGTGATTATTAGGTAATTAAATACTGCATCTCATTCATATGTGCCTACGTCACTGGGATTAAGGTTACAGGGACTACTTTGAATTGCCTTTTTTCTGATTTCTAGATATTTAACCTTGCTCCCTGGTGTTCTCCAAAGCCATTCAGACACAAATGGATCAACCTGTATTCCCATTTTTGAAAGCTGGAAATGTGACCTCTAAAGAAATTGCAGCTATAGCCAAGCAATTACAAATTTCTTCCAGTTTTCAGTGCTTGATTTTCATTTTGGGGATCTGTCTATCTCTGTATAGTTGTCAATGTGTGTGGTTTGCTGCAGATTTACTTATCAAGCTTTTTCTTACAGTTCATGCATCCCTAACTTTAGGAATAATGCAGTTCTCTGCTGAAGTGTCCTTCAGTGGTGAAGCTGCTGTGATCACGCTGTGGAAGAGCAGGGCTGGCATGAAGGGAATCTTGGGGAGTATAAGATTTCTCTTTACTTTGGACCTTAACCTTCTGCTGGTGTGAACTGACATTTGGACAGGTGCATCTGCACAGACCATCCTGCACCATCAGAATTCTGATTTGCTTGCAGGGTTGGGAAAGAATAGTGCTGCATACTAAAATACGTGTAGGCTTTTCATCCTGGCTACTTCAACCTTTGGTCTTGAAAAGCAGATTATTATCTATTGAGTAAGAATTGTATTTGTATTTTGGCAGTATGTTAAAATAGAGCCTTAGCAAAGAGACACCAGTTGCCCTTGCCTGAGAGGTAATATTGATTTCAAGAAGATGAAGAAGCTTTTGTCTTCTTGTTACAAAAGACTGTAATATTGACATAACAGAAACTGAAAAATTGAACATAATATAGTGGAGAATTTTCCTTTCGTTTGAAGGACAGCACTGCAGAGAAATTCTTTATAGTTACTAGGCTGTAAAAGCATGTGGCAAAATACTCTCAGGTTTTATATTATATTTACCTTCTATGACAGCCTTCCAGACCACTGTCTTAGGCCTGGGAATTCTGCTGCTGTTTTCCTTGAAGACCTGAGGAACCTGACACGTATGGAGCATTTCTAGTTTTTGTGTTAATTTGTTTGCGTTGCTGCACACACAAGTAAAGCCATGACTAGGATATTATTGAATACCTCGTAAAAGTGAAGGGGGTGGTGGGGACAATATACCTCAGCAAGTTTCAGAGACCACATTTTCTCCTTTCCTTTTGATGGTGCTTTCTGTGGAATCTTTTGTTGCAAAGAGAATAATGAAATCATAAGTCCATCACACTATTAAAAGATACTGGATTTTGTTCTGTAATGAGATCTCAGAGGCCCAGGACACCATTCCTGCTCTCCCTTTGGAAGAAAAATGAACTGCAGCTGCAGCAGCTTGGCTGGCTGCTGTGGTCAGAGAGGCTGGGAAGCTGTCAGAGGAGTTGGAGATGGAGCAATAGGTTTCCAGTAACTTTGGCTCTTTAGACAAAATAACATCTGTGCCCATAAAGAGAAGTTATCCTTCCAGGAAAGTGTCCTGAAAGACATTTCAAAGCCTGCAGCATAGAAATGGGGTTTTGGGAAGAAGGTAGATTTGGAATGTATTTAAGAGTGAAATCTTCAGGGAACAGAGGATAAAGTGAATGTTTTCTGGGTTAGAGTATGTGGGAGGAGTATAAATAAACATTTTCTGGTCACTTTTACTGTGACTGCTAGAATGCTGTGAGGGTTATTTCATTGCTTCAGGACAACAAGTCACAAGCAGCTGATGGGACAGGGAGGGGTATTGCTGTTTGGTCTAAATAAAGACAACAGGCTATAGCAATGACTGCAGCCTCCTACCCAATTTGCAGTAGAGGGGGAGAATCCCTCCCCTGCTCAGAGGTAAAGTTTAGCAGAATATTTCTGGTTGTTTGGTAAAGTAGAATTTGAGGAATGCTGCGAACATTCCTTTATTTAAAGTGAAAAACACGAATCTGAAATGTATAGACAAGAAAAAGCAAGGGGGAGAGTGCATTCCTTGTTACAGTTTTCATATGCAAGTTGTTGTTGAAGAAACAAAAATGCTCTTATTCCTTTCCCTTGCTTGAAGTAATCTATTTATGTATTTCTATGAAGTGCTGTAGAAAAAAATTATAATTACACTGTATGAAACTAATTCTTCTACGCTGAATTAAGTTTAAAATAATGTTGAATCCATATTTCCATTAGCAAGCAATGAAAAAGCTATTAAGACTAAGACTTAACACAAAATCAGTTCAATTCCTGCAAATGTTTCTGCAGAAGCATGGTGCTGCAGAGCTGTAAATAAATAGCCTGAAATATGCTGTAGTATCTGTACTACCTAAAATTTCAATTCAAGAAAAAATGTTTTTTCTTCTAACTATTAGATTAGAACTACAGAGGGGGCAGGTTCAAAGAGATACTGAGCTCTTTTTTCCTCTATGTTTTAGGAGAATTACAAAAATTAGTTTTATCACTTCTGCATTTTCTCCAAGCCCCCATCTGTAGAGAAAGCATTTAGCTCCCTTACTTTTAAAGTATCAATCCATGTATAGGTGTTTTATATCGTTTCAGTTACAGTGTCACTGGGCCATTTTTCATCCAGAGCCTGTAAATACAGAAAAACTCCAGAAATGTCCAACTTCCACTAAAATGTTACTCACAGACTCATTCGAGACAGATGCCATATGTCTGAGGTCCTCAGGTTATACAGTAATGGGTATCATAGAAATAGGATAGATATTCATTATCATTTCCCAAGGGAGTGTTTTGGATTAAATAACTTTAAAATTCCCACCAGACAGAAAATCTTTGTTAAATGTGTTTTATTTTTTGCAGATGAGTTCATTACAGTATAACTGCTGATAAACTTCTTTTGATCCGTGGCAAGATGTAACTGCTTTGGCCTAGTCATTAATTCAGGACACAAAGATGTGCCTACCAGTGTGTCAGAATGGGAGGACTGTAATAATTGGAGGCAGATAGAATTTATTAAACTTTTCCTAGTAATATGAGAAAAGCCTGGCACATGGCTCTCCATAGCACTGCCCAGGGATGTGTGCTCTTCAAAGAACACACCTTGAAGTACAGGTTGACTCTGAAGTCAGTCTTCCTCTATGCTAGTACATCAGAGGGCAAAATTTAGCCCAAAGTGTCTTAAAATAATTTTTCAATGCTTTGCATTAGTAAAACCCTGCTGTGGGTTAAAACTTTGTCATCATGCTTTTTCTGTGCTCCTTCTCCAGTGCCACTCTGAGCCACAGGAAGAGTGTGGCTTTTTCTATGAGATTGAACTGCTGTGATCAGTGAACAATTGTGCCCAGCAACTTGATTCCCTCGCAGAAGGGGTGCTGCAGGTGATGACTGCAGTGTCCCCATCCCATTCTGGGTGTTAGCAGAGCTAAACCACAGCATCTCTTGAGTCCCTTTGCCCACCGTGCTGAAACCATGCAGTAAGTGTGCTGTAGGTCCATAGCCCTCAGCTTGCTTCAGTGCCTGCAACCTGGAAGCAGGAGACAGTTATTTTCCAGCTTCCATTTAAGAGGTAGCATCTAGATTGTGACCTTCCGTGCCAGACTTTGTTCCAAAGCCAATTTGTAAATGCTTTGTATGTCAGCTTTAGCTGGGAAGTCCCAACCACTCTCACCATTGTTACATTATCTTCCAAAGAGCCAATGAAAATACAGCTTTGATGTGTTTCTTTTGATGCTCAGATGCCATTGCATGTGAGGTATTATCCTGAAAACCACATTATCACAGTAACTTAGGGCCTTTGGGCATCTGATATTGCCAATTGCCTTCACTCCTTGCTGGTATGTAATTTATCACCGGCATGGCCTACCCTGCTAATATGCACCCTTTGTGGGCAGAGGCAAAGCTAATATACTTTCAAAGTGTATTTGAATTGCTTCCATAAATCACAGCTGTCACTGTGAGCAGTTTTATCACTTGCCAGAACAATATGTTATGGTCATGCTTTATAGCCTTGGTATTATTCTGAACTTTTATTTGTCTAAATTGTAATGCATCATAACTTATTTTATCAAACAAATTTGAGCAGCCCCAGGTTTTTTTATTATTATTCTATTTTTACATGGAAACACTGTAAAGAAGAGCATTTTTATGTGACATGCCTTATAGCTGTAATTATTACTTTTTATTAGTAATTAGCTCTAAGAACACTAGCAGTTTGCTTTCTATTTGCTAATTTTCATTCTTCTAAGAAGTTCATACAGCTGAGGCAGCTTTGTTTTTGTAGCTCATTTCCTCCTACTCTGCTGTGTAGCAGGAAGAGCAGCTACATGGCAGTCATGAGCCATGGAGTTGGAGATGGAGAGGAGGAACCTCATTGCCTCATAGATTTTATTTGCTATCTCTGCAGAATATCCACCAAATTAATCAATTGTGTGGATTTAAAAAGCCTTGTGAAAAATCCAGAAAGCACTTTCAGGTGAGCCATCCTACCTGAGAACCCAAGGATAGTGTAGCAGGGAGGTCATGAGTAGTTATTTATGCCTAAGGCATAATTAGTGCCTTCATCTGGGAGTGCTTCCCCTGAATCACAGAAGGCAGCTGGGAGCATGAGCAGCATGAGTACTCAGAGCTGTGCTGCGATGCCCTGGCTCAGGCATGGGCTGGGGAGTGGGACAGTTGTGCCTCAGCAGCCAGAGCCACTCACCTGGGCAAGGACCAGCTGTGCCCACACTGCCTGCCCGCCCCATCCCTGTCCCTGGCATGCAGAGCGGGGCTGTTCCCATCTGCCAGCTCAGCCTCCCCACCAGGCAGGGTCCTGCTAACATCACTGGAAACTCTGCACAGATGCAAGCTTCATCCATCATATTTTTCTTCTTTTGCCATAGTTGTAGATCTGTTTGTGAGTGTGACCTGTGACTGGTTTAGGACTTCACTGCAATAAGAAACTCTCCTCAGCTCTTCTTTCTCAGGGATGCTCTGACATTAAATGCACTGTTTCCAGAACAGTAAAATATCTCCTTTTTTACAGCTGTGCCTAAAATACCAGTGAATATTTATGAACCAATTTTCCGTGGCTTCTCCTGTGATGGGGAAAAAAAAAGTGTGGGTTTTTTTTTTTTTTTTTTTAATTGATGCAATAGCTCATTGCAGAATATGAGAACAAGGTCTATAAAGTAGTCAGTTTTATAATTAGAAAATTATTTATTTGCAGCAGATATATTTGCTAAAATGTGAAGATTGCAGTCCTCTGGTTTTAATGTGAAAAAATATGCTAATTGTTTAAAATTGAGCAGTGTCTCTAATGGAATCTTTTTAGATGTAGATCAAGTTCCTTGTCATGAGCAGTAGTCTAAAGGTATGACTTAGGTTTGTCCTTTTACAGAAGTTAGTGTTTATTCTCAAGGTTTGAGCAGTAGTTGCTAAAGAATGTTCTGCAGATGTATTTGCAGATCCTGTGATTTTCTCTTTTCAAAAATTTTAGCTACACAAACATTTTCAGCAGATTGGCTAGGCACATCAGCTACCACTTCAGAAATGCATGTTGTAAATTTTACATGAAGAGACATTTTTGGCAGCTGCTTTGTGGTTTGACTTTGAGCAACCCCAGAAAGGGTATGTGAAATCAGTTACCCCATCCAGACCACGTAAGCAAGAAACAAGTCTTTTAGCCTAAGGATGATTTGGAGGATGGTGCTGTATTAAATTCAATGATTGCACATGGAGGAATTAATATATAATGAATATAGTCTTCTGCCCACGTACATAGATTGTTTCATAAGATCAAAGGAACTAAGGGTGGAGGATACTCCTGATTTATGTGAAAAACAAAAAGCACTAAGAAACATGTTTTTCCTACAAAAAACCTCTCTCCCACCCCAGCTGAGCCTGGGGAGCTGGCAAACGCCTTTAGCAGGCATTGTAAAGCCTCTGTAAACCCTTCCAGTTTAATTTGAAAACATCCATTTGTATTGCTTTGCTGACAAATTTCTGATTCACAGAGACCTGTAGTTAAGACTTTGCTCTGGCAGTTGACTCTTACCATGCCCTCTTCCTCACCTCCCTGCCAGTATTGACAGACCTAGAGCTCTGGGAATGTGGCCCTACCCCTTGCAGGCACTGCCAGAAAAAAAAAAAAAAAAACCAGACTTTTTTTTTGGGTCAAGGAAGCATTCTTCATCTAACTGAAAATTTTGCAAAGCTCTGTGTGTAACTCTTAGCTAATTCAGCACTTAAAGGTCTCTCCTTATTATAGATTATATTGAAGATCAGATGTTTTTTCATTGACTTTATCAATTGAATATATAGCACTTTTCAGCACTGCTGGATATCAAAATGTTTTATGTTTTATGCCACCCCTCAAAACTTTATTTTACAGATGAGAAAACTAATAAGCAGAAAGAAGTAATGCACTCAGAGTGTACTAGGTCCCAGGCAAGAAAAAAAGCTATCAAAATTTATGATGTATGCAAGGAAAAATTCTGCTGCCGCTGGCTCTCAAATCTACCTTGACAACACACCTAGGTTGATCTTCAGTATTTATGCTGAGCTGAAGACTCCATATGTTTATGGTCTTTATTGTGCATTTTCCATCACTCTGATTGCTTAGCTGGCATCCATCAGGAATTCAGACTTTGCAAATACTTTTGGCCGTGAAGATTGTAAACACAGCCTTGCTGGGGTTGCAAAATATTAAGTGTGCTGTGTGACAGCAAATGCGCCATGGCAGGTCTGCCCCAGTGATTTCTGAGGGCAGACATCACCCTGGAGAGACCCACAGCAGACAAAGCACAAACATTCAGAAGACTTTCCTACATTTAAATTTGTGCTATGCTTTAGGGGATTTTTGCTAATGGAAGTAAATTTTGCATCATTTACAGTTGCACAGTTGCAGATACCTTGAGAGGAGATAAGGGGACCAGGACTGATCCTGTGGGTTTTGCAGAAGTCTGCATGAAATGCTCTTGCTTGGCAGTTCAGCCTTCTCAGGCTGTTGCACTGGTTGGGTTAACCAACATCCTCTTCTGCAGCAATGACACCGGACCATCTATAGTGGGAGTTTTCCAGCTAACGTCCTGTGCAGTGAAAGCTGGGGATAGAGGGGAGGTTTTGGTTCATGTAGCTGAATTGAACCATATTCTGGCTGGACGTTATGACATCTGTTGACCAGGGGCCTGATTCCGTGCTTTCTCAAGCCTGCAGAAAGACTGCCCTTAGCATGAGTGAGGCCGGGACTGGGGGAGTGATGCCTGCCCCTTTCCCAAGCACTGCTGTCAGCCTATTGTCCAACTTGGTAGAGACTTGGGAATCAATGCAGAAAAAAAGTGATGTCTTCTAAGTCAGCTTCATCCTCCCTCTCCTTTTCTCTTTCTTCAGCTCTCTTTGAGCCAAGATTTCTTGGCTCAGCTGGTCAAGAAACTTGCTGCTGAGTGTCATTTCTATTAAATTCTTTTGTGAATTACGCAAGGAATTTGTGACCCCAGGTGTTAATCTTCCTGTTTTCAAAAGTGATACTGAACCCTTGTTAGAAAAGGCAAAGGTGAAAGTTTACATCCACAATGCATTCCCTGTTTTCTTTTTTTCTTTTCTTTTTCTTTGTTTTGTTTTTTTTTTTTTTTTGGGTGTTGATATTATTCTGCAAGAGTTGAAAATGCACTTGCCTGTGATGTGGAGATAGCCGGGCTTTGTAAATTTAGGTGCCCGATTCATCAAAAGAGTTTGTAAAACTGTATGAACAAGTTATTTTGCACATTCCTTGGCCAAATGAAACAAAAACTCATATTCTTCTGAAATGAGACTCATACCCCACACATCCTCTATACCCAAGGCAAACTAAAATATAAAACAAAATTGCCTATAGATACTAAATCAAACAAAAACAACAAAAAAAGGGTTTTGGAAATTGGTGGTGTTCTATTGGGGATGTCAAAGGGGAATGTTTTTGACTTTTCCAGACATTTTTTCTTTTATTCATTTATTCCCTTCTTTGTAAGATGCACAGTTTGGCCACAGGGGAAGCTAATTGGGCACTGGGATGACCACACCTGTAGATTCCACCCTTCGCCTCCTTAGGAGAAAAAGCTTTAGCTGGAATATACAACCCAGTAACCAAATGTATTGCTTTTGTACCTATGTCAGAATTGCAATTAGTTTCTATTTCTGCGGTGAAATGGAATGGAGTGACTGCCCAGAACAGACACTGATACAAAGCACTTACAGGCACTTTACAGGTCTTTTACCTCGTACTTCAAGGGCTAAAGTGAAGGGAGGGTCTCAGTGATAGCAATTGCTTTAGTGAAGGCTTAACCCAGTTTCATTAAGGCACTTTTAATCAAGAAAGACAGGAAATGTAAACTAGTATCTGCAGTAAACTAGAAGGGTTGGTAATTGCAAGGCAAATGTAAGTGGCAACAAGGCATCTGTGTCTGTGCCACAGAAGTGAAGTAAGGTGGACTCATCCCTGATTACCATTTAGTTTATTAGTTGCCACTATGTCTTGGCACATAGCCACTGCTTGGTCTGATGGCTCTTTCATATAGGCACATACAAGTGCAAGGGTGGTACATTAATGCAGGCTCAGTCCCACCTTGCCCCATTTTTTCTCTTGTGGGTTAAGCAGTGGTTGTGCAGAAGGATTTGAGAAATGAATTTGTTTCATATATTGTAGAACTGAATTTTATTGGAACAGGACCTCTCTTTCCTTAATTTGATTGCTACCTGCCTGGTCAAGTTTCTCAGAAACCTTTTAAAGCAGTGATAAGAATATAGTGTGAATAAATGTGTTTGTGTCTTTCCCACTGGCAATCCTCTCCTTCAAGAGGTTGAGTTCCCTGGTCCAGAAGTGTATTCAAGCCTGAAAATCATTGCTCTGAAATCAAGAAATTACATTATATGCTTAGAAATTAAGCAAATTCTCAAGGGCTCTGCTCTATCGGGGCCAGAGTAGCACAGTGGTGTTGCAGGCAAGTGCTTCTAATATGGTACAGAGCTGGTTAAGGTCGATTGCTAACCCCAGTAGTCTTTGGATTGCATTCTGCATGGGTGCACTTGGAAAAGATGAGATTTTTGCAGTTGGACCCATATGGGCAGACATATGCTCCATCAAAGTCCTGTTGGCTTCAGTATCGTCCCTGTGCCTGTTTGCATCGAGCTGGGGGCTGTAGTCTGCAGCTTGCTGTGTCCTTATGTTGTAGGTAAACAAACAAACTCACGGCTTTTTGCTCTGTCATTTGGTACCTTTTGGTGCATACAGAAGCCAGGAGGAGGAAGAGTGCCATCAGGCAGTGGCTGTGTCTTTGTTGCAGGCATTATTTACAGTTGATGTTGTGTTTATGAAGAGTCTTCCTAAGGGTGAGATACAAAACGAAACCCAGCTTGTGAAGGTGAAAAAGCAGGGTTTGTTACTGATATGGTGCTAGCAGTTGTTTACCCCAGTCTGCCCACAGTAAAATTGAGCGTGGTGCAGTGAACGGTATCACCAGAACACTGCAGTTTTCTTCCAATAGCGAGGATGTGAGCAGGGCAGGAACCTGTACCTGGAGTTGTGTGGAAAAAACCAGCCCGGCAGAGGCAGCCAGAGCCCAGGGACCAACCATCTCCACAACCCTGCTGGTGAGCAGCAGCCTGCCTGAGCAGTCCCCGCTCAGAATAGGGGTCTAAGCGCTCAGCACACATATTTTGGTGTACTGCCAGAAGAGTATTGTGTAGTTCTTCTCCTTTTCTCTGGACAAATTATTTCCCTTGTGTGCTTATTTTTCTACCTGCAGTTGTCTTTTCTCTTCAGGAATGCATCATCTTCACTGTAGTGACTGCAGCTATTCCTTGAAGTTTGCACGGTATCTGGCATGGAGGTTCACTCTGAGCTTGTGCTTGTAGATATTTCATCAGTATCAAGAGCTGATGCCAAGATAACAAGCTGATATCAAGAGCAAGAGTTATAGATAGATCAATACACAGGGCTTAACAATTTATTTTACTCTGACCTGCCATTATTTGTTAGGGGTCAAACCAGAATAAATGAATCTGCTGAAATTCAATGAATCTGAACCTGTGGTTTGCAGCTGGCATGGAAAATCTGATCCTGCTAGCCTTGTATTTGTGCTTTTTTTGAATCATACTGAATTTTGTTGTGGTGGTTAGCTGTCCCATCACACAGTTCCTTAGGATTTACTAACAAAATTGCATATAACAGTTATTCTATGGCCATGAACTGGTTTATGTAACACAATGCAAACATAGACATAGGTACGTATGGGCAGTATTGCAGCTGCTCTTCATCTAATGAGCATGTCATATGTCAAAGAATTCTGTTAACACTAAGGGGTTCTCATATTGGTGTTTTAGTTGTACATTAGCTATTCAAAAACCTCCTAAAGAGGAATTGCAACAGACCTCATCAATGTAACTGTCTGTGTCTACAGTAAGGTCTACTACCAGATTTGCATGTGTTTTGGTCTTTAAGCCATAAATCTCCCTTAAGAGCATCCTATATTTTCTCCAAAATTATCTATTTGCCTGCCCATGGGTCTCAGTTGACTCTCCTTAAGGTTGTTGGGATTGGTGGGCAGGGGCTGAGAGCAAGATTATTCCTGGATGATCCTTAGCACTCTTTTGGACCTCCCTGTTGTCGTGAGAACTGTGCACCAGCTTGCAATACACGCCTCCAGTGGCTTAGCTCTGTTGGGATGAGAAGGTTTCAGCCTTCTCAGAATAATGTAGTATCCTCCCAGGTCCTGTAGTACCCTCCCTGCAGGCACCTCAGCTGGCTTTGGGCATCTACAACTCTCCAATGTAAACCCTTCCTCGTGCTACTGGCCAAGGGGAAATGCTGTCCGAAGCTCATTTCTCCAACGCTGTTGAGCCTGTCATTTGCTAGCTGGGTGACTTTTTTTTTTNGGTCTCCAGTAAAATGCAGAAGCCTCAGATTACAAAAACAGCTGCACATGCTTTGGGTTAATGCATTTAAGTCAGGCTCCAGGGCCTGGGCAAGTGCCAAGATCCTGGATCAGCTGCTTTACCGGAATTAGGCTGCTGTAATGGAGCCCTGCATTATTGTGTTGCAATTATTTTGGATTGCAGCTGGCTGTTCCCTGTATTCTTTTTTTTTACTGAAGTGAGATAAAAGGATTTGTCTTAAAAATAGAATTTTCTTTTCAGAATCTTTCAGCAGCTTTGAGTTACATACTATGTCTGTAAGATGTGCTCCTCTGTTTAGATTTATCTTGAAGGAGAAGAGCAAGAAATATTTGTCATAGTTTTTGAAGAGCAGGAAGAGTGCTAAGAGGTCTCAAAACATAAAATAAATGCATATTGGAAAGGAAATAAAATAAGTGATTAACGTGTCGTATAATTACATGGTTTTAGGTTTTCAGAAAGAACAGATTTGTTTTCAGCATCAAGCCACTTACTAGTAGCAAGTTCTTCTTAAAGCTGTCCCTATAATTTGGAAATTCTTTGTATAGAGAAGTAAAGGAATGGATACAGATTTAAAACTGACAAAAAACATTTCTCCAGCCTCGAGTCTCCTGTATTTGTATCCATTCAAGCTCTTTTTGATGCCTGTTTATATACATTTCTTGTCAAATAACAGCTCTCTCAGGCTCTCCAATTGATAGCAAAAAGTAAACTGAATGCAGTCGTTTATCTTTGAACTGTTCAACTGTGCCCTTCTTCATGTTCTCGTTAATAATGCCAGGTCTCCCAGGAGCACTCTCACACAATTTTATCCCATAAGCTTTTTGTTTGACCTTACCTGCTGTTCCCCTGGAATATAAGGGGGACAAAAAAAACCCAAAATGCCAGCCTGCCTTAATTAAACTTTTAGTCTCAGAAGATGTTACAGTATGTGATTTCATTAGGTATATAATTAAAGTATTTAATCATACCTCTTACTTGTCTGGGCCTTTTTACTCTGTAGTGAAGTCACAGAGTTTTAAACCAACTCTTCAGGTGTGGAAAGGTAACTGAGGGGTGGACATGCATCTTTAAGTAATTCAGAAATTCAATTTACCCAGGATTTTGCATGTTTGCCCTAAAGGTAGTTGCTTGGATTATGAAATAGAAGGCACTAAATAGAAGTTCAGCACTCTTTGCAACCAATTTTTTCACCCATGGGACAGCGAGCATGCATATAAATGTTTTTTAGAAGATAATGCTATTCCTCATTTCGAGGTTGGAACTTAGCATCATAGAAAAAGTGTAAAAGAATGGGTAAAAGGTAATGGATATTTCTTTGACATATAAGAAGTGCTAAATCTTACATTGTGATATGTGGTGTTACTTCCATCATTTCTCATTGCCATAATCTAAATCACGCCAGCAGGAGGCTTTCTTACCTCCCAGGTGAACTCATTTGTTTTATGCAGTGACTATTCTCAAGGAAAAGTCTATGCAAAAAGCAGTCTCTCTTGGCTTTTGTAAAAATGTACCTTTTTTTTTAGTTTATATAGGAAAAGCAGAGTTAAAAACTATGTTTTTGAGGCTCTGAACCTGCACATCTTTTGGACCACGAGGGTTTTGTTTGCTAGGGAAGTTGTGTTATTTCCCTGACATTTTTACATTTTTTTTTTTTTTCCATTTTGTTAGCAGTGGAGAAATGCCCCCAACTGGCAGCATTTTTTGAGTAGCACATGAAACTATCAATGCTTCAGATGCTCTGTGCTTTGGGCTTCTTCCAGCCCCTGGGGTTGCAAAACAAGTAAAACCAAGATTTCATAGAACTTTTTGAGGAAGAATAAAGCAAGAGGACAAGGAGGGGCAGTTCACCTGGGTAGATCCTAGAGCAACTTGCCACATGGGTGATTTCAGAGCTGTTATCCACACAAAAAAAAAAAGAAAAGGGAAAAAAAAAAGAAAGAGAAACCAAAAAACCCTAGTGTAGCAGAATATTTTCTTCAGCAGTTTTTACTAAATCCAACAAATAGGTTGGTCTGGGATAATTCAAAATTGCAGGAAATATCCCAGTTTTATTTCTTGTTCTGAAGCTGGGTGAAGATATTTTTGTACTATTGCTTTCATGGGATTTGTAGCTTTGTAAACCAGAGAGAGAAAGAGGGGTGGGGAAGACAGTCCAACTTCTTTTATCCAGGATTTTTGTTCTTTCTCTTGTGATAATAAATCTTACTGGCTCATATCTCTGATGCATATACATCTTGTTGAGTTTCTTAATGCAGCTGAATACGGCTCTTTGCGTGTGAGTCTGACAACAAATGTGGCTATTGATCTGTTACCAGGTTTGGAAAGCATGAATGTATTCTTTGCAAAGCTATGGCCAATGTAGGGACTCAGAGCTATGATTCTGGCAGCAATTATGTTTCAAGACTCAAAGTTCAACATCCTGCAGTTTCATAACCTCAGCTCTGCAGAGAATTATTCGAATCACTGTCATTGTAATCACTTTAGGAATACATTTGCTGTGTTATGTGTTTCCAGTGAATGTAGCTGGAGTGCCATTAGCTAAAAATTGTTTTGATATCACAAACTTGAAAGAATCAATGCCATTAGTTTAAAATTTTGAAAACAAATCTAACGAAATAACCCGCAGTTTCCCCTGCAAGCTGTTGGAATGGGATGTGCTTTTACCTGAAATGAAAGAAGCCAAATTTGTGTTAAAAGGCTTCTCTTGTTTTTGGAGGGTCTGAACGTGCTGAGTGCTGTGGGCAATATGAGTCTGTGTGCTGCTGTGGTTTTTGACATGTGGTGTTTTACATGCTACCTTGTACCTTTGTACCTTTTCTGTTGCTTCCTAAGACTTCCTTATTTCAGGCATCGGTATTCTTGTTTGGTTTTTTTCCCCCTTTGTATGTGTGTGAAAACTAAGTAAAATAATTGCATGGTCTTGTGTTTTGATGGGAAAGGGGTGGAATTTTAGCATTCAGCTATTATGTACTTGTCCTTCTAGCTCACATGGTGTCCATTTCACACCCCTAAATTATCTGTGATGTCTTCAAGTAGAATATAAAGCTGAAATGTCTTACTAGGTCAAGACATTTTTTTGTGTATTCCAGAGAGAAAGCACAGTAGGAATGGATGGACCAACTGTAGCCAATTTGCTTTGCAGTGTGCTTTGGATTTTAGATCGAAGCTTAAACTACAAAATTGTTTACAAAATGGTTTGAATTTCAGCTGCACAAGATGCAGTTTAAATCTTCAGACTCACACAGAAAATAACACCAGGAGGGAGACCTTAATTAATGTATCTTCTGTGTGAGTCTTCCAAACTGCAGACACTTTGGGGTGGGGCTAAAATCAAAATTAGCTTAAATTTATAGATTAATTTTACATTCTGTGACAGTTTAGTCCATCATTTGCAGTGAAACTCGCCAGATAACGGTCAACTGCATAACGAAAAAAAAAAACAAACCTTTTCCTCAGGTGATTGGGCACCCAATTCTAACACATCACACCTGGACTTGAGAAGCCAGCAAGAACACAGTACCTTGGAGCAGCACTCCTCTAGAGGAAGCAGTGCAGAGGAATGGTGTTACAATGTCCTCAAAGGAGGTGAAACACCTGGTTGCAGTCCTGTACTTGAGTATCTCACGCAAAGTCAGGAGGGACTGATGGACCTCTGGAACAAGAAGAGCTTTTTTCTGACCACCAAAAACACTTGCCTAGAATTCCTGCTCTCACTTGTGCGCATTGTGTGGCTCCCACAACTTGGCCAACTGTCCTATACAAGATTCCCCAGTTAGACTGGGTTTCCTCCTGTTTTACAGATAACCTCTAGGGTCTATTTGAGAATCCAAAGGTTCTTTGGGATACTTAGGGGTGTGGTTTAGTGGTGGATGTGGCAGTGTTAGAGCAATGGGTGGACTTGATGATTTTAGAGGTCTTTTCCATCCTAAGCAATTCTGTGATTCAATTCTGTAATTCCATCTGTGATTCTAAGACAGTGTTCAATCTTGCTGAACAACTTGCTTCAGTTTTTTCCTCCTTCCAGTTTTGCAAATACTTTGGCATGGACCAGCTCAGGGCTTTTGGTAAAAAAGAAAGTTGTAAAAGACTTTACTAAATGTACTTATGTGTCTATGAGTGAATTGTAGTTCTACAATGACATTTTTTTTTCTCTGATTATAAGTTAATCATAGGCATTGTAAATTTGTATTATTAGAAAGTAAAAGCTACATCCATCCACTTTAATACTTTGCCCGTAGCTTATTTCAAAAAGTAAAGGAGAATGTAGCCTAGCAAAATTGTGGGAATATATACCAACCATATTCTTCAGTCTACAGAGTCTACTGAGCACTACTCCAGCCTGGGAAAGTAAACTAAAATAGGCCAAAAATATCCCTTAGAATAGCCACTGTACACCGATGAATTCTGCCTGTGGAATGAACTGGGTGGCATTGCCAGCATGTGATTAAAGGGAGGAGAGGCTGGGAAGAGGATTCTGTCTCATATGCAAAAGATCAGTCCTTTTGCTTGGGAGGCAGAAAAAATATTAAGAGCTAACTGGTTAACATTTTCCTAAGTATTTCAAGTCTGGAATATGTAATTTAATGGTCTGACTAATACTGGACAATGAGCACATTCTAATAATTTTTATTACCAGAACTACTTATAAAGTGATGAATATCTTCTAGCAAGATGTCCATCTTCATTTTAGAGGTTTTAAGTGATACAAACGTGCTTCCACTCTCAGTAAATTGCCTCCTTGTTAATTATAAGGTCTGTTGAAACTTTGAATTTTATTTCTAATCTGAAAAATGCTAGGTTTATCTTCGTGACACGTAATTTTTTTATACCATTTTCTGGTCTGTTCAAGAACTATTGTTACGGTTTAACCCCAGCCAACAACTCAGCTCCATGCAGCTGCCTTGCTCTCCTCAGCTGCACAGAGAAGAGATTCAGAAAATTAAAAATGAACAAATTCATGGCTTGAAATAAAGACAGTTTAACAGGGAAACCAAAAGCTGTGTGTGCAAGCAAAGCAAAACAAAGAATCCATTCACCACTTCCCATGGGCAGACAGGTGTTCAGCCACCCCCAGGAAAGCAGGGCTCCTTAACACCTAAGAGCTATTCGGGAAGAAAAATGCCCACTCCCTCCTTGCCTCAGCTTTATATGCTGAGCATGTTGTCATATGGCATGGGATATTCCTTTGTTCACTTGTGTCTCCTCCCAAATTCTTTGTTCACTCCCAGCCTCCTTGCTGATGGGATGGTGTGAGAAGCAGAAAGTCTGAGTAANCATTCACCACTTTCCATGGGCAGACAGGTGTTCAGCCACCCCCAGGAAAGCAGGGCTCCTTAACACCTAAGAGCTATTTGGGAAGAAAAATGCCCACTCTGAGCATTCCCCACTCCCTCCTTGCCTCAGCTTTATATGCTGAGCATGTTGTCATATGGCATGGGATATTCCTTTGTTCACTTGTGTCTCCTCCCAAATTCTTTGTTCACTCCCAGCCTCCTTGCTGATGGGATGGTGTGAGAAGCAGAAAGTCTGAGTAAGCACCGCTCAGCAGTAACTAAACATTCCTGAATTATCAACACTGTTTTCAGCACAAATCCAAAACTTGATCCCATACTAACTACTAGAAAGGAAATTAATTCTATCCTGGCCAAAACCAGCACAACTGTCTATTTGCAGATACTTCTTTGTCTTTTGAATAAGTTGAGCAGAGTGAGCTCATTAAGCCTTTCAGAAAGAGATGTGCTTCCTGACTCAAAGGATCATGTTTTTAGCTTGGTTCTTATCTCTTATCAGTTTTGGGGAGTCTTCTGCAAATGTAAGCACTTACTGTGTGCAGAATTTGCTGTTAAAATATCTTCAAGGGCTTTGCAGGGTCTACACCAGGAGTTGGTGCTTGTTCTCCTTGGCTTTTTCATGTGAGCTCAAATTCAGTCTCTTTCCCAGTGCTCCTGGCAGCTGCTTCAGGGGCTGGACTGGTCTATACTGGGAGAGAGAGGAGAAAGGAAAGGGAGGATGGCACAGGGCACAAGAAGGGCACTGCACTAGTTGCAGAGCAGGCAGGAGCACAGCCAGATACTGTGCAGCATTCCACCCAGCCCAGTTACCTCTGCCTGATGTTTCTCTTTTGACTTTCTTTTGGACTTTGCTTGCCTAAGCCATTGGAGTGTGTTGCCGAGGTACCTGAATTTTAGGTGGCGCTACACTGAGTATAAAGCAGAAAGGGAGCAGGTGAGCTCTCAAATCATGTTACATCAAAAGCACTATGAGTGTATGTGTTTGCATTGGGTGGGTATGGATGCAAGGAGTCTGTTCAAGTGGAAAGAGTACAACAAGATTTGCAGTTCAGGGACTTTCCCCTACACCCATCAGACACTCTTTACCCACAGTGCTGATACACATGTTCCCAACATTGGTAACACATGCTTCAAATCTGAAATGAGCAATGAAACAGTCCCTCCCAGCATGAATGTGCCATTCATGAGGGATGTATGCTGAGGCCAGGAGAGCACCAAACATGCTTTAATTGCAGCTCTGGGTGACACTACTGGCAAAGGTGTAAAACTGCTGCATTTTGTCTTTTGAGCTGCATAGCCTCATTAAGAAATGGAAACATATGTGGGTCTTTCATGCAGTCTTTCTCCCCTGGGATGTTTAAGTTAGATGACTTTTAGCATGGTGAGGAAGGCTGTAAAGGTTCAGAGAATTACCTTGATGATATGACGGCCTCTTCCATTTCAGCTGGAATCCAAGGCTCATCTTTCCTCTGAGGTATTCGTTGAAATTCTGTGCACGATTTGTTCCTCTGGTTGTTTAACAATGTCTCTCATGTTTGCCCTGATTTAAAAAAAATCCTCCTTTGTAGCAGAGATAACATAGAGCAGGATGATATAATTGCAGTAAAGAGGCCCTGGAGCTTGCAGTAATAGGATGGTTCATCTGATGTGTACTTCCATTAGAAAATAACCCACGTATGTATGTTCTCAGGGGACTGTAAAAAGGCTTTTAAGGATTGCTCTTCATGTAGTATGAAAGCTAATGAGCAAAAGAGCAAGTGCAAAGAAAACTATTGCTGCATAAGCATGTTGCCACTTCCTGTTCTCACTTTTCTTACACCTGCGTAGCTCTAAATATCCACCTCTGCCCAGTAATGCCTGATTTTTTATGCACTGCAGTCAGTTTTCAAGACTTTTGAGAATACAGTATTATTTCCATGTCACTGAAAAGTAAATAGCACATGAAAAGCATGGTGTAGTTTAAGACTGTGCTGTGTGTGTACAGATTAAGTAATTTTGGTGGAATGGCACTCTCTGATAGTCTGTGCCTGAGGAAAAAGAAAAGAAAAAAGTATATAGTTTCACAAACAGTGCTAAAAGGTTGATATTAGTCTCAATTCTCCCACCTCCATTCTTTTTCCTGTCCAGAGTGCAGAAACATACAAAGATATCGACATCCAGTAAACACTGGAGGACCTGTTTCAAATATTACATGGACAATTTGGGCTGCAGTGATAGGAAACTCAGAAAAACGGTTTCTGATATTAACAACTTCTTGTCCAAATGGATTGCCCCTTAAAGTGCCAATTGTTCTACTTTCATTTGTGCTGAAACAGAAGCCATATAGCAGAACAGATACTGGCTTTTTTGTTTTGTCACAGCATTTTTTTCTTGCTTATAAAGCTTGTTGTAGATGAAAAATTAATTCGCTTTTTAATATTCTGTACCTCCTCTGTAATGTTGGAATATACTTTTTTACCTTGTCACATTTTTAGGTTCAATAGATTGGACAAACCTGCATCTTTCTTCATGTATTTAACATGATAAAGGGTCAGGCTTTGCTATCAAGTAAAATGAAATGGCTTTATTGAGGTGCAGAATCTTGAGGAAGATGCTGGATTTTGACTAAATGCTATACTGGGTTCTACAACACGGTCTGACCTCCATAGCTTCATTTAATTCCAATGGGTACTGATCATAAAAAAAAAAAGTCCATGAATATTAAGTAAGGAAGAGATGACAGCCAGCATCTTTGCAAAGATTAAGTAAGGAAGAGATGACAGCCAGCATCTTTGCAAAGATACATGCATGCCAGCAAACTTCTTAAACATCCTCATTTCTACTCACAAGTCAGGGCATTAAATATTCAAGAGTACCTCCTTCTGGACAAAGAAGGGACTTCTTTTCTCTTAAAGTCTAAGAGAATTTAGGATACAACCTATTTGTTCCCATCTAATCAAATTGGAAGTATGTTAGAGTGCATGTGAAGTATTTGTATTGAGGCTTTTCTGTGTGGTCAGAGCATTGCAAAAGGCTTACACAAGGAGTAGGAGAAGGGTCTTATTCTCACTTTCAGGGATATAACTGATGTACTCCGCAGGCTGGGACAGGGGTGAGGGGTGCACATGTCCTATGGTCAGGAGAAATCGGTGGAGTCCTTGAAGACTGTTGGAATAAGATTGTTAAAATAATAATGCGTAGCCCAGTGGACCTCAGCTTTTCAGCCTGTCTCCTTTTCATATTTCTGCACCTAAAACCTGGACTGGTTATGTCATGTACTAAGCAGTGCTTGCTAGTACAAAGGAGATTTTCAGGGCTGGGTGTTTATATGTGTGTGTGTGTGTGTGTGTGATTGGAACTAGATGGTCTTTAAGATCCCTTCCAACCAAACCCATTCTGTGACTCTATGTTTTTGTAATACCCCCAGGAGATCATGCTTATGCATTCATCATATGGGTAGCTACTTCAACTTTTCCATGATTTTTTTGTTTCAGTTTGATAGTAATTTCTGCACTGGGTCATAAATCTGTCATATTTGGAGAATATAGAACACAAAGCTGAGGTGAAGAGAGAGCTGTGTATTTAAACACACAGCAGGGCATTTGCAGTAGGCTCGCAAAAGTAATGTTAATGTAATCATATTTACTAGAGATAACAGAAGGGCTGCTTTCTACTTGACCCCAGTGGTGTCTGTCTGTCTCTGCAGAGCACTAGTCTGCCACCCTGTGCTGGTGCATTACAATCCAGTTCTCTGAGCCCAAATCCAGTGCTGGATTACATTCCCCAAAAGAGTCACTTGATCCCTGGCTCACTATCCATCTATGGTTCTTTACACATCTGAGACTTAGCTTTAACAACTGGAGGTGACAGGAGATGAATTTTATGTTGCTGTTTCTGCTGTCAGTTGATACCCCTCTGCTTAAACTTCCAGCCCTGCAGATACCAGAAGAGTAATGCTAAATTTTTTATTTCCATCCTTTATCCCCTCCCCCCTATAATTGGTGTACTGGAGCAGAAGAAGACTAGCAATTTTATTATTGCTGTATAAGCCTTCTGTAAACTCAGCTACAGCAGTTTTGATGTTGGTAATTTTTATGACTAAAAAATATGCTGACACAGTGTTTGGGCATAGGAAAAGAGCAAATCTGAATGTATAATAATCTGGTGAGTTTGGGAGATGTTTAATGCTATATCCCAGCCAAGTTAATCACTCGTGGATTTTTTTTCTTTAATTTTGCTCAGTTGACTGGAGACATTAATCTCTGGAATGGCATCTTTAATGCCAAATTCTTGACCAGAAATCTCAACATTTCCCTGGCAAAGAAGAGATTTAGAAGGAAAGCTATCAATTGACAATAGACCATCAGAAACAGAGCCATTTGTTACTTTATTTCTCTTACATAATGAAGAAATATCCAGATGATGGTTTTCCACTTTATGAAGTATATTGGTACTGTATTCATGAATATAAATTGAGCAGATGTGACACAATTTTTTCATAGAAAGATGACACAGAGTTGCTCCTTCTGGTAGTTCTTGGTCTCAAATATGCTTATTGTAAAAACATCACTGCAGAGTTAATAGTGCACTGCATAGCTGCATGTTAAAAATATGAGTCCTAAATAACACAGAATGTGTTAAGGAGAAATTATTCATAGATTGATAATACCTATGTCTGGCCACATTTTTCAAGGGCAGGATCTTTCCGCATATTCCTTTCTTTTCCTGCTTTTTCTGCAAAGTTCTTAATTGCTAAGTATCACCATCACCTAACCAGTCCAGTTCCATCTGTCTAGGCTCATTCCCAGGAAAAATTGCATTGCTGCTGAGCAATTTTTTATTTGTGCTTGCCTTCCCATCCACACTGCTGCCTCATTAGTGGCTTGGCTCTCTAGATCATCCAGTCTTTGCCCATTTCTCCTTTAGTCCTAGAGGAGCCATCCCAGCAGAAAATTTGCAATATTGTAGTGGCTTTGAACACAGAGTTAGTCAAGGTTAAAACAGAAGGATCAGCTTTTCATCCTTGTGCAGGTGCTGGTGTGTTAGCAGTGTTCCTACCAAGCAATGGGGGGGATACTCCCTAGTTTATTGCTTTCCAGCTTTGACACATGTGAAAATACTACAGTGGATTATTACCCTTAATATGCTCTAATTGCATAAAAAACCTTGCAAGTGAGAGCCAGTGTGTACAGAGATGTTCTTCTTGGTTAAATAAAGACTTCTCTGTTTATATTGTGCTAGAGAGCTGCATTACAAGGAAGGCAAGAGGGTAAGATAAGAAATGTGACCTGAAAGAAATTGTCAGGTTAGACTGTGAAGGCCAAATGCGGGTGTCCTTGAAGTTGTTGGGAGTTTTGCCTCTGAGGAAATAGCCAAAAGACAGTAGCACCCTGTGTCTTTTTAGGGCTTTACAGCCCCATGCTGCAGTCAGACAGTCCTCCAGGTGGTCTCTGCCACAGTGTCAAAAAGCATAACAGAAGCGTGCTGCCCACTCAGGTCAGCCTGCCAGGGCTGCCAGCTCTTGGCACTTGTTTATTGCACTTCGGTTTTCATTTCCAGTAACATTTCTGCAGGAACGAGTAACTTTTCGACTAACGCAGGTATAAATGATGGGATCATTTGCTGTACCTTAGAACTGTTGTAATTTTGCCCCTACAAGCAACAGTGTATTTGAAGACATCTTTCCTCTTCCAGGTTACCAGCCTGTCCTGCCGAACCAGCAGCAGGGGTTCCAGGGTCTCATGGGAATGCAGCAGCCGCCCCAAAGCCAGAACCTGATGAATAATCAACAGGGGAATCAGGTGCAAGGCATGATGGTGCAGTATCCAGCCATGTCGTCTTATCAGGTATTTAGGAGCTGAAAGGAAAGACTTTTTTCTTGGAGAATGCTTAATTGAATTAAGTTTTTGCATCACACAGTGCCTTTATAACTTCATTTGGGTAGTGTGTGGCAGGAAGCCTTCTGATGAATACGCTTCTAAGTCAGTTTCTTTGCTTCCTATTTACATGGTTTTAGTACTCCTGATTTTTGTTCTGATTTTGGAATGCTTCAAATGAACTATTTATTACAGCGTGCAGTGAGGGTAACGTCACAAAGAACAAAGGAATTAGACTTCTTCCTGTGAAGAAAATTAATTTTAAAAAATATAAGAACATTGTTCATTTCTTCTCTTTTTTGCCAGTGCAGTACTGTTTCCTGTAATGAAGTTGAGGGCTTTGCCTGATCCAGTTAAAAATTACTCATCTGTGGAGACTCCTGCCAAGGATCTCACCATGTCTTCTATAACAAGCTGTAGCCAGATGGATTATTGTTTATTGGGTTCTGGGGAGAGGGAAGGCAGTGGCTTGATTTTTACCAAGTCCGTAAGTTACCCAGACTTATTTCCCAACCTTTATACCTAGTTTCCGTGAGTTATGCCAAGCGCATGTGAGAGGTGGCCTGTGCTTACACTTCCTAGTGGTCCCTCTGGAAAGTTAAGAAACTAAATGACATCTAATTCATTTTAATAGATTGCACTGATGGAGAAGCCATTCCCATTTTCCCTCAGCTTCTTTGAAAACACTTCAGTGACACAGATGGAAATAGGGAAATTGCCTGAGGGTAAAGTTTTCCCCTTACATCTTCAGAATTACTATATCAAAAACGTGTTTTAAAGGTTAATGATCAAGTTAAAGGTTTAGACCTTTTAGATGGCCTAGATATACCAGGATCGAGTCTTCTGTTTGCACTGATCCCAGTAATGCATATTCTACTAGGTCATGACAGAGACACTTTCTAGGCCTAAAGGCAGAGGGAATTCTCTTTAAAACTTTCTGTAACAAAAAAATCCTCAAAGATAAGAACAATTCTGGGCAGCAGAAAATAGGACATTTTGGCACAACATACAGTATACTCAAATTCAGCTAGAAGGAATATAGGGATACTGAGAGCCTACTTTAACTTGCTTAGTAATTGCTATCTTTTTTTCCCTACGTCTTTCCATATTCCTACCTAGGTGCCAATGACCCAGGGTTCTCAAGGATTGCCGCAACAATCATATCAACAACCAATCATGCTACCTAATCAATCAGGTCAAGGAACACTTACAGCCACTGGAATGCCTGTCTACTGTAATGTCATACCTCCTGCCCCACAGAACAACCTCCGGTTGATTGCCCCACACTGCCCCTCCAATAACGTTCCAGTTATTTCTGCCAGCTGCAGGACAAACTGTGCGAGCATCAACAATGCAGGGTGGCAGGTCAAGTACTGACACTGTGGCTTAGATTTATGAGGATAGAGGTGCATTATTTGACAAATAAATCATGGCCTTCAAATGAAGAGGAACACAACAGAATAATCAGTTGAGGACACGAGTACTGACAATGCTCAAGTGATTTGCTGCTGGAAAAACCTGTAAAAAAAAAAGTAAAATAAATTTTGAAAAAAAAAATGTTTGCTGGTTAATGGTGCATATTTTTGTCATGTCTGCTAGGTATGCCTTTATAGCTTAGCTAGTGACATGAATTCATTGAGGTAAGATTTTTTCCTACCACTGAACACCACTGTGTAGATTGTAATATCCCCGATTCGGATTAGTTTTGTACTTTGTGTTGAGTTTGTGAAGCTAAAAGTATTTAAAAATATAATAAAATCACATTGTACCAAAGCTGTAATGGAAATGAAAAAAAAACCAACCTGAAAACAAAAAGAGAATTACTGAATGGAAGGAATAATTTATATACACTATAGAGTTTTTTTATGGATATATACTGTATTGTAGTGCTTAATCACAATAAAGCTATTTGACCTCATGAAGGAAGGTCATGTTTCTACCACCTGCTTGGTCTCCTCTGTTTCTGAGTGAATTTCCTTTAGTTTCTGCGTTGTCTTTTTTCTGGTGAAGCTAATGGGGGAATGGTGCTTAATGGGCTTAGAGGAGTTTGATGAGAAGACAACATAGCTGTGTCTCAGCATGAGGTACCATAACAGCTGAGACCACTTTGGAATTGTAGAATAGCCACCCAGGAAGTATTCAGTGACTGTTGTACCAGTTCACCTTTAACTGAGTTTGCACTTTGCCAATCCCTAGGACCAGGAATGTCATAAACACGACTTGTCTGCTGCAAGCCTCTACTAAGTCACACCTCTTCAAGAGACCATACAACAGCCATACATGAGAAGACATAGTTGTCCTATGATATTCCATCCACTGGATGGAAGATCAGTTAATACTGATGTAGCAACCACAGTACCCAGCAATCCTGCTACGTAGAGATGCTCTACACAATTATTGGTGCTCCAGCTGTAAAGCCATTTTGACAAAAGAAGATGACCCAAAAATCAGGTCTGCCATTTTCAAGTAAGTGGGGATGAACAATATATTTGGGAGCTTGGTTTTTAAAACACAGTGGTTTGCCAGAAAGATTTAGAACTTTTTTCAGTTCCTGTGGTGGTTTTTTATTATTATGTTCATCTTCACTCAAATTCCCAGCTTGTTCTGGTAGAATGTTCTTGATTCATAAATGCTGCATGTAGTTCCTCATTTTGCTTCAGCGATGACAACATTTGAGACAAAAGTCTGAGTAATTTTTCACTTAAACTTCATTTTGAGCAATTTTGAGCACCTTTACAACAGTTAAAGTTGAGCACTCCAGAATTATGCATACACATTGTGAAAAAAAAAAAATGAAGATCCTTCTGTGTGTAAAATCTGCTTATGGCATAATATGATTTTAGGTATCCAATATTACAGCAGCCTACATAGCCCTTGACCAACGTTAATCTCAATGTGAAACAGCTTTAATTTTACCTTTAGCATATGTGGCCTTTCCTTTGGTTTCCACTTCAGCTGTGGAAACAGGAACTGGAGGAGCTTCAAATCTGTATTTGAAGAAAACATTTTTCTTTTCTATACAATGAACAGATATCTTTCAGAGCTCAGTGGTTTTTTTACATATGTGTCTTAAAGTGTGGAATCCAGTCCTGTGGGATCATAAGAAAGCCAAACACTGAATTTTATGTAGTGTAATCACGATTCATTTGCTGAGAGACAGTCAAGAGCATGAGCAGTTAAGTAAACACAATTCACTCTTCAATTAGAGGTGAAATGCCTTGGGAGAGACTGCTGATTGATTTTTTTCTTTCTTTCTTTTTTTTAAATCAAGATACTGCATTTGAATTTTGCCTGTGACCCTGAGCTCTCATTTCAGATTCCCTGCATTGTATGCTTTATTTCCTTTAAGAGTTTCATATACAACAGAGGTTTCTGTCCTAGCATGGATATAATTACATGTAATTAATGCTGTGTTTGCTGCTGTGGCATCACTGACAGCTGAACAAATGGATTTCCTTCTCTGTCAAGGCTCCACAGTCCAGGAGGAAGGACCTTGTCCTGCAGATGACCTTGTGCAGGACAGGTTGTGTATGCCCAGGCTGAAGGAGAGGGGAGGGAGTGGCAATCTCTAGGCACCCAGTGTCTAGAATGAAGAGACCCTTTGGTCATCACTATATTTAAATCCCATTTCTTCTCTGAAGCTTATAAATCTTCCCTGTCGTCAGGGAACAATGAATGAATTGCCTGGTAAAACAAAAATCTGCCCTCAGCATCCTAGATCGATAGCAAGCTGGGCTGTACCTGTTCTCGGTAGAGATGGGGAAGGGACTCAGAAAGGAAAGCCTAGAAATCTTGCTTCTGTAGACAAAATTTCCTCATGTCCTCAGGCCACTCTAGATCATATCCCATGCCTGACCATGGCCGTGCTTTCCCATGTTGCCTGTCTGCTAGCACAATGACCACCTGGTAGAAAACACCTACTTAGCTGTGGGAGCAGGGATCCCACTGACTGACTTCTCTCAGCCTTGTGGCGGCAGCAGCAGCTACCTGCATGTTAATGTGCCTTCCTGCTGATATGAGACATGAACTTTTTCTATGAAATTTAATTTACAGTTTCGGTAGACGGTCACAGCCACTCACCCTGAAATAGCCTACATCATCTGATCGTCTTGCTCTCCAAAGAGTTCAAATCTCCTTAGGCATATGAGGAAACTGAATCTGCTCTCCTTCAGCTATGGAGAATACCCCAGTTATTACAGTATTATGTACATGAGGGAGCCATCTCACATGGTGGTGCATTGTATTTGCTTTATGCTGAAAGAATTTGTATTTTAAGACAATTAGGTAATTTTTCTATATCAAGTGAAGCAAAAAAATATTCTCTAAGTTTAATTTTTAATCATACTATATTTTCAAGTCTTTATCCTATTTTTGTTCATTAATAAAAAATATTCTGAGCTGGATTGCTTAGCACCTTCTGCTATTAAAAAAAAGGAGATGTGTCAGTATTATCAGAAGGGGAAGGAATGAGGAGGAAAAAAGTGATGTAAATGCATATAACAAAAATGCATGGGTGGAGCTCAGTGCATTTTCCTCAGTGCTTTGAAATATTTGTAGGTAATCAATGTAAAAGGAGTGTTGTTGGATTCACATGGCCAGACTTAGCGACTCAGGAACTGGTCACCATCAGTTCAGAGTCCAGCTTACAGTAGTGAAATTGTTTACAGGATATGTGCCTCTCCTGTGGGGATGCTCTGTCTCTGTGGGCTTGTTTTTCTCTAGTCTTCCCTTGGAATTTGGCAGACTCAGGCAGCTGCTCTGTGGCAGCCCTGTTGTGCTGCTAGGGACTGTTTGTTGCATTTTTCCTTTGCCTACTGCATACTTGCCTTGTTAATTGTCTATTGCTTCTTCCTCCTTTTTATATTCTATAGCTGATGGAAAGTTCTGCCTAAGCCCCATACATATTTAATTTGGCTCTCTTTTTTTCTAATTTGTATTGCACTGAGAAACCAAAGAAGCATATCCTGAATTAAGCTGACTCCATCAGATGACACTGATCAGCCTTTTGGATGGCACTTATTTATTTGGGCTGGAATTTGCAGAGGCTGTACATCCTGACAGAAACCAGATGCCATTTGCTATTGTTTTGCCCTTTGTGCTGCCCAAGAAGTCAATGATTTCCTTCTAAAACTGTATTCCCTTATGTTTTTGTTTAACTCTGGGTGGAAAGCTTCCTGTACTGAAGGAAGACTGCACAAATTATCCCAGCAGCAAGGAACGGGAATGTGCAGGGGAGATGTAGAGTAGCCAAAGAATCTTGCTGTCTGTCCTTTTCGCTGCTCCATAGCATGAGGACGTGCCCTGACATGGCCACTTAATGCTTCAATACAATTGTTTCACTTGGTGTCCCTGAAATGTGCACAGGTCAGTGTCCTTTAAGCCCCTCTGTTCACCAGTCTGTTGAGTTGTGGCCCGTGTTTCCCCTTTGGGCCAAAGGCAAAAAAAACAGTTTGCTCCCTTAATGCTCAGTGGAGAGGCTCTGATGGAGGGTGGCACCCAGTCCAGGCTTGGGGTTTTGGCATGCTGAACCTCAGAGCTCCTCTTGACTGGTAAGGGAGAGGGAGAGTTGTCTTTAGTCTTGAAAAGTGACCCACTCATGCTTAGCCCAGAGACTGTGCTTCAGAAATGCTCACAGCTTCAACACCTGCTTAGCTCATGTTGCCTAAAACCACATTTCTGGTGTAGGGCATCACCATCATTTTGGGCAGTGGTCAGCTTGGGGAAAATATTGAGGGAAGCTCATACTGGTGCTTCAACAGCAATCCTACAACCTTCAAGGAGGTTGTAGTGAGGTGGGGGTCGATCTCTTTACCAAATTAACAATCTATAGGACAAGAGGAAATGGCCTTAAATTGCACCAAAGTTTAGACTGGATATTAGGAAAAAAATTCTTCACTGAAAGGGTAGTCAGACATTAAAATTGGCTGCCCAGGGAACTGGGGGAATCACCATCCCTGAAAGTATTTGAAAGGCATATGGATGTGGGACTTAGGAATGGGGTTTAGTGGTGAATATGGTGCTGCTAGATTAATGGTTGGACTCAATGATCTTAAAGGTCTTTTCCAACCTTGATGATCCTATGATTCATATTTCTGTACTAGGATATAGAAATGCCTTGAGTGTTTTGGAGGGGAAAAAGCCTCAATGAATGCATGTTGCCTGCACCTAACACAGTATGGGTGATGCAGCAGTTTGGGGTATGCCTGCTCCCAAAAGAAGACCATTTCCAGCTGGATTTCTGCCCTGGTTTTCTTTAGGAATTTACTATCTTCCCTGCTGGCTCCTTTCATTCTTAAGAAAAGTGCTTATAATGACCCTTTGGGGCAGTGGACTGATGGTTAAATATTTAATGCCATGGAGTGTTTCTGAGGACAGTTGGCCCTGCATTCAGTGAGGAACGTGAACTGTTGATGCACTCCTGTATGTTTTGCAGACCCTGGATTACACACTCCTGAAAATACACCTTTCCAGTGCACATCAGAAGGGGGAATCAACCCCCAGTCTTCTGGCTCTTTTTACAATATCTCACCAGCTGTGGAAGGGGATGACTCCTCATTATCTCTCCTGGTATAAGGACTAGGGGACACAAGAGAAATTTTGCCTATTAAACCAGCACTCTCCAAACAAAGGAAACAGCAGAAGAGCTCCTTTTTTTCCCCACAGAGTATTTAGGCAACCTGTGGCATTCCTTGCAGCAGAATGCTAGGTGCCATTTCAGAGATGGGTGGACATGGTCAGAAAAGAATGTTGTACAGAATGAAAGCTGCTAAATACAGCCAGACAGTGTTTAGTCCACAGAGACAGAAAACAACCTGGAGAAATGTCACCATATCATTGCCCCATCTATAAGTCCTTTCTCCAGACACTGTCAGAGATGAGTATTGGACTGGGAACGAAGCTTTGACTTGATGGAATGTGCAGTTCCATAAAGCAGTATTTGTTATCTCATAATTAATAATAATATAATAATAATAGTTGGTATTACCTGTTAGAGTCCATCCTGTAACAAAACTAAGGAACACAAGGAGAGGGTGAAGCTAATCTTGGGTTAATTTTCTTCAGTTTGTTTAGTGTCATATGGCCCTGACTGCATGAGTGACTATGGCCTTACACAGTTGCTTGATCTGCTATTCAGAGCAGGATGTGTTACTACACTGAGAATGAAATAAAGCTTACAGGAGAAGCACCTCATGGTTTTTTCTTTTTATTTCACTTCTTCTTTGTAGCGTATACTTGTTCATTATTGTTGTAAAGGTTAATTTTTCACAAGCAATGCTTTTGTGCTAAGAATGGTTTGCTTCACTTGGCAATAATTGAATATTTTTTTAGGCGGCTTTTGGTATATAACCTCTTATTTCATGTCAAAAGTCTTGGCTTTCCTGAGCATCAGGTGTAATTGCTACTAAGAATGGGTTTGACAGTATTTTTTCATTGACTTAAGGGGGCTTAATTGTTGTAGGAATTACAGGAAAAAATGTAGGAACTGTGATTAGCTTTCAAGCTGAAGAATAGCAGGTGTTCAGGGTAGACTTATGGACATCTTGTTGAAAAGCAATATTAAATTCTCCTCTGACTTTTATTTGCAGAGATCAGCTGCAAAACTGTACTTAACAAAGGACTATGTTCCAGTTTATCCTCGTGTTGTTAAACAATAGTTTGAGAAAATAGGTCAAAAAATTTTTGCCTTTTATGCTACGGGTACAGTTTTACAAAAGGCATTTGTGAAATGGAAATGTAAAACTATGTATGGCACGATATACCCATTGAACTCTACTAAATATATCCCTAAAGAAATGTTTGAAAAAGATCCCCTCAAAGAGTACTGTGTATCTTCAGGTAAAAAGCAGATTTCACAGATCCCAAGGCTACGTGGCTTTTTTAACCCTAAGGATAAATCATATGGGTGTGAATCAAAGGACTTGCCAGAGCCATGCTTTGCATGCAATTTGTGCCAGATCATCGCTGCCACCAGGAAAAACTGCTTTGATATGCATGGAAAACAGATGTACATGAACTCCTCTGGTATATTTTTTTTCTTCTTAGGCAGTGTCTTCTTAGTGTGATTGGAAGAACAAGTGATAGTTCTTGATAGTAGACAAGACTGGAAATTTTCTACTTAGTTCACATTAATTTTGATCTCACCAGGTTCCTGTACCTGGTGGAGCCTGTAGGGAAAAAGGGATTCTGTGTATATATGTGCATGTGAGTAAAAATTTTTGTGATTAAGAAAAATGAATTGTTTGGATTTTTCTAAAGCCTTTCAATTGAAACAAGATTTAAAAAAATTTCTCATGAACTCTGCTCCTGTCTTCTGAGCTAAGTGTTATTGATTCTTTGAGGACATGATTAAACATGGGACACAATGTCAGGAGGTGAGTGGTTACAGTATAGTCTTTTGATATGCGACATTTCATGCAGATGCTGGCACGAAAAAAATGATCTTATCTAGGAATCAAGGAGGAAACAAATTGACACTGAGATCAAACCTTAATTGGAAAATCTGGATGAATTTTGCCTTTGAGATAAAAAGTTCTAAAATACATTAGAGAATATCTCCACAGGGAAAAAAAAAACAACTTTCAACATCACAATGCCTATTGTAAAGACCAGGAGGTCAGACCTTATAGCAAAGTGATGGATATTTTTAAGCGTCCTATAAATAACAGTTTAGAGCAATTTGCACCTACATTCTCAGTTAATCTCATTAACAGTAAGTAAAATGGAAGCCAGCAAGAATCCAGAATCTCCCTGGCCCAAATATTCAGTAAGACTCAAGTCTTGGCTACACTTAAGATTAGGGCAAGGTTTCTTTCATGGGAAGCAAGCAGAGCTGCATTTGCATGAAGCTCACATGTGGCACTTGAACCGAGCTCATGTGTGTGTTAATGGCCACCCTTTCATTTTGTTTCATCTCTGCAGATGAAACACTGAGACAGACAGCATGCTGTAATTCAGAACTGCTTCAGGCATCCACACTCCTGCTTCCTACTGGGTGCGTGAGCCTGTTGGGCAACATGCTCCCATGGCTATGGGCTAAGCACAGCTTGATGCTTCTTTTATTGGCATGGATATCAGAAAACCACATGGCATGGGGCTTGCTGTCATCTTCCATGAAGCTGAAATTATCAGGGTGTGTTTCAGAAACTACAAAGGGGTCCAAATTATATAGAAAACACTTGGGTAAATCTGGATGCATGGATAAATCTGGATCTTTCATGCTGTCCTAGAGATAGAGAGGAGAATAAAAAAATACTGTTTTAAGTATTTCTTGAACATATTATATCTTCCCAGTCCACTGGGACTTGAAGATTATATGTAGTTGCTGTGTGGTGGAAGGAGTTCTGCTGATGTGTGAATAAAGATGTTGCAGATATCAGAGCTGTCACACAGCAGTGGAATGAGCTCTGGACATGAAGAATTCATACAGCACAGGAAAAAATTCGATCTGAGTGTTGTTCTATTATTTATTCATGTGCTTCTGTGCTCCCCTGGACTGGGGCTCTATTTTTTAGAAAGCTGTCTTGCACTGCAGCAGATTTTCTATGTTTCAGGGCTAGAAGCATTGCCCCTTTTTGCTTAAGGAAAAACCTGGTGCTTGGCTCAATTTTTTGTTTGGTTGGTTTTTGTGGGGTTTTCATTTGATTGTTTGTTTTGGGTTCTGTTTTGTTGTTTTGTTTGTTTTGGGTTTTTAGTGGAAAGGCAAATTTTCTGAACAGATACAAGTATCTCTTTAGCAAAAAAATGTCTGTCAGAGAAGCATAGTCCAAATACAGGTATGTAACAGGAAGCTGCAATTTTTTACAACCACTCTTCCACTACAGGACCCTGCTGGTATAACATTCTTCTCATCTATAAAGCATGGGGGTTTTATAAAAGAGGGGGTGGTGTTTAACTACAAAGGTATCACTGGTTTTTAAATATATTTTTGTGCAAATAAATGTCTTTTTCATTGCTGTTTTTTGAGAACTGGTAATTTCTTCTGCATTAAAAAGCATCAGAAATAGCTGACAGCAAGCTGCAGTGGCAGGGCCATTTTACTTGGCTCTGTGTGATGAGCTGTTTTGATGCTGTGAGATAGGTACCAGTGTCTGAAACAGAATTTTTGATGCATTTTTTTCTCCTTTTCCTTTTTTTTTTTTGCTGCCTAATTTTATTCCAGGTAAATAAGCTCATACTGCTGGGAGCAGGGTGTAGTCTCTGAAACACCTTACAAAGGAAACAAATGGCTTGCAGATTTGGTGAGAGAGGTGTGATAGCAGCTGTTTTTTGGGAGCACATGAGGAGGTTCAGAGCGGAAAAAATGCTGCTGTGTGCTTCAGGAATATGAGCTGAGGCCCTGGAGCTTAGCATGACAAAATCTCTGAAGCTGCTGGCCAAAATGAGGAGCCTGCACTCGTGATGGTTTGTGAGGATGCATCAGCGTGAGAGATGTGTGTGACCTGATGCCAATGTGGCTTGCAAATGAAGTCATTCCATGGCTGCCTGTTCCCTGTGCATATTATGGACAGTGTGATAGCGGTCTCTGAATGGCAGAAGCATGAAAAAACCAGCTGTGGCCATACATAAGGTGCCAGGGAAGGCATTTCTAACATCAGCAATATGTATAATATCAGTAAAAAAAGGATGCATAATGCTCTGGCATCCTTGAGATCCAGAGGGGAGATGAAACAGATGCTAATAACCACACTACAGGACTGGTTCTGTGGGAAAGGACTGATCTTTTGAGCTCACAGAGAAACACAGGCGGGAAAGGCACCATTTGAGATTCTCAGACTATGCTAGCAGCAAAGAATATTCCTTTTGCTGATGCTGCTTTCATTTAAAACAGGAGCTATTATCCTCAGTTTTTTGTGATAAAGACATATCCTTTACAGAGATCTGTGAGGATTCAATATTCTAGGGTGGCATGAATTGCTCTGTGCAAGTTCCCATTACTCTGTCTAGGGGAGCCAAGGTAATTCGTGCAGCTTGACATCTAACTTCTAGATAGCAAGATGTGGGAAAAATGATACCTAGGCCACAAAAATCATTCCAGGTACACCAAAGGCAACTGCTGGATTGCCAGTGCCCTGTGATGGCTGTCATTAGAACACATTCTTCCACCACCAACTGGAGCACGGCCTTTCTAAAATGAATCAGTGAAATGTGTGTCGTGGGTAGTAGCTGGAGAAAAGGCCTGAAGGTATGGGATACTCTCTCACAGAAATAGTTATTTCTTCAGAAATAGTAACATCTTGAGCTGGGGGAAGACCGAGGGGAAGTTCTGGGTTGTGAACTTTGCTGCTGACAGATAATGGAGCAAGGGCTTTCCATTCAGTGCTGTGTGTCTGTGAGTCCCATAAAACCACGGGTCACAACTGCTCTGTCTCTCAGCCTATTACCCACTATACAGTTCCTTATAACAGTCATTTATCAGTGTCTGGCTTCTCAGCTGGTTCATTTGAGATTGAAATGGTGGCTGTCAGCTTGTAAGAGAAACTGGGTCCTGCAGGAGTTAAAACCCTCACAGCAGAGATCCACATTGTTGGTGGCTTTCAGATAATGACAAATGTCATCTGCTGGCCCAACTGCCTCAACAGATGCACATTCCTGTCAGTCAGCTTTGATTCACATCCACATTTAGCTTGCAAATTGTGCCTTATGCCGATGGCCCCAGACATGCAGCTATGTGACCTTTCTGGTCACTTGTGTGGACCAAGTCATGCTGGTGTCTATGAAGCTCAGAGTCATGATAAAGCAGGCATACCCCTCAGTAATCGGCTGCCACACTTAATCCTGCATTTGTTTCTTGCTTACTTACAGCAGCCAAAGTGGCATTAAGAGTGTCAGTGGCACTGGAATCTGGAGCTGGGCTTCGGAAGGCAGCAGTGCTGTCTCCTCCCAGCCAGCACTCAAAACTGCTGGGCTAAGCCCAGTGCTGAAATGAGCAGATATGACCAGTGTAAATATTGCACATACTCAGCTTTTAGGAGAGGAAGAGCACTCCAGGGAATGGACAGCAAACCTTGCCAGCATTATTTTTACAGTCTCAATCAGAGTAGATGCATTCTCCCCAAAAATGTGTGTTCTTCTGGAAACTGGAGCAGCGTCCTGAAATCTCCTGCACAGACACGCTGCTGGAGTCCAGTCATGCCTTTCTTTGCTCTTAAACATAATCTCAATCCACCTTTCAGAGAACACTAACTTTATTTCCCCTCAAAAATGTTAAACTGTGAGTTAGGGAGGTAAGAGTGGTGCTGGTACATGCTTGAGTTTAATGCACTGGATTCTACTCTATGATGTAGCAGAATTTTTTATCCTTGTCATTTCCATCATCCATAGAAAGAGGTAGGACACATATGGAAGTTGGTTTATACCAACATTAAGTCCTTCTGAAAACCTAGCTAATTAAAATTGTGTTGTGTTCTGATTTTGTTGTATCTGCTACCAGATGAGAGAGTGGCAAACACCAAAAGCAACATGGAAAAATGTAATTAATTAGCTAATTTAGAGGTGTACTTGAATGCTTTTTATTTATTCACTCGTTTTTATTTGCTCCCTCTTAGTGCTTTCACAGCTCTGTATTTTTCTTAAAATGCCATTCACCATTGCACATCGATTAGAAGAGAAGAGAGGATTTATTTTTTTAAGCATTGACACCATCTCTGACCTTCTTCTTGAATTTTGTATATTTTAGATTCACGATCTCCTAAACCTAATTTTTTTCTTTTTTCTTTAAAACAGTCTTCATAGCTACAAAATGCTCTTGGAAACAGAATGTATTAAGTGTATAGAAACAGCCAATATGCTGAAAAATATGTTTTCCCATAAAATAGGTTATCTTACCTGCTGTTGGCACGGTGGCTAGCTTTTAGCTAAAATACACAAGATATCAAATGTTACTTTAACTGGCACATCTCTTTGAATGAGCATTCCAGTGGAATGTGTGCAGTAGAGCTGCCCATGACAAAACACAGGTGGGCAGGAAAACTGCCATCACAGGGACTAGATTTGTAAAGTCCTTACAACTGCCTGTTTTACCCAAGGTAGCACTAGTGTAAGCCAGAGCCATGAACTTGCACTAAGGTGTCACTGGTTTGCACTTCTGTTGCCATCCATATGCTCAGATTCAACCTCTAGTGCCTGCAGGTGTTTAGAAATAGCAGCAGTGGCAATGATATACAGGAAAATGAAGATAGTTTCAGATGTTGATAATGTGGAGCTTCTTGACTAAAATACGCTTTTTCCTGTTCCCTTGCATTAAAAGTTTTAACATTTCTACCCTCTTTCAAGGGAAGTGCTGATCCTATAGGAAACCCTCTCCAATAGTACCAAACTCTTGATAATAATTTTCCCCAGATGTTTCATTGTATACTCCCTGTGTAAGGAGATTAGCCTCATCATTTCTTAGCAGATGGAGCCACTTGGGTGAAGGGGTTTGACCAAGATCATGCAGGAAGTTAGCATACAGCAAAAGAAAAAACAACCAGAAAGCAAAAAGAGTGCAAGAGTTCAAGAGAAACACAAAGTTCCTCCATGTAGCTGACATTAAAACTAGGAGACATCAGCATGGCAATGCTCAAGGCTGTAATGAATTCCGTATCCCCAGTGCTGCAAAGGAAGGTACAGGATGAGTCCCAGAGGCAGGATTCATGCCTTGCTCATTCAGAGCAGCTTAACTTCAAAGGCAAGGAGTAAAACCTCTGTGGTTCCACCCCTGCCTTCTCACACCATTCTTTCTTGCTCAATTCATTTTTTTCTCCTAAGAGGTGGATAACAAGTGGTTGATATATTGGCAACAGGAGAAATCCAATGTGGGCAGATTATAGAATTATAGAATCTGACTTTTCAAGGTGTCAGAGGTTTATATATAGATGTATTCTTTTGGTTATCACTGAAAAAAAGTTGTCCAAAGTTGGTAGTGTAGAGGGCCTGAGAGAGCTGGCAAATCTCAAAAAAGAAATGGACAGATCTGACTTTTTTTTTAACTACCACAGCTCTAGTGAAACAAATCAAATACAGCTTTAAAACTTCCCTGCTTGAACTTTTCCTCTTCCCCTTCCCTCTCCCTGGGGTTTCTGTTTTAGAGCTCTTGAACTGATTTGTTGAGACAGATCAAAGTATAAAGTATTTCTCAGCTGGTCTTATTTCTCTTACTGGATTGTAGTGGCAGGAGACAGGCAGCTCATTACAAATGGGAGACTGCTCCTAAGAAACCAACTTCATTACAGCTGGTAAGAAAAATAAGATTCTGCTGAAGCTATAGTTCAGTCTCACCATCACAGAAATAAATTATTTTTGAATGAATAAATAATGTCACACTGCATCTCATTAGAGTATAAGGCTGAGTAGAAACATGATGTTAAATACATCTGAACTGTACTGCTTCTGTCTGGCATTGTGAAGACTTTGAAGTACATCTTGGGTTTGTCCAATTTTAGCATGTTTGCCCTGTGCTTGTTCAATATCCTCCTCTTCAACAGTGCTTCAGTGAATGGGGAGGATGGGAGGGCTTTATGTACCTCAACAGCCTGCCAGCTTTCTCCAGCTGCTGACTGTATTTAGTAAGGCACCAGAAATTATTGGGTAAGGGTTTGTTTTCAGGGTGGTTTCTGAACAGAGATGTGGCTCCTTAATTTTTCCGAGAGTGCATCACACGTAAATCATGTAGTGCAGGGCTGTTGCCAGTTTGAGAACAGCTTAGAACAGGCAGGTTAGGAGGCTGCTTCTTTCTACAGACCATATATGTGAGCTGTCCTTTCACAAGCTTCTGTCAGTCAAGGGGCAGGACAAGCTTTCTGTCTTTTTCCCTCTGCTCTTGTTTTTGTTACTTCTCCCAGCACTCCCTCTTACTTGCTCCCAGCACTATCCCTTAGCAGTCCCAAAACCAGAAAAGAGCCTCATTGTTTTGGCCCGGGTCAGTGCCATAGTTTGCTCACAGCTTTGCAGATTTTTTGCGTAAGGCAAGGGAGAATGATTGCTCCATTCAGCAGCAGGTTTGTGAAATTATTCCTCAAAAGGATTTTAATCATAGAAAGAAGTGGAAAGATGAGAAGAAAGAGAAAAGAAGTGAACCACCTAAGGCCTTGGCTCAGTGGCAGGGATAGGAGAAGATTTCAGGTCTCCTGACTCCCATGAAATCACAGGAATTCTGAATTTATGAAGTTCTGAAATACATTTGAGGTGCACATGGTAAGTTGAGACATGATATGCAGAAAGCAGAATAGGAGTGCCTTTCACTGGAAAGGGACTCTCCTCCTGCAGGTTTGTGCTTATGTTTCTGCTTAAATGCAGCATGGTACATGTTGCAGGCTCTTTTGCCTTCCTTTCCCTTCACGTAAGACAAAAAAGAGAAAGAGATGTCCCTGTAGGGAAATGTAACTATATTACATGTCAGCTGGCATGATTTTTAGAGCAACAGGAATGGTATTTTGGACAGGTATGGCTGGAGCACAGGAGCACATCCTGGGCAGTGAGGTAAGAGGTACTAATGCTAGCAGAGGAGCTAATCCAGCCTAGGTGAGCATGTGGCTCCATTTAAAACCAGTGTACCTGTTCCATCTACACAAATGTTAAACATTGCTCAGGCTCTGCAGCAAGTTCACTTGCAGAGAAAAGCAAGATGTGGGATGGAAGTGAGGTCAGATCCAGAGTCTGCTTGCTAAAGGAAGAGGTTGAGTGTGGGCAAGAGACAGTATAGTGCTAAGACATATTTCCAAAGCAGGACTTGCTGCCCCTTGTATGGCTTCTGGGGAATGGGACAAGAAGAGCTGGTGGATCCAAGTCCATGACTCAATAACTTTTTCTCTGTATGCCCCAATGTTCATCTCAGCAGCAGCCACTGCCTAGATTCCTAGTTTTGCAGTGTAGAAAAAGCAGACAGTCATTTAACAGCATTGAAAATGAAACATGGCTTCCTGCTTTACCTGTACCATGTGAGGAGATTTTCATGGGCGTACCATAAATGGGGCCATTTTTGGCCAGGTTCTTGCAAGACATAGCAAAATAAGGCTGTGTTTTGTGAGCCCAGATGTAGCGCACTCCACTCTGGAAAGAAAGGACCAACAAGGATGTGACATGAATGTAGACTCCTGCAGAAGGGATAAAAAAATCTCAGGTTCCCCCCACCCCTGTCGACATCAGACCTACCGTGAAATTAGATTTCCTCAACAAGGCAAAGTTTGAAGAACATAAAGCACATGAAATCTCCTGGGAAGGCTGTATTTGAGAATCATGTTCTCAGTTTGCTGTAGTTTAACAGCATGAGAGTGGGCTCACTGGGATTTCCTCTATGCTAATGCCAGTCTTTGATATCTCATTCATCTTACCTTTCCATGGTGCTCCCACCTGGACACACACATTCAGTGTCTCTGTGGGGCCTGTGACCAAAGTCAGTGTCCTTGTGGGACATTTTAGGTGGGTGGAATAGCTAAGCATCATGATGCATCAGTGTTTTCTTGTGTAAAAAGCAACCTAAGCATGAAAACAGAGGAAATACAGCCCAAAAGGGACCTTCCATGTCAAGGAACTCTGTCCAAAGAACTGTGTCAGGTTGTTGCTTTCATTCATGGATGACTTTAAAACTACATAGACATACTGTCCCCCTGCCCCTCTGTGCATGGTTTGGAGCCATGCCCATCAAGGCCTTTGAGACCTGGAGAGATGGAGAGATTTGGACTGGTATTATACACACATGGTGGGGCCCCTGTAGCAACAGGGATTGATCCAGATTTGTTTTTCTGTTTCATAGCTGGTGTTTCTGTTACTTAGAGGAGACCATTTTATGTAACTGAGCTGACAAGTGTGAGGTTTGAGGCTTGAAAAAGGGTCAGGAACCTGTAGGTATTTCATGTGGTTTTGTTTGTCCAAACCCACTTTTTTTGATCTTTCCAGAAGTCACAACCCCTTTCCCAAGCTGAAAGCTGACCTCTATGTAGCACGCTGTTGCTTTCTGAATGGTTTCTGCTCCACAAACACTTCCACAGGGTTCTAAGGAGGGGAACAAAGATTTAGCTGGCAGCAAATTTGTCAGCATGCCTACACGCTGTCAGTCCAGTCTTACAGGAATGCTCCAAAATAAGAAAGAGATGGGCAAACATCTTATTCTATTGTCATGCTTTTGGTCATTAACTAGAACTTTAATCACATATACCTCACAGATAAAGCCTAATAAACAAAGAAAAAGTCTGTATTCCACAAACATCCAAAAGGGCTTTGCTACTAATTCAGGGGGGGCTGGGATATGATACTCTCTGACTAACTCTTGGCTTTGTTAAAGAACAGCTGTGAATTACTTACAGTCATTGGTGGTAGTGCTGGGTCAGCTGAATATAATTGATCTTCCTGATGGCTTGTATTCCTTCCTTGGGAAGGAAAAAAAATGGTGGGCGAAGACTGCTGGTAGTCAATGCTGGTGAGTACCAATTCTAGTTGTTACTGCGTTATGTATCTGAGTATCTGGTATCTGAGAAGTGGTGATTTTTTTTTTATTGGTTTTGATGTTGGTAAACAGAGGATGTTTTTCCTACTGTAATGAACAGGGGAAATGCATAAATCAATTCATAAATACTGTGAAATGCTTTGAAAGGCATAACATGTGCTGGGGAGACCAAAGTGTGAGCAGTAGTGGTACAAATTTCCTGCATATTGCAGAGCTCCTCTATGCATCTCCCCAAAGTTGTGCCCCTGCCTTTTTCTCCTAGGTCCCCAGTCCTCCTATTACACTTTTATGGCACCTCAATATGGAGGTTCTAACCCTACTTATGCGTAGCCTGAATCTCAGACCACCTCCCTTCCTAAGGCCTTGAGCTGTGACAAACTGAAGTCCTTGCCTCATACACACCGTACGTGCTTGCTCTTGTTCATATTGCCTCGGTCCAGCTGCTTGGCAGAGGAACCCAAAGCAGAAGGCTGATGAAATCTGCACAGAGGGTAAACACACTGCAGCTTTGAGGGACTTGGCAATACAAAAATTATTAATACTTCTTTCACATTGTTTTTCCAACAAGATCACTTAAATGTAATGTTAGCTTAGGGAAGTATTGCTTCCCTTAACAGCAGCATGGGAAAGCAGCAATACTTTTTTTTAAGTGTAGGAAAGTTCTGCTTGTTGTAGTTTCACCCTTTTGCTCGAGATGGCTTAGTGAATGCTGCAGTGGCTGTATGCCAGTTGTACAACCTACTCGTGACTGTCTGATAGAACGTTGGAAAGATTATCTGGGTCAAATAAACCTTGTGGGTTTGTTTTCTATCATTTCTATCGTGTATTTCTATCATTTCTATTTCATGTGTTGTCCATGACATAAGAGTTCACTTCTACCTGAAAGCAGGGTGTTCTTCATCAGCCACTGCGCCGCTTCTGTTACTGATAAAGACCTCACAGTAATTGTGCTCCTCTTTGGCATAGCAAGTGCCATTGTGTCACCTATGCCCTGCTAGCTCATGCCTTTGCTGTTGGAGAATCTCAGCTTCTTCTGATGGGCCAAGCTTCTGTAGTGAAGCGGTGCAAAGCTAATGTCAGAGATGACATCTCACCCAGGAGCAGCAGAAATAATATTGCTTGAGATAGCTGGCTGCTTCCTGCATTAGAATGCATTAGAATTCATGAAGGGTTACAGGACTGAGACTGCAAATCTATATTCACTTATTTCTTGTACATGTCCTGTTGTGGCATGGCATCCCATGGCAAGTTCTGCTGCCACATATCTATGGATTGATTATGGAAGTCCTGCATGTTTCACAGTGTCTTAGAGGCAAGTACCCGCAAAAGGTATCAAGTACCCATAAATAGGAGGTATTTTGGCAACATTTTTGTTAATATTGGCTTCTCTTTACAA
The DNA here is from genome assembly GCA_013399945.1 of Ploceus nigricollis. Lineage (NCBI taxonomy): Eukaryota > Metazoa > Chordata > Aves > Passeriformes > Ploceidae > Ploceus > Ploceus nigricollis. Next base: position 916,830 of record VXBC01005334.1, read on the forward strand.
TTCATTTTCTGCAATTACAGAGCAGAAAATTCTATAGCTCTATGATGTAGTGGGAGGTTGACAGGAAACAGCTTCCTATCTAAGAATAATTTTTGGAGGTTCCTTGCTTACTTTATTTCTGGTTTGGTCCGGAAAGATTTTTTTGTAATTTATTTTTTTTTAAATCACATCAATTGAAAATCTGGCATTCTTTGCCACATGCTCCCCTTGATGGCCCCAATTTATAGGCAAAATTCTGGAAGAAAAATTTGATAATATTTTGCCAAAGGCATTGTCTCTGGCTTGAAAAGTCCTCTGAGCCTTAGATCCTAAGGGGCTTGAAGAGTATCATGGGGAAGGAACAGGATATGTTTTCCCTGTCTTAGACTCTTCCTAAAATGTTTCTTTTTGGGCTCAGTCAGAGAGAGAACTAAATGCTGGACTGATTTTGCTCTGATTCACTACAGCCTGTTTTCTCCTTTGGTCTCTGCAGATTTTTGTTTAACTGTCAGTGCGATCTTTGTTCTAGGTGTGATAATAGGATAGGATTCTTGATATGTTCCTGGTTTTGATAATGTATAATTTTGAGACTTTATTACTGTTATTTTCTGTGTCTGTAGGACACCTAGTAAAAAGATATGAACCCCCATTTCTAACTAGGTCCTTTCAAAAGTGTTTATTTACAAGTTCATGAATTTGAAAATTATCCTCCTAATAATACAGAATATTTAGTTTAGATGAAATAACCACAGGGATGGTTAATATCTTTATACATCCAGACTGATTAAAGCAGCAGCTAATAAAACAGGACTTATTTCAGACCTCACTGTATTTTTGCCCTGGGTAGCAAACAAAAGTAGTTCAGTTTAACTTCATATTGCCTTTTTTTAACTTCACTCCTAGCCCTTATGTTCTACCCAAATCAATAAGAGAGAGAATCGCTAAACAAGATCCTTTTAAAACAGTGACCTTGCACTTCAGTGCTATCCAGATGGGTTTAATAAGTCAAGAAATTGTTTCTCTGAGGTGTTTTGACCCTGTGATCGCAACAGGCAGAAGGAGTAAGTACTAGGAGCAATCTGAAGTCATATTTGTACTGGATGAAACTAATATGTAGGATTTTTGTCATATTTGGTCTTGTTTTAAGGCACTCAGCCCGTCATAAATCACTTCCTAAAGTAATATTGACTTCAGCTTTGCAAAGGTCTCAAGTAAAAGATGAGAAGATGTGGCACCTAGGGATGTGGTTTGATGGTGGACTTGGCAGCGTTAGGTTAATGGTTGAACCTGATGACCTTTAAAGGCCTTTTGCAACTGAAACAATTTTATGAAGTATATCTAGCCAGAAATTTCCAACAGACTGTTCTCTCATTCAAACATACCAATTAATCAGAGGTTGAACTAAGCCCCAGTTTGAGTTGGATCAATAAAACCCCCCAAACAAACACCACAACTATCCTTCTGAAGCCTCAACAGAGCCCTGTGAAAACGGGAGTAAGGAACACACTTAGAACTTTGTCTTCAGATACGTGTGGCCTTTCAAATTGTGGTTTATGATTGAAGACGTTGAAATCACAATGTTGTACTTAGCTATTTTGAACTGAACAGTTTGGTCTAGACCTTTTATGATGAGGTGATTGGGGTTTTTTGGTAGTTACTAATTTCATTACTTTTTTGATTTTGCTACTGGTGTAGACCTCTTTTGGGGTGGATTTTTTTCAAATTTAAATCAGAGGGGTTTTGTGAAAGAGAGACAAAATGTACATTCTGGAGTTCTTTGAGCAAAGGAGACCTGTATTTCTCCCTGGGGGGGAGGAATAACTATCTAGGGCATCAAAGAGAGGATGTAACCAAAATGAAGGGCACTCTGCTGGCTCCTCTATAGCAATAAGTTTCTCTTGTGCAAACAAAGCAGTGAAAGTGAAGCAGAACAGATATAGTTGACATGGGTGAGAAGAAAGAGTGGAAAATGTGGAGTTTGTAGTTGTGCAGGACATGATTGTATCCCAGCTTTCTTTCTTAGCCAGGAAATCTGTATCTGAGTGAAGCAGTTCAAGGAAAAACTCTTCTGGTTTTGGTGATTTTTAGAAAAGTAGATTCACTTTTGCAGTTTTTCTTTCACAAGGCTACTCCAGGGTTCTCCTGGTTGTACTTTTGCATGCCTGGTGAGAGCTGGAGCTCTCTGTCACACATCTGACCTATAAGAAGTGTTGTATTCTGTGAATCATCCATGTTATGACCTTAGGTGTTCTATACAGCAGTCATAAAGCAGAAAATTATAGTCTATTTCTTATCCAACTGTCTGCCTTATAGAAAATGAGTGTGTCTGTAATTGGGCATGAAGTATTTTAAATTGGGCCATCAACCAGACTGCATCTGTTGTTCTCTTTATTATTATTCATTACACATCACAGACACTGATGTTGTGTTTTCATTAATTTTTCTATTAACTTTTCCCCATCAATGTGATTAAAGATTCATTATTCTGAAGCACAGTAAAACAACCTGCCACCACCTCCCAGACCTGAGATCAAGTCAAAACCATCCTGCATATGACATTAGACAAAAACTGATTCAGCCTTATAAAAATGAGTTCGTATCTCTGAGAACAGATATGTTAGCAAAGGATTAGCTCTGCAAATGGTCAAGTCAAACAAGGTGTAATCAGGGCTAACTTTACAGCTCCTCCTCATTTCACTTCTCCCATCTGTGATTTCACAATCCTTTAGATGGGAGTTTAACTTAGTACCAATTATCTTGTACCAATTATCTATGTATTTAATTTGGCCATGTAATTGGCAGACATTTCCAACTTAGCTAGTTCTTTTATATGCTACGTATTTAATGGAGCTGAAGGATTTTTTTATTCCCTCTTGTTATGATCTTTAAAGAAATATGTGAGCTCTCCTGCCTCCTCTCTTCTTCTGACTGTTATAAGCAATATTGCCTTTAAAAGTACCCTTTCTAGAAGCTTAAAGAATACTCTATAGAGTATGGGAAAATGATAGAAATAGAAGTTAGATTGTCCTTAGATGTGGCACATTCATGTGGACTAGCAAATGTAAAGTTTAGAAACCCATTGATGACTGTAATTTCATCACTATTATTGTGTTATTAAAAAAATGCAGGCATCAGTGTTCCCACGATATAAGCCCTTCTGCCCCCATCCCAACAAACTGCTAGTGAATACCTTAATGATGTCCACGTTTTTGGAAAAGCACATAAAACCTGTTGATTAAATGCCTTGTTTCAACCTGTGTGGAATATGGGGTGTGTGTGTACGGGTTGTCCTTCATTTTGAGACCCATGAGAGTAAAATGCTTCTTTCTGTTCTCTTCTCCTGGGAAGCAGGTAAGACATAAAGCCATAAATTTAAAGCATTAATCTGAAAGGAAAATGTGGTGGGGAGAGGAAAGCTTTTGTTTGGGCCATGGCTGTATAAGAAAGCCAAAAGGAAGAAGCTGTCCCAAGGTTGCACTGAGTTGGGGAATCAGTCCATCTAGGTGTTGTGTAGCACCTGTGCCCCTGCTTAGAACTTTATTCTTTACTTTACTTTTTGTGTGTGTAGTGCTAATTGACATGCTTTGAAGAAAGAAAAAAGCACATCTGCATTAAGATCTGGCTAGATTCTCTTAGAGCTCTCTGTTTTTGCAGAGTCAACTTCTGNTCTAGCCAAATCTTAATGCAGATGTGCTTCTCTTAGAGCTCCCTGTTTTTGCAGAGTCAACTTCTGAAGCCAGGATTTGCAAAGGGTCCTCAATTCAAAGGAGTTGCTTAAAGGACTCTAATGATAACCTGCTGCTATCAATAATAGCTTGGCTAATAACATTGTCCCATACCAATTTTCAGACATCTCAGAGCACAAACTGGTCAGCAACTGCTCAGTGAAAGAGCCATGGCATATTCTTGAAGCTTATGAAACATGTGAATGGGGACTTCAGCCTCTGTATGGACCACCCTTCCTGGGAACAGGGACCTCCCTCCAGGTCCTGTGGGTGGTACCAGTTCTTTTGTAACAACATATTAATGGATCAACATCTTAGTTCTAGAGAAGAACAAATTTAATTTGCTGTAATGCAAAATTGACAAAATTTAGGTCTGCAGGCAGAGACCAATGAGAAAAAGGCAGGCTTGATAGCAAAATGGTTCTGCAAGTTTTCTTTACTTTCACCCATCTCTGTAGTTGGGATCCATGTTACTTGCAAAACTTCAGATATTGTTTTAGATAACGATTTCCGTGACCGTGTTTGGGGAGAAGCCTCTGCTGTTTTCTCCTCGGAGAGGTCTTCAGCTTTCAGAGTTTGTAATTCATGAAAGCAATATTTAATTAAGGCATCAGGAGGAGGGAAGTGAGGAAACTTCTTGCACTTTTTTGTCCCTAGGTGTACTTCTCGTCCCTGCTTAATTTTGAATGAAGAAAAAAGTGCTATTGTCCTCCAGACATGGCTGTATAGGGCCATCTTCTGGTCAGGCAATAAATAAAACTCTTTACTGAGTGTTAATACAGCCCAATGACTGTCTAGGCAGTAGCTTGGCAGTAAACACTGTTTTATACAGATAAATAAATGAGACCAATGCATGCTCCGTGTTCCTATATTAAGATGGTATACCATAGTAGCCCACAGGTTTAAGGTGACAAATTCTGCATGGGAAAATTCTTTAGCGATATCTTAGGTCATATTCATATTATACTTCAAGTGAGCTCCAGGCTTCTGTTGTTTTACATGAATTTTTCATTCCAATTTTTTGGGACAAGCATGAAATGCATGTACTGGAAGTACTCACCTGAAATTTATTCAGTCTTCTTGAGACAGTCAAGCACAGTAGACCTGGAGGAAAGACAGACCTAAGGGAATGGCCTAAAATTGTGTCAGGAGACATTTAGGTTGGATATTAAAAAAAGTTTCTTCACCCAGAGGATGGTCAGGCACTGCAACAGCCTCCGCAGGGATGTGGTCACAGCTCTAAGCCTGACAGAGTTCAAGAGGTGTTTGGACAATGCTCTCAGGTGCATGGTGTGATTCTTGGGGCTGTCCTGTGCAGGGTGAGGGATTGGACTTTGCTGATCCTTGTGGGTCCTTTCCAGCTCAGCATTTTCTGTGATTCTGTGATAGTTTTATCTTAATTTACTGTACTGCTAATGATGAAAGAGGATAATTGTCTGGAAACGTCTCAATTTCATCATAATTGAGTACTAGAAAAAAGGATATGTGGATAAGCTCTGGTCAAGTGGAAATAGCAGAACAGTTAATTTATATACATATATATACACATCTTTAAGGTTTTAGTTGATCTGATGCCTGTGATTACCTTTGGCACACAAATAGTATACTTTAAAGTGATGTCCTATTTAACTGGAAAGAATTACACTTTAAGACAGAATTGAAGAGATGAGATGCTAGCAAAATTGTTTACAACTCAAGGAAAACATCTAACACTTGGATGATGAAAAGTTAAATTACAAATTATAGGAGTAAATATTCCAGTCAAGGGAGGGATTGCTTCCCCTGGAGACAAGCCAGTAGAAGTTACCTGTATCTGAAGAGTTACCTCTTCAGAGATAATGTCTTTTTATTCCCTTTTTTTCTTTATGAGGAAAATGCCCTGCCTGAAAATGCCATGTCCAGCTGTGACCCTTTTAGCATGACTAATTGCCAGAAACTGGGTGCTCTCTAAACCCTGACTGAACCATTTGTGTCTCATGCTTATTGTAACTCTGTAAATGCTGTGTGTACAAGATGGCTGCATTGCAGTTGGATGCACAGTGATGCAGGGAAGGAGCCCACCTCCAGGAGCAAGGAGACAGGGAGGACAGAGCAGTCAGCTGCCAGAGGTGCATTGATGAGGGATGCAGTGCGTGGCAAAGCCTGGAAGTTCACACTGACTAGGAATGGTGTCGTCTTCAGTTTAAAGGGGCTTGAATCCAGCATCCAACTGTTGGTGTGTATGACTTTGCTTGGATTTATTGCTTTTTGATGTGGACCTACACATGTTAAAAAAAAAAAAGTGGGTGCGTGACTTATTGAAGTGTTTTAACAGATAGTGAAAGGCAACCTGGAAAATGCTGCATCATTCATGTCCATAAACTCACTTCCATGCTTATCCAACTCCCTTCTTAGTGCTTTAGCAATCCAGTACCTAAACAATTCTGTAACTTCTAAGTGCATCATAAATTATCTGTTTTACAGCTTATAAAGAGGAACACAGAAAGACTCATGAATTTGGAAGGATTATTTTTGTATTTTCATAATTTGAAAGCAAATTGATGAAAGTTTATCCAGCTCATTAAATGAAGTGACCCCTGAAGGTTAATGTAGAGTTTCAGAAAGTGCCCAAGTAATTAAGCCAGAGCAATATCAGAATGACTATGGCATGTGCAACAATTTATTGCCTCTGTGTAGAGAGGGCTGTGGGGTGGGATTCAGTGGAATGACTTTATTTTTACCTCACTTTCTGAATAGCAGAACACCTTGTTCTCCAAATATACCCCTGGTGGTAGTAAGCATCTTCTCCCATGTACTATCGAAAAGGCCATAGGTCTGAAACCACGTAAGTTATCACAGGAAAATGCATCATTTGTTGACTGTGGAAGAAAAAAAGCACACCACATGTAAAATAATCATGGAATCCTAGAATGGTTTGGGCTGGAAGAGACTTAAAAGATAACCTAGTTCCAAGGTCCCTGCCATGAGCAGGGATGCCTTCCACTAGACCAGGTTACTCAAAGCCTTCTCCAGCCTGGCCTTGAACATTTCCAGGGATGGGGCATCCACAATTCTCTAGACAGCCTGTTCCAGTGCCTTACCACCCTTACAGTAAAGAATTTCTTCCTAATATCTAACCTAGTCCTACTATCAGTTTGAGCCCATTCCCACTTGTCCTGGCACTACATGCTATTGCAAGAAGTTTCTCTCCCTCTCTTGTAGGCTCACTTCAGGATTCTGGAAAGCTGCAATGAGATCATCCCAAAATAATAGTGATAATAGCTGTTAACTACATGTGGTTAACAGGTCAATGGCAGCATACAATGGATGTTTCTCCTCCCAGGTATCAGTTGTACAGTGGTTCAATTTTACTATATCCCTAAACTTAACTGTTTTATCTGAATAAAAGGTGTGACAGGATATTTATTTCATGACATGCCCAACAAAACCACTTCCTACGCAGTAGACATAACGTGAAGTTGTCTGACTTATCTGACATGAGGAAAAAAAATCATCTCCCCATGCACCTAGGATGTCTCTTGGTAGAGGTGTCCACTAGTCACTTGCTCTTCTAGCTGTGGTATCTGTAAAAATAATTCTGGATCTTCCATATATCAGAAATAAAGAGGTAAAGAAAGTGTTAATGGTTCAGATGCAGCACCTGCTTAAAATGTTGCTGCCTCAGTTCAGTTTGCAGTAAGCAGGGGGTGGTGTGGGAGCAGGAAGGATGGGATGTCTCCAGCTGTTTGAAGAATTTCTGCCATTAGGCATATACCTGAGGTCTGAAGACAAACTTTTTAAAGTGCACTTCATGTTGATCTCTATTTCACTTAAGCTGATGTTCAATGCTGACAACAAGCTGTTCTGTAGTAGCTCTTGTTATTTTCTCAGACAGCACCCTTAGGACTGTATAAATGGCAGCCACAGGAAAAAATTATTGAGAACATCATTATTCTCTAAGTGAGTTTCTATTGTTGTTACAGAACTTGGAGAGTCAGGAGCTCTGAGACTCATAAAAGTGTCTTTGATTATTAGTTCTTATGATTTCATCTTTTTTTTTACCCTATGTTGGAAATGAGCTGCGATCTTGAATGAAACATGCATTTAAGATGATGGTGTTTCCTGGAATTTATGGAACATACATTACAGTATGATGAATTGTTATAATATGTTTTTCTAGAGTGTTCATAAGGTAGAAATACTTATTTCACTCTTACATAAAGAAAATTAGAGATAGTTTAGATTTAAATCTAATGCCTGGGGGGAAAAAAAATGAAATCTTATTTCACACAAAGTAAGGAAAGATGTTGAAAGGCTCCCATTTTTTTTTCTTAAAACCACTGAAAAATCATGGTTCTCTGTTTCCTTTTTTTTTCCCCTCACAGGTTTAGAAATATATTAGCATTCCTTTGTGCAATATCCAAACATAAGGAGTACTTGGTAATGCTTCTACCTGCTTATCTTTCCAAGTGTCACAGCTATAGTTTAAGCTAGCTTGTGATGATGCACACACTGGCCACTATTACTGATGGCTTCAGCATAACTGGCTTGAGAATTGAATTTTCTGCTTGAAAAGGATTTAAGTAAGGCTTATAATGCTGAGCAAGCTACCAAATCTGTTCCTGAAGACAGAAAGTTGGGGCTTTTTTGGTTTGATTTTTCGTTTTGTTTTTTTTTCTTTTTTTTTTTCGGGGTTGGGGGGAAGTTTAAATTTACCTGCCTGGAGATGGGGCGAGTTCCAAGGAAAGGAGCCACCCTTTATGACAAGAGACTTTCAATGCTCTTGGGCACGTCACACTGTCCATAACACCTTAAGATACCAGATTACATCTGGGCTCTAACTAAACATTTGGTGTGTACAGCCTGAGTTATAACTGCAACTTTCTGTAGATGTACTTGTGGTCACCAAGAAATGTGAGGTAATTCACTATTGCCTCAATTGCAAAGGAAGAGTGTATAGTTAAGCTGTATTACCTTGCTTCTCCTGTGGGCTAATGCACACATAGTTTGAGATCTTGGTATAAAAAATGTTTTTCCCTTCCTAAGAATTATCTAGGCCCTTTTTAATGCAAAACAGGAAAAAGGTGTCTTGAGATTTTCCTTGCCCTCCTCACAGGTCTTAGAGTACCTTATTATCTGATCAGGCTTTCCCATGTTCATTGATGTCATACTTAAGGATGTAGTTAAATAATTATACAAATTCTTCCTGAGGAAAATTTAGTTATTTATCAGGTTTCACAGAGGCTCTCAGGCTCTTTCTCCACAACGAGTTTTGGGCAGGCAAATCTTTTGCTTAATGTTATTTCCATATGAAATGCAGGTCTGTGTGTGCTGCTGTCCCTCTCACTGGAAGTTGCACTCAAAACCAGTTTGAAGAGCCTGCTATTGCAGCCCAGTCATAGGAACTGCCAGCTCATTTCTGTCATATGGACAAGTGGCTGGACTGACAGTGTGAAGCCTCTGTTACTGGGTTATAACCAGCCTGATACTTCACTAGTCTCAATCTCTTGTTGCACATTAAATTTCTTCAGAAAAAGTGCTGGTTTATCTGCATAATTATTTCCAGTCTCGTTTTGCCCGGCTTTGTCATTAAAATATTGTCATTGGCATTAAATAAAAATATTGTCATTAAATTATTCAGGCTTTGTCATTAAAATACTGTCTGTTACTGGGAAAAACTCCTGAGAACAAATCTCTTCAGGGCTTGCTTATGCAATGGAAAGCAGTTCAGAGACTGTTGCCCTTGTACCAAAAGGGATGGATTTGAAATCAGAAGTGGCAAAAGTACGCCTCTAACAGACAGTTATTTGTCTAGGGTACAGAAATAATCTGCTGTGCTTCTGAGCTGTATATGGTTTTCTGCAAAGCAGCAGTCAGGCTTTTGAGAGGGTCTGGAGAGCTTTTGTGACATGTCGTGGACGTATCTGTTAAGGTAGTTCCAACACCCTATCAGAGGAACAAATTGCTAGACAAATGTTGAACCTGAAGTAATATATTGATCACTGAAATCTGGGGTTGTACCAGAAGTTTTTTCCCCATTAGTTGAATCTGAAGAAATATGATCGCTGAAATTTGAGGTCATACCAGAAGTTATTTCCCCATAAGTTCAGTGTAAAGTTGTGAAACCTAGTAATTATCTGTCACCATAGATTGCTGAACTGGCTGTGTTTTCCTTTAGGATGACTGCACCAAGGGTACTGATCTAGCAAGACCTTCTCAATCTGTGTGGTTTCTTGTGGCTTATGTATCTTAGGCTCCTGTAGCCCTTGCAGTATTTCCTCATGAACAAGCTCTAAATGGCCAACAGTCAGTCATAGCAGGCGGGATTAAGAGCCAAGGCAGAGGAACCTTAGCTCCACGCTGTAAATGTAATGGGTGTTGCAGCGAGTCCCCTGCTGCAGCAAGGTACCCAGCAGAAGGACAGCTATTGACCTACAGTACTGGGGAATAAGTTACTCATGATGACATAGGAAAAGTAGCCAGCTGTCAACAAATATCATTGCAAAGCGGGGTGACTGCTGTTTCTGTAGATGTATAGAAAGTGTGCTGTGAGTGACTAGTCCACATGTTGTTAGGTACTCCATGATTAAATGAATATCTGGGAGAGACAACTTGGTTTTTTTATTATTTTCCTTGCTCAAAACCATAATTTTGTTGTCTACTGCAAGGGAAATAGGTGAATAAGATATTGTAAAGGCTGTGCAGGAGTTGCCTTTTATGTTGAGGTTTCAGCTGAAGGTCAAGGCAAGACCTACAGGAGTCCATTAGATGAAATTTTTAGTAAGATGATGCCTCTTGAAGAAATTCCTCTAGCTGAGAAAGGCCAGTTGATAGTGAATACACCTTGTTGTGTATATTTGGGAGGAGAAACTGCACAACTGGAATTTGTCAGGAAAGGGAAACTAGAACTACAGTGTTAAAGAAATGAGTGAGCCAGACTTTGGCATCTGCTACAGGTTTGTTCCTAGAGGAAGTCTCGAGGGTGCTGAGAAAATAACCATTAAGCAAAAGCAAAGCCTGCAAAACAAACTTTCTTGACAGATGAGTACAAACCTGAATATAGCAAATGTTGCTGTAGAACAACATATGTTCCTGACTGTAGGAAATATTGCTGTAGAACCCCAGACAATTGTTCCACTTGGCTTAGGGTAACAAGGTGGCTGCTGTGGGAAAATTTATTTGAGTGGCTGCCCTCTTGACTTAGTGTCCTTGAAGCTGTAGTATCAGAACTAGATTGTGCCATCAATGAGGGCAGGATGAGATGCTGCAAGGTGGTTCCAGGTGGGCTTCAGGCTCAGAGTGGAGAAGCACTGTGGTGGCATTTTCAGCTGGAAAACTCTGGGAGAATGTGATGTGCTAGACCAGGCAAAATACAGCTGAGTCAACTCCCTTCCTTGCAGGGGATTTAGTGTGACTGACAATGCTTGGTGAGCCTGGTTCATATCTGTAGTCCACCACAAAAAGCCACTGGGTGGTGAAAGAAGGCTTTGTGTAGCCTTCCACTGTCATCTTTGAGTTTCCATCTTCTTCCATCTTAAGTGCTCTGCTGCAATTTTGGTGGATGGAAATTGGGCTGTACTCAGGGGCCAAATAATTTTTGGAGTAGCTGTGCATTAAAAGCCTTTATACAAACAATATACTTTATCTTTGCTAAACTGAAAGCTGCAACTTTCCATTTGAAGAGTAACTGAATAACAATTGTGTTCTGTGAAAGTTTTTTCCTTGTCTTAAATTTTTTGACCTTGTTTTTCCTTCAAGCTATAGAGATGCATGTGGTCAAGGTAGATTACTCATATGTGTGCCCTTCATTTTCTCATTAGAAGACATAAGATCAGAGGCCTGGTCATGACTCTTTTTTCCTTTTATCAACACTTCTTTTGCATAGACTATTTTTACAATATTAGGATTTCCCATTAAACTCCAGATAAAAATGATCAGTTTCCTGCAAGTTTGGGAAATCTGAGTTCTTTCTCTCAATATTGACCTCAAGTTCAAGCTCTTCTTGTAAATCTGTACTGTGAAGAAAACCTGGAGTTGTCTGATTACTTCATTCTGCTCTGCAATGACAGATAGTTAACCCTTTGTTGATTAAAGGGGCAATATCCTTCACACACATTTTATTTGCTTTCAAAGACTGGGTCTCATCCATCTTCACCCTGACACACCAATGTAGTATCTGCAGCTCAGAAAGCCAGCAAGTCGCTAACACAGGGGAAAAAGGGCTGCCTCTTTCCTGGCTGTAATAGGCTGCAAAGTGGTGTATGTCACTTGCAATTTTATACTAGCTGAAAATTTTTGGTGTTTTGTGTCTTGCGGTTATTCCCAGGGTGGGAATATGTCTTCCCACATATTTGTGTCTTGATTAGTAATGGGAGAGGTTGACTTGCTTTGTTGTTGGTGAGCAAATGAGGGTAAGAATGCAATCATTACTAAACAAGGCTCAACACCTTACCTTCCAAGCCTTTTGATGGGCTTCTTTCCTCCCTATATTACAATTCTTACACTTGACCACATTAATTGTTTTGTTGGGGATTTGTTGTTGTTTGGCTTTTCTAACCTGGTGACTGATTCATTTACATTACAATCAAATAATCTCCAGGAGAATCACTGTAGTGTACTTCAGCAGAAACAGAATTTAATATGTCAGTTTTTATTAAGCAAGAGTGATTATGTAGTTAAATACTAGAGTGAAGAATTCCATGTAAGGCTGAGCCCAGTGTGCTGTCCTAGAAACTGTTCTCATGCCCTAATGAATGGATTTAAAAGTTTAAAGTGGGTGTAATAATGGAAACAGTCTCTTGCTGCCACGAAGGAGTAAGAGTCAGTGGTAGTGAGGGTACTGTAAGCAAGTCTCCTTGGTTGCCTATAAGGTAAAACTCATGCAGTACATGAGCTTGTGCTAGCTCTGTGCACAGGCTGGAATTGAAGTCTCTACCAAGAGCAGCACCTAAAGAACCACATAAAACTTCTGGGAGTAAGAAGTGACTGGGTTAGAATAAAAGGGTTTGGTGGGATAATTTCCAACAGAACTGCCAAAGTCACACAGTTCAGCCTCCAGTTCTGAATCACTCTTTCAGGAGTCTCTTGATCTGCATTCATGGTAGTGGGAATCTGGACATTCAGAAGAGTATGATGACAATTCTTATTATCAATATTTTCCCCTTCCCCACATTGGGAAACTACAAGAAGTTGAAACTGGGATTACCCCATAACACCAAAAGTTTTAAAGGATATTTTTACTGGAAGCACACTTAAAAAAAAAAAATGGCATTTTTAATATCTGAACACAACTATGAAATCAAACTAATGACTAATGTTTCTTGTCTAGCAGGCTCCATGCTTGCTTGATTCTGCATCTCCAAAGAAGCATACTGAGGTTCAGATGTGACTTCATGCATGGTTTACATGCATAGAAGCTGCTTTGATATGCATCCTTATACCTGGGATGAACATCATCACAAGACAGACCTACAGTCATCTACGGGTCAGGAATTTGGATGGTGAGGCCTAGAAGACCCAATCAGTCTGACAGTTTAAGCCACTGGATCATACTCTGTGTCAAAGATAGCTTCTAATTTTCAAAGCAATGGTGTTCTATTGTATTAATGTGTAAAACACTGAAGAAAAGCATAAGACAATTTTGTACCATCACTTTTGACTTCGTAGATTGTCCAAATGCAGCAAGTGCTTAATCACTTTTTTCCTGTTAAAGCAAAATGTTCTATTTGAAGTTAGCCAGATAGAGTCAGGGTTCAGCACTTCTCTTTTTACTAAAAATAAGAGTGATGATCATTGTGATCAAATCTCAATTTCTGAGATTTCCTTGGCTAAGGCTCCACTTTCTGGGATGGATGGTGTGTTTCTGTGTACAGTAATCAATGCTGAACTGGGGTTCTTTGCAGCATCACTTCTGGGAATCCCATGGCTGCTACAACAACAACTCTAGCTATTGAACCAGTCTCTTAGGTAATCAGACTCTCCCTTATATCATGTGCAAGATTTCTTTTTAATTAGAAAAAAATGCTGTTTCTTACAGGCAAAAGGCTTCTGTCATTAGCAGTGTGTGTCTGTGTGGGCATTTGGTCCCAGATTAATTTAGAAGCTGAAGCAGGAGCAGTCTCCTGAGCGAATTGAGGTTTTTCCCCTGTCATCATGAAAGATCAGTACTGCTCTAAAACACTTTCAGGAAGGTCCCACTTTGAAATGGCCTTTAATACCAGTGATTTCTAATGGGATGCTGAAATATGACAGCAGGAATGTGTGCAATGAGTTCCAAAAGTCTAATGACAGTCTAACATTTATCTTTTGTGTTGCTAATCTCTTTGCTGCCAGCAGAATAAATTTTGGCATGTTGAAATAAAAGCCCATTCACCCTTTGAGGTCCCAACGCTGTATAATTGGAACATAGTTTCTGCTTGCTCTTTTCTTTCTCTGGATACCTTATTGTGTTTTTTATTTTTTGCTTTCTGTGCTGTTTTTCTGCCCTTTTTGTTCCCCTGCTATCTCTTTCACACAGCAAATCAGTATGGATCCACCTCAATTCACCACTTCCCAGTTTGTTTTGATATTTCCCATTTACACCTGAACCTGTTTCTGTATGGATCCACTTTCTACGGTGAAATCTACCCCATCCTTCTTCTGTGCTCACCACCAGCAGACACTGCCGAAGCAGAATTTTGCCCATGACTCACTGCAGCTCCAAATATTGCATCCCTGTACCTGAGAAACATGACCTCTTGCTCTCTGCTCATTTGACCACATTTGTGTCTTCCTGCCTCTTGAGGAATTCAAATGGAAAGAGGTTAAATGGCAACTACAGTGGGATTTATAGCCTTTTCTTCATAAAACTGGTTTACAAACCTATGCTATGCCATGATTAAAATGACAGTATTACTTGGCTGAGGGATTAACAACAATGTGTTTTGCATGCGGATAATATTCTTCAGGATGTTCTCCATTTAGGTTTTTCCTGCAATATTGTATTCAGATGTTTGGTTTCATTTGTGTCACTTGCAAGAGATTAATGACACTGCAGCTCTGAATGATTTCATTTCCTACTAGTGTGTATCGACGCTAATGAATTATGTTATTCCTGCACCATTATGTGTTATCATCCTTCAGTACAATTGAGACACAATGTATCAGTACTTGAAAGATGTCCTGCCACTTCTTATGACTTGAACTGTATTTTATTTCCGTGGGTTTAGATCTTAAACTTTACTTGATTTATATGGCTCATCTGATGGTACATTGTGAAGTCCCTGAATGACTGCCTAGAAACTATTTCTTTCAGAAAAAATACATATTATAAAACATTTAAGACCATGTCCATACTTCCCAATGTATTTCCATCAATCCAGTGGTGTGGAAATGCATTCATTCTCAGAAATGGTTTTTGGAATTTTTCAGTATATTTCACAGATATATTTGGAGTCATATACTAGAGATAGTGTGCAAGGTTATATGTTTTAGGCACCACAAAGTCAACTGAATTAACCAATTTGAAGATCTTTAGGGCTTATCTAAGTGTTTAAAAAACTGAGAATTAACCAAGTTCTTTCACCTCAAGTATGACCTTGTTTTCCCTTTTAGATGCTCTTGTCCTTTTGCCTGCTGTTTATTGTGGAATATGCTAACAGCTTTTTGCTTTTTCAGTCAACTGGAACTTAATAATCAGTTATCTGGCACCTTTTGTCATGTGTGACCTCTTTTATACTCTGAACCACATTCTCTTCATGGTCTGCATTTATATAAAAAGCTTTTATTCTTTATTTACATTGGTATGAAAAAAATAGAATTGATCAATTAGCATATAAAATCACCTATCTGCAGTCATACTGGTCTATAACAAAAAGAATGTTATTTTTACTGGGGAAGTGGGAAGAACAGTAAACAAATTGCACTGCTGATGTAATAACTGTCTTGATTTGTTTTTGTTTAGTGTCCTTCAGAACTGTGTCATTTGAGCAGTACTGCTAGTAAGAAATCAATTTGCTCAGACAATTACCAAATAGGGCAGTCATGTAAGATATGTTGTGTTGGTAGTCATAAAAAGAATGAAACACTGCCTCTAAAGGCAATAAAAAACTGCCATGAAAAGCCTGGCTAATTATGTTCTCCTGCAATTTCAGTTGATAAAGCTGCCTCAACAGGTATTAAACTTCAGAATGAGTAAATTAATTTGGGCAAGGGAGATGATATCAACAGCATTTACCAGGTTACGAGGTCATATAGGGATAGTATTAATTTTAGGTAAGGTCTGCTATCACTTGGAGTATCAGCCAATGTAAGTTTGCTTAGGTAAAACGTAAATGTTCTTGTTCAAAATGATGAAATTTTTATTAAAAAGGGTGAAACAGGTAAATCACTAGCTCAAACTGTCAAGCTTCCATAAATGCATCCCTACTTGTGATTCTAGACTCTATGCTAGTAATAAAGTTTGATTTTTAGGATAGGCGATCTTTTAATTCTATGTGGTTTTATTATGTTTGAAGTGATGGGTTTCTTTCTACAACCAAAATAAATGTTGTAGAAAGGTACCAGGGCAGGGATCTGGGAGATAAGTTGTAGCCTGTTTCTTAGCTGCCCGTACCCTCCTAGGTGAATCTGCAAAGAGCTTTTCCTCAGAAGTTGGCATTTGCAGCATCAACTTTCCCTGCAAATTTTCAGCTTATCAAGATGCACATGCTAATTCTTGACACTTTCAAACTGACCTGAACTTACAGGAGTACCTGCACGCTATTTCTACCCCTTATCTCTGAGGAAGGATCAGGCAGCCTCACCTAAACTCCTGCAGTCCTTTAGGACACTATAAGTTATTTTTATTCAAGTCAGTGTACTCCTGAACACAGAGCTGGAAACAAATTTATCAATTCAATAAAAACCTCCAGCATTAACCTCTCTTCAACCTGTAACTAGCATGTCATAGCCAGATTTCTGAGTTTTCCCCACACCTTCCCTTTATGGCTTTTTGACACTTAAGTGCTGCCTCAGGAAGTTTTAGCATCTTTCTAAATCTGTAAGCCTGTGAACTCTACAGCATAAGGAAACCTCCACGAGCTAGACACCTAATTCAAACTTTACCTGAATTAAGATGGTTTTGGGATTTTTTTTAATTGTCTGGATGATGCACATGCTTCTGGTTTGAAGACATTAGTATTCAAAGTTATTTAACAAGTTGTCTCTAGGTACATATTCCAACCTGTTAGGTGTTTCTGCTACAGCATTTACAATGATATTTTCATGGTGAGCAAGAGGCCATGTACTGATTGAATTTCCTGGCTGCAGCACTGCAGCCAACACAATGTATTATGGCTGTTTCAATACAATTTCCCATTTGCCTGACAGTTATGATAATTTTTCCATGGAGGTTCCTAAAGATGAAATTCACCAGACAGTAGTGGATACCAAATACACAAAGGAGGAAGTTCTAGCCAGTATTTTTCCACCAGTAAGTATTCACAAACATTAGACTTTGCAGAACTTCCTAGAACCATTGATATATAAGGATATATAGGTGTTTGAAAAAATAGCTGGATATTAAAACTTTAAGCCACAAGTCAGAGCTTCACAGACAACCACATCAAATAAAGACAATTTAGTGCTAAAAGCAGGATTAAATGCTAAGACTTGGAGCAGAACAAAGAACAGACAGTCTAAAAAGCTAATCAGAAGAGAAAGAGGGGTTCAGAGGAGAGAGGGACCAGTTAGAAGAATAAGGACTTTTAACATTTTCATTTTAATAAATAGTGGTACATGTAAGATATGTCCTAGTGCGATATCACACACATATATAACATAATTTACTCCAACCACTTCCAGGATCTCTTTTAATTTTGCTGCTTCATTTCAGTTCTAGACAGCATTATTCTAGGTCCATGGACATTTTATCCATTCGTGTCCTTCACACCCACTCACTACTGTCTCCTCAAGTTTCTTTTCAAACAGTTTTTTTTGCAGTTATCTTTCTATCTTTATCTTTACAAACATCCATACACCCATCTATCTCACCCCATTTAAATGCCTTTTTTGTCTCTCCTCTCCTCCAATTTTTCCACTACTTTCCATGTGACTACTTTTGGTGATACCTTTCAGAGTTTCCATCTTTCCCTGCTGCTGTTTTTCACCTTGCCTTTGCAATTTTTTGCCCTGCAGTTGTCTATCCCTCTTGTAGGAAATGGAAAAAATCAGAGTGATGAAGAAAAGCTGTAGTATTTCTTTCATTCCACTCCAGGAACAGTCTAATTTGCCCACCTGATTCCCAGCATGGAACCATAAACAGTGGCATCAGCAGAGCTGAGAGGTTGGAATTGCGATGCAATGCCTTGGACTTTGCCAATGCCAATGTTTTCTTGCAGCTGGAAGGTTTTCTTTCGGGGGCTGACCTTCCAGAGTCAGCCTACCTGACACATGGAAGGTGTCACTGCAGGTTTTTCTGTTGCTTTTAGTAGCAATAGAGTACAGACCCTTTTAAACAGAGGCTAGACATGTCTAACCCTCTAGCTACCTTGATGATCAGTGCACTATTATCCTAGGAAAGGCTTTTAAAAACAGGGTTGGATAATCTGTCTCTATCTAGAAATTCCATTACCATATTTTTTTAACCACCTCTCTATTTTACATCCACATCTTTCCAACAGAATGCTATTTCTGATACACACTCTAGAATTTCTCTTAATAGCCTTTCCTTTGTTTATATAATTAATCTCCTCTTCTTGCTTTCTCATTCCTTGCACTTGTAGATATAGAATCAAGTCTATTTCTTTGTCCTGCTAAAGCTCAACCTCAACAGATAACACTCAGAAATGAGCAGAAGTAGCACCCAGTCAACAGAACTTTTCCTTGACAGACAGGTACATACCAGAGAACATTCAGAGGAATCACACTGAAACATCAGACACTAGAAACAGAGCATTTCCTACTTGAATTCAAATTTTACCATCATTGCTATTGTACTTACAACAGGAAAATAAAAAGTTCAAGCACATAATGCTGAACTACTGAAAAGGAATAGGAAAGATAATGAATATCTGATATGTCTGGAAGAAGGAATTTCAGTGTAGTTCATGTACATTTGGATACATGCCCTGGGAAACCAAAGCAGAGTCTGTGTAAGAGAAGAAGAAGAAAACAAGAGCGTAACTAAGTGCAGTTATTAAAGTGCTGCAGTATTCCACTGATTTATGTAATCCTGACACTAAGTAATTCACTGCAGATTTCCTTAATATTACATTTAGGATTAAATTATGTAATCATTTTCAGTAAAAATTAGAAGTTCACTAAATCTGATCTATGGTACAGTTTTCTTGATGCTTTAAGAGATTTGAAAGAAAAAAAACCTCATGAGCTCACAGCTGTGAATATAGCACCCATTTTAGCATGATGGTCTTTCAGTAGTAAGTCTTTTTTAGAGATTGCTATAGTGTTTTGTAATCATCATAGATTAGAGAAGTACAGAAAAGCCAAGGAGATGTTAATACCTCCTCCCTCTTCCAACTCCTCCATTTCCTAGCAGCCTGCATGGGAATGTGCCATAAGTTTTAAAGAATCATGCTGCTGTGTGAAGCCAGTTGAAAACCAGTAGAGGTACAGCTAGAAAGATAACTAGGTATGATCAAATAGTTGAAGCATGTCTTGTCAGGTGATCACAAATGGGAGGCTGCATGATTAAATACTACAGGCTAAACTTGTCCCTCTTGGCTTCTCTATGCGCCTTCAAGGCCATGCATAATCAACTTGCAGCCTACTACCTTCCAACTTCTCCACAGGTTTAACACACCCAAATAATGTGGATTTTTGGAGAATGGCTCTTTGTTTCATAGCAAATGATGCTACAAAGGGTCTCAAGATATCTTTTCTTTTAACATCTCCTGTGAGACTAGAAAAAGATAATGCATTGTATTTTAAAGAGAAGACTTCAATCTTGGGTAAAGCATGGAATTTTTTCCTCAGCTGTACCTGTTTCTGTGTATACAGGATTTTCTTTTTTTTCCTCCTTTTTTTTTTTTTCCCCTCTTGTAGGAATCCTCTTCCTTCAACATCTTCCTGTGAGTATAATTTCATCTCAGTGTATGCATACACATTTATAGTAATATCAATTTCCAGTGTGCTCTCTAGGTTTCAACTGATTTTGAGATGGTGTAAGTTTTCCAAGAATAACAAGTTTGAGTGCCTCGGGTGCTGGGAGCTTTAGGAAACTGGGGCTTTTTGGTGTTTTTTCTTTTTTTAGCAGTAGTAGTACCAGTCATTTCATGTGGCTTTGATAGATTCTAAGGATGAATATAAAGATGCTGTCAAAGCACTCTTATCACAGATTTAATGACCACCTGTGAAAACCTACATGATTAAAAAATGCCACTTGATAAGAAGTTTCTGTAGCCCTGATGACAAATCTTTCTCTTGACCTCCATCTTCAAGCACCCATTGCAGTGTCTGGAGACTTGTGTTGTGCACTTCTGGCATGTCCTGTACTGATCTCTTCCTGTAACAATTTCCCTGTGCTAGTACATTCTGTGTCAACTGCAACCTGTGTAACACACTGAGACACTGAAGAAGGCGAGATGTGTGTTCCCAGCCCAGGCAGGAAGCCTGGTGCTGTCTCTTCCTTGGCCTCTTTTTATTGCTTCTCCTCATTTATCTTTCCTCCTCTCCACACCCTTGCAGCACTGCTGCACGGCAGTGACACAGCTGGCCAGATAAAAGGAGTATTACCTGCACCACTTTCTCAATTTTTTGGGGGGAATGGCTTCTAAGTGACCTGCCTTATGAGTTTTCTTTGCCTTCCTCACTTTAGCTGCTGTATTTTATTTGTAATTAGTCTGTTTGGTAGCACTGAATATCATCTTTAATCTTAACAAGGTTGCTCAAAGCATTTAAAAGTGTTCCTGTGGCAAGTAGCAGAGAAGTCAACTATAGGTTTTGCATACCTAATATTAAAGAAACATAGTTTTTGTAAAATGGATTTTCCAAGTACCTATATAATTCCATAGTTAACAATAAACTCAAAGACATTTAAAATACAAGTAGAAGGAAGCCAAATTAATGAACCTGGAATCAAGTATGACCAGAAGGTCATTTGAGCTGGTGACACATGTGTTTAACAGTGAGGGTGTTCTGGGCCATTTAGATATCTGCTCACCCCTGGCAGCTGAGAAAAAGACTGAGTTGAACAGCCCCTAATGACTGTGACTGCATTGTTTGATATGGTGCTATGGTAAGGCTGTAATTTGGGTTTGCCAGCTGAAACCACTCCACAAAACTGTTGCTGTTTATCTGGTCTGAGCAATCAACTTGGCGAGTGAACTGAATGTCATTAATATTTCTTGTCATCACCATTAGGAATCATCACCAACAGTGAGTTGTAGAATTAATTTCATGCTTGGTCTGATAAGTTTTCCTGACAGTTTTGCAAGGCTAATTCAGGCCTGTAGCTGCAGTGAATGAAGCAGTGCTGGAAAGGAGCCTTCTCTCTCCAAAGCTACTCTTCTATTGGGTTGACTTGTTATCTCTGCCAGCAGGTGCTTGTTGTCTTTGATGTAACACGACTTTGACAGCTGAATCATTGACCGCAGAATACATCCCAAAACCAGCGGTGGTTTCCCCAGCAAAGTGATGGCAGAAGTGGTCATTTTCTTTTGTAGAGAATGTAAGTGTAAATAGCTGGAATAGCATTTGCTTCTTCAGCAGACTGAATCCTGGTTTCTTAAAGAGATGTGGTGAATACTCTGCTGATGTCAAGTATTACATTTTTATAATCTAAATGTAGTTGTGATGTTGTAGCAGATGCCCATAGTTAGAGTTCTTCTTGGCTCCATCTGTGAGATGAAATACATTATTCGAATCTTGAAATCTTTCCTCCTGCCTCAGGAGTTTAAAATATGAGGTTTGTCTTACATTAACTTAATCAGAATGAAATATCTTGAATACCCTCAGTTGTATTGCATCAGGAATATGTATGCAGGCAGAAAGGCAATACAGGGTTAGCCACAGGCTACCTCATTTTTTTAAAGAAATAACAAGCTGTTGCTTCCTGACAGTAAAAGAGGGCTTGGTTTCCATGTTTTTACTGCAACCACACAGTTCTGTTAACCTCACTGTGGGGAGTGCAGGCAGAAAAGCACAGAGATCTCACCATGAAGGGAAACATGCATCATGCTATGCAGTGGCAACAAAATCTCCTTCTCCTTCCCAGCTGTGAGCATATGAGGTCAGCTCAGATTCAGGTCTGTCACAAATTGGAGTCATTGGTAGTTTTAACAAGTGCTGCGTACAGCACTGTGAGCAGCGGTGGTCAAGGCCAGCAAATATCACCGAGCTTGTTTTCATGTATGTATCTGCAGGAATATATCCTCAGAGGCAGACAGTGTGCTACAGCCCTTGTCCAAGCAGCAGAATTTGGTTAAATTGGTTATTTGGGCACAGCAGCATTACACCACCTTTCATTGGCATCCTTCTCAGGTGTACACAGTGGTAGATGTAGTTGAATTTTGCTCTGTGCAGCAACATATACAGTCAAAGTGTTAGTGGGCAAATACTTACCTGGTATAAATTGATGTGGCTTCATTAACTTCGGTGAGACCATGCTGATTTAGTGCCACAGAGGAGCTGGCTCTGTGAAGCAGTCAAATTTATAAAGGACTGCATAATCTACTAGAAAGTCGAGTCAGGCCAACCTCTGTGCTATGACATTTCCTCTGAAATTCACTTTAATAAGGTAATATTTTCTTCCAGTTCCATAAATGCAAATCAGCTGAACTGCACTTCGCATACTTTCTCATTTAATTAGAAACTTAGTCCAACTATACTGCAAATGCAGGTGAAAGTGAATGATTCTAATAATTTTTCATTTTAATTATCTTGATTAACTTTTTCTTCTTTGCAATTTTATTATCTTTCATTTCAGGAATGTCCTTTAATTTAAGACGATAAACTTTTATTTAGCAAGCTGGGGAAACTAGAGGATATGATGCGAAGAAGATTTAACTCATTAAGCATTAATGTTACTAATATTCTTCTACTAATTATTCATTAAGTTGATTGTCTTAACAGAAAAGTAGGCTTGGATTCTCTTGTGGATCACCACATTTTATTTGAATATGGCACAAAAAAAGGTAGAAATAGCAAATCTTACCAAAGTTAATGATGAAATACTTCAGAGGACATAACACACTTAATGAATTTCTTATCACTAAAGATGTATTTAAAGGTTCCCATTTGATTTTTAGCTAGAAAACTCTAGAAATGTCCTTCTGTATACTTTTAGAGGTAATGGTATTTATTCCTTCATGGTTTCTTTGTTTCTGACAAAAAAAAAGGTATATAAAAGAGAAGGAAAAGGTCAAAAAAAGAAAACAAAAAACCGAAACAAACAAACAAAAAAAAAACCAACAAAACACCTGGAGGGATATGACTGTCTCCTCTAAGGATTTTGTTGCCATGTATTTTAAAGGGGAACTAGTTTGCCTCTCTTTTCCCAGTAAGTTCACACATTTTGAATTTAAAAGACAGCTTCAAGAATGAAGAATGGAGCATGGGAAAGAAGACTAAACCTGAAGTCAGCCTCTTTATGTAATCCAGGAGAAAAAGCATGACTTGATTATGGAACCTGAAAAGTCTCTAGCTCCTAAAATGCCTGACATAGCATGCATGTGGAATTCAGATCTCTACATCTAAACTTGTACTCTTGTGAACCTTCCTCTTACCTGCTGTAGTGCCTGGAGATGCCTGTATTTCACAGATACTTTCCCTGTTCAGCTTCTAAGCTCTCCTCAGGACTGCAGATCAGAATTCTCTCTCTCTTGGCAAGAGAGTGAGTGGTGCCTAGCCTTGGCCTGCCTAACGCCCTCAGCACCCGATCCCCTCCCTGTCTGTTCCCCAGAGGCTGCACTGGCGAGAGCCGTAAGAATGACGGATGAAAGGACCCAGCATTAATGTTAAATACAGGGAGGTTCATCTTCGTGTGACTTCCTATTAAGCTCTGCACTTGCCTGGGAACTGCAGGACTGAAGTTCACTGTGATTTCATTTCCTAGAACAGTGCCATAATTACAAGACTTTCTTGAGATGCTTCTGTAGCTGGGAAGCACTTTTTGCCTAGTTTCTGAAACTGTGTCACTCTGCAGGAAGCAATTCAAGAACTGAGAGGCTAGGGAGTGAGAAAACAAAATGGAGTATAGGTCTCCATATATACCAGTGCTGGGCACATGTTTTAAAGATGAAAATGTTCCTGTGAATGTGAACTTCCTCTGTTCTCTGCTCCCTGGATGGATTTAAACTTGAATTTTCAGATTCCCATGTGGGTGCTCTGTCAGTGAGCTGACTTAAAAGCCAGTTATCACCACTCTTGCATTCATTTTAGAAGGCTGAGTCCTCCATAGCTCTTCCACAGAAAAGACACTGACTTTTACCTTTAGGGGGATGATTGTCCCCCGAGAACTGTGGGGTTATGGATCCTCAAAAGCCAGAGGTGACTAATTCCCAGCTATCAGAGATGCAGGTGTGGCTCTGTGCTAGGCATTTCCTCTGACTAGCCTTCTGTTGCACACAAGCAGTCTGCATCATTCAGGGGGTAAGAGACTATCCCTGTTGTGTAGTGAAGCTAATACATTTTACTCCCAGTTATGGATTTCACTCCAGGAAGGATTAAATTTTGCAACAGTTTTGTGGTTTGAACCACAACAGATTAAAGAAGTTTTCTGAGAGATAAGCCAAAGACTGAAATCTGAAATTAGTCAATATAACTAACAAATAATGACACAACTGTTTCTGTTACAGCATTTAACTGCTGGAACAATTTGGGATGCTGTAATAGGATGTCTATAATAGAAGGTCTTTCAGCATTGGGACCCCTCCTGTGTGATCTATTTGAGACAATATTCTGTGAATGACAAATTTTTGGCCTCTGATACAAAGAGGCCAAAATCAGAACCCTCATATCAGAACTGCTCTGTATGTGTTTATTGATTTCTGCACACTTTTATGTGGTCAGGCTTTTGAAATTAAGGTTCCTAGCTCTCAACAGACAAAGGGTGAATTAGAATTATATTCTCATGCAGTGTTTTGTAAAGTCATATTCATGTGATGCTGCTTAATGTGTCAGGGAAACAGCTGAAATCAAATAACAAAGACTGCATTCTACTCTTTGAATATGCTTTCCATTCTTGCTCTGTAGAGGTTTTACAACTTCAGACCTGTTGCTTGAACTACAATACTAGGTCTGGATAATCTGGCAAAAAAAATTCAAAACTCTAATCTAGCAGGTGTGCATCAAGAGAGACTCTTGTCCCACTCTAGCAACAAGGCATATATCTTGAGATCTCATCTCACTCTTAAAGTGGTCAAGATGCAGAAGCAGAGCCTTACTCAGTCTGTCTTGGAGAAATATCTTTCTAAGAATTGTTTTTGAAGATCTGGAGTGACTTTAGGAAACTATCTGGATGATAAAAGAGTGTTTGGCTCAGTTTAAGACTGGAAAAGAGATGCACTAACATTCATAGAGGAAGAGCATTTTTTCAGTATGATGTTTGCCGTCCCTTCTACATTTGACTCAGTGTGACTTGGTCCACAATGCCAAGGTTCCTGTGCATGTCTAAAATCAAAATTTTGAAAAATGCTTCTCATTAATTTTTTTACTTTTATAAAACAAAGTAAATTGAAAATTTGATAACAAATAAAACTTATATTTTGACACACAATTTTCAAACAGTGAAAGTTAAATTTGCTTTTTTATAGAAATCTTCCAAACCTTCTGAACATCTAATGCTCTCAAAACCCTGGCACAGATTGGTATGCTTCTTTCTCTTTCATCAGTTTTTTACCTTTTCTCCCAGCTTCTGCTACTTGCTACTGTAGTACAATCCCAGGCTCCTAGTTAGTCTTTTCTTTGGTCTCTGTCAGACTGTTTGTTTTCCCAGCTGTTGTTGGAAGTAATGTACACAATGCCATTCAATGTTTCAAATGCCTGGCCTGTCTATGGGAAAGGCATGTGAAACAAATCTGGTACCTAGTCTCTGCTATTTGAATAAGGATTTATTGAGTAAAATAAGTTTTCACAGTGACAATATTTTTGTGTTAGTAGCCTATCAATTTCCACTTCAACCCAAAGCTCATAAGGCAAGTTTGAGTTGAGCAGTTAAGAATCCATGACAGACAGTCTTCTGTTGTGTTTCCATAAAACTTCACACTTTCAAACAGAAGAGTCTTGAGACTATGAAGTATAAATACAGCTGAAGCAGAAATAAGATTTCAAAGGGATAGTAGCATAAGAAATGGTGGAAACGAGATAAACTAATGTACAGTAGCGTGAGCAAAAATTATTCTATACTGAAAACCCTTTTACTGCTGTCTTAGAAAAAGTCAGCATGCAGAAATTAAATCTTCTGAGGAAAACGTGGCTTTCAGTAACACTGAAGGTGGTAGGACATTTTTGAGAGGTTCTTGTAGTAGATAGCCTTCACCCTCTTAGGAGCTCTGAGCATGACTGGCCCTGGCCTCTGAGGAGGTGGCCCAAAGGCATTCATTGTAGAGATGTGTCTCATGTTGCTTTTGTCTTTGAAATCTAATGCATGCTGAAAGAGTTTTTAAAAAACAAACTGGCCTTGGTTTCTTTGGAAAGAACAGGCAACAGTCCTATTTAGAAATATTAATTACTGGCTTATATAGTTTTAACTTCTGTGCTTGTCTTTGCTTTGTCTTAGTTTCAGAAGAAGGCTGAGTCCTTGCTACTGATAGTTTTTATTCATACACCTGCTTTACAGCTTTCATCAGCAGTGGAAGAGGATTGGTAGCCCCATTTTTCTTTGATACTCTTCACCGTCATTTAATCTGTTCTTGTTTAGAACTGATTGCCCACTGACAAGGTGAGAGCAGGGCTCAGGAGAAGCACATTTCTCACACATAGTTGTTCACTGAGAGGTAGCTCTCTTTTCATTTTCATATTTGACCTGGTTTTATATCATGAATTATTTCTAGAGCCATGAAGCAGCAATTTTGGCTGGTTTTGCAGTCACGAAGGATCCCACTGCACTAGGAGTTTTAACTGTAATTTATTGCAGTTAAATATCTGCTATATTAAATTTGCAGAATTGTATTAAATGTAGGTTTTAGTGCTTAGTATTTTCTGTGTTACCCTACAACTCTTCTTTAAAGGCTGTGTTAAACCCAGGCTTTAGTTTTCTTGAAGAAAAGACCAGAAATGTGCGTCATGGATGTGTTCTGTTCTATATGTGAAGGGAATCTCTCTTCTGTGGTTCCTGTGGGCTTAGATCTGTGTTGGGGCACCTCAGCCTGGCATTAACTCTTTCCTGACTGGAAAGAAAATTTTAGCTCCCGACATACACTTGGTTTCAGGACGACCATGGTGACAGGTTGGATCCATCCATTTATAAATATTAACAGCTGCCAAATGACAGGTTTAGAGTTGTGCTGTGGAGCTGGCCAAGGCAGCAATTACTTGAATTTTAGCAAGAGCTGCACATTGACTGTGGATACATTAGCTTTAGTGGAGATTATTTAGAGGCTCAGTGGCTTAAAAGCAGAAATCACTTACACGCATATTGGATATTATTACAGATTCAGGAGAGCTGGCCATAAAACCACTTAGCTTCCTGTAACAAAAGGACTCTTAGCCAAGCAAGTAAAATGTTAATGAGACAGCAAGCACTCATTTTCATGTCTGTAGCCTTTCCCTCCAAGGTTTTGCTGCTTCATACTGAGGTTCATTAGAGTGGAAATGGTTGACTTTAAAAAAGAAACACCAGCTAAATTGCTAGGGTGTAGAATTTCTTTTCAGATCATAATTATACGTGATCAACGGCGTGTGTAATTAGTAACTTGGGTGGAGGATATTTCTAGAACAATCAGCAACAGTTTCCTCTCTGCTGTTCCTTTCTCTGCTCTGAGGACCTTTTGTCAGCTTTGGTAGCTGTGGCTTTATTTTAAGCCCAGAAAACACAAAAATAAAAACTTATATCAGGTAAGAGTGACACAGTAAATCATAATAAAATTAAAAAGCCCCTGCAACAGGATATTTTGTCTTCATTGTAATAAGCCTTACTGATTTTCATGATGTTTCCAGCACTTGAGCACAGGGGAAAACAGTCTTATTTCTGGCCTCCCTTGACAAACCTGTGAGACTCTGGCTGGAGCCTGGATTTGCAGCTGCACAGCAAAAATGTGAGAAGCTGTCACTGTCTTCAAATATCGTAGGAATGCCCAAGTTGTTTCTTGGCGCTATGAATAATTCATGGAATAATTCAGTGAATCTGTCCTGCATGGCTAAAAATAGCTGAGTAAACTGAGTGCTTTTGACCTTAAGAAACAAAATCTGTTTCAAATTTAAAATAAATAAATGAAAAGCCATTAAAAAAAATCATATGGAAGCAAAGATGTTATTATGTAAAGATATGGTTTGGTATCATATCCTGAAATGGAGTATCCCATCTTAAAGAGAGGCTTTCATCAACTCCACACAGCTGTTTGCTTAGAGGAATGAACATTTCCCATAATTAGGGTGGGTCGAGGCTCTTGCCCATCTCTCCTTGTCCCTGCAGTTGACAGGCCCACTAGCAGGCAGGGTGTAGCTCTGCTGTGTCCCTGGCTAAGAGCTGTCCCCTCCTGCAGGCAGCTCTAGGGATCCTCCTGCTGTCAGGGATGCCCTGCTACTCCTGCACTCAGAGTGGTTTAGTGGTTTTCCTCCTTCAGTTCCACCAGTCTTAGAAGCTATGGGTGTGCCTGCTCCTGATAGATTTATTTTGTCCCCCAGACTGTTTTGGCACTCTCCATTTTATGTGACAAGGCCACAAATTAGTTTGATATTGTGGTAATAATAATGATAGTAGCACTTAAATTAAACTTTCAGTCTTTCTCTCCAGTGACGTCACTGGGTGGCCTTCCAGTGACCCCTCCTATTTATTTTGTAATATGGGAATATTTTTCCTTGACACAAAGAAGAGGGCCTCAACCTGAGTGTTGTTTTCAAACAGTCTTTATCCTTCTGATCAGGATATATCCTGAGCTGCTAGAGAGTTTTTGCCAGACTAGCATAACAAGCTCTTGCAAAGCCTGTGGATTGTGGAAACTGAATACTGTAGTCCTCACTAATCTGGTTTGTGAGGTGCACAGAAACAGCCAGCTTGAAAAACTGCCCTGGACTTGCTTATAGGAGGGCCAGACTCTGGTGTCCAGAACTAAGGTGTGCAACATCTTCAAATAATTAGTTTAAAAATTTGTTTATGAGGGAAAATCTCTATCTTAATTATCAGGTTATGTCCTCTGTATGAGCATACATTCCCTTATAAATATTTTTCTCTCTGTATAAATATGGGCATAATTTTCAGAAATAGTATTTTGCTGTTATAATCAATGTTGAGTGGTAATTCATGGTTAAAAGCAACGTTGAACAGGAAGCCTCCAGACTTTGCTTTTCTGTATTGATACAATGGTCAGATTAAGGTTCTGCACCAGCTGATACAGGGAGCAGAAACAAAAAGATCCCATATCTGATTCTGCAGATGTGTCAGACTACTTGCAAAGGCCCTTGTATGGGTTTCAGGATTGCAACTGGTGCTCTCCTGCTCCTATCTGTTCCCCTCCAATTATACACAGAGTCCACAGTGCTCAGATCAGCCACTGGTTGTGAACAACTGTAATGGTGGATTTCCTCTAGTGTCTTGGAATAGCAAGAAAGGAAGCATTTGGGGCATGTCTGCCATGTTATGCAACCAGACTGGCCAGCTGCAAGTGTGAACACACTGCATTGGTACCCCTTGTCTGGCAGAGATATGCAGAATTTTTCTCTTCAAACAGTTAATAAAAATAAAAGCCCATAGCAGGTGAATACTCTTTCCTTACAAAAGCATTTCTTGCACTTTCATTGAAAACCTAGATTCAACAAAATTGAAAAGTGTAGACTTGACTGGGAGAAGAAAATCATGTTTTCTGTGTAGTTGCTTGATTTCAACATTGAAAGTTTCAGCACACTTAATCTTGTGAAGACAATGTGAATAAATGGTAGTTTCTGTTGCCATGGTATGTCTTTGGCAGGGGGAAGGTTCGGTGGGAGGGTGTGGATGTACTTTGGTCACCACTCCAATCTTTATATTCTGGCACCATGTTTTTGAGTGCGAGCTGAACAGACAAGTAGAGCTGTATGTTCACCCTGTGGGACTTCCAAGGGAGAGATGTCGAATATGTTTTTAAATAAATGGAACCTTCATTATTTATTCATAACTAGATTGCTGACTGAAAAATGAAAACAGCTACGACGGTTATTTCAACAAAACTTTGGCTGATTTCAAATACAATTCCTGTCAGAAAAAAAAAATAGGACCTAATAATTCTGACTACTTCATAGCTTCGCCCAAATGATCTGTTTACTCAGTGACTAGTATAATTTGTAGATATATGCATTTAGTTTAAATGTGGGGGTTTTTTTTACATTTGCATCAATAGTTAAAACTGCAAATTTGGTACATGGCTGATTCAGCAGCATAAATTATACATGTATAATTCAGCAGCTACTGATCTCTTTATGCAACACAGGATCATGAGTTGTGTTTTTCTATTCTGAGCTCATTGTGAGTCTCAGTCCCCCTGCCACTTTGAATCAAAATTTCTTCTTTTCCAAGGAGTATGTGTTTAACCTGTTTTCCTTGAGCTAGAACTCGAGCACCTGACAGTAACAGGGCTCGACTGCATTTGTGACTACTTTCTGGAGCTCACAGAGGAAACATTAATGTTGCTGAAACTAAGATCCAGACTGTTGTCTTTTAATATTTTCCTGAATATCAGAGCTGAGGGGCTAACATGAACTAATGTAATACACTTTTTTTAATGGATCTGCCACTCAGTCAATTTTTTGGAGCAGAAATGGCCATGTGGAGATCTGAGCCACAAAAATTCTCTAAAATATGGCCTATGCTTTGAACAGGAAATGTTTGATTATCCTTTCATGGCTCAGAGATCACGCTGTTGGACAGTGGATGTGGCAGTATGGCATTAGCCCTAGGGCCTCTGGAGGTGCAGGTTTTGTTCCTGGTGTTGTCCTGGACTTACCTTGTGGCTTTAGACAGGTCACATGATCTTCACAGCCTTTACATAATGAATAAAAAGACTCCCCTCTCAAATGGGAACTGTCCAACGTGGCTATTTTGTTGCACTGATTGTTTAAGTGGACTCCAGCTTTACAGGGCAGATGTGGGAATGTGGGAATGCACACTGCCCTTCTGCACTTCATAGGATTGTTTCTTTTCTGCTCCCTGGCCCCAGGTGTATCTCACAGAGGACAGATAACCTGATTTGCATTGTAGGAGGTGCTCACACTTGTGTCAGATTGTCTTTAAACAGAGGGGCTGCAGGAGATCTGTCTGGATTTATTGCCCTTCCCCATTTTTTCTTTTTTCTTCATCAACACTACATGCAACTTCCAGCACATGACCTGATGATGTTTTTTCTCCAGATCAAGAAATTAAGCACTTGAGAGGCTTTCTTCAAGGTGGGCTCTGTGCCAACACTATACGATGGCCAAGTCTTACCTGCTTCTTCTTTCATAAACCCTAAAGACTTTCAGCATGTATTGTCTTTTCCCTTGTTCCATCCTGATGGCATTTTGAGTCCAATGCTTGTGTTCACCTTAAGGGGCCCAATTGGATTCAAGATAGAGGTGATCAGCTAGAGCAGTGTGGAATTTCTGTGGTCCAGAGCTGACAACGTGCCTGGTGCCCTTGGCAGTAGCATGGTCCCTCATGCAGGGAGTATCCAGAGGTCTCTTAAGGGCCTCAGTGCCTAGAGGGAGGGGAGCAGAAAGAGCCTTTGTGTCCCATGGTAGAAGACTGCTACTCCAGCAGACCTCAAAGCCTGCTTAGAGGGCTGGCGTGGGTTCTTTTTTTTAATTGCTTTTCTGTGAATGTATGCGAGTGTAAAAATAGTTCTGCATTTCCACCTGAAAAAATTCATCATTTAACAAGGGAGAAGTGGTGTCTGTTTTACTGCCTGAAGCCACCATTAGTCTTCTTGCCTCTTGCTTCTGGTAAGCTAGAACACATAAAAATGTGTTGTTCCCTAGAAGGAAAATTGCTGCTTTTTGCTGAAGGGAGAGCTGAGCACCTCCAGGGTATCACATTGGGCTTGAAGCAGGCCAGGACTGTGGACAGCATGGAGGATTGCCGCCCTCTGTTGTTGTAAGGAAAAATAAATATCTGCAGCGCAGCTAGTCCTGTTCTTTCTCTGTCCTTTCTTTGCCTTCTTGTCTTTCGTGTTTTTTTTTGTTTTGTTTTGGTTTGGTTTTTTTTCCTCCCTTTTGATTTTTACCTTTTCATGCAGTGGCTGGCTGCAGATTCACAGCTGACAGATGGCTGGTTTCATCTGGCTACCTGAGGGTCTCTGTTGCCAAGTAAATTCTTGTCACAAGTGGTCAGCAGGTCAAGGCTGCTCGTCTCTGCTGTCCTCGCCAGAGCATGGAGCAGAAAATCAGTCATGCAAATCTTTGTGCATTTTGTTTCCAGCATGAGTGTGTGCTGACAGAGTTCCAGATGGCTGAGGGACACGTCCTCTGGCTTGCTGGTACCTAAAGGGCAGCATTGCCACCTGCTCTGTGAAACACAGGTTCGCCCAGGGAGTCTGGTTTGCAGATATCAACTTTTATGCAATGCAGAGTGTGAAGATGACCTTGTACATTCCCCTCTCAGTGACTGTTTTATAGTAGTTATTTTTTGGTGTCGTTGTAGCTATTGACAGTTAATTTCTTCTCCCATCCTGCAGCTTGTTTGCAGAAAAGCTGTTTTGCAGTTTCAAGTCATGAAGCCTTACCTGCTCCTACTTTTATTCTGAACGCAAAGCCTTACACTTCATCAGCATTAACTGATCCTGATGCAATCCAGACAAAGAAATTATATCTGTGGGGGCCATTAGGAGAAGCCTCCCTGGGCTGCTAGATGCAGAATTTATAGAGTCTGTCTTTAACCTTTCGGAAAATGGAGAAATGTCTCATTATCTAAAATGATAGCCTTGTACACTGGAGAGTTTAGCTATTTGAACTACTTAACCAACTCTACTTCTATTATATATATTTCATATTTAAAAACCTGAAGCTGTAAGAATTGTTATTTCTGTAGGTGAGAACATTTCCACCACACTTTCAGGATAGGGCTATACTCCTGCGTATTCCCATCTGCCATTCAAAGTGATCTCTTTTCTTGCTCTGCTTCGTACACCATCTCTTAATAGCAGCTCTTTCAAAATCTCACCTGCAAGAGAAAAACTGTTATATAGTGAAGGCTTCACCTGCTGGAATTGAGTGGTCTACCCAGGAAGAGGCATAGATAATCAGCAGGGGTATTGTTACAGGATTGATATAAGGAGCACACTGTCACTTTGGGGGAGTTTGGTGCTGTGCACGCTGTAAGGCAGCAGTAGTCACAGAGGTCAGGTATGCTTGCTGCTTGGCCAGTTTTTTGGCAGAGAAAGTAAATGTAAATAATCACAGTAGAGGATAAAGCCAAAGGAATGAAGTGATTTACCCAAAATCTCATAGGAAGCATGTGAACTATGAATTATAGCTCAAGCTGTTGAATCTTGGGTTAGTGTCTCTGCCAAAAGCTCAGCATTCCATTTGGAACAGCATCATACTCTGCAGTACAGTCAACATGGGAGAGGTGGGGTGAGCCCCTTGGACAAGACTGTGGCTCTACAGTCCTCTGGAGATGCTGGAAGAAAGTTAGAGCTTGGTGTGATGATGCCAGAGTGAGGTGCTCAGCCTGACATCTGCCTAGTCTGCCTTGGCATAGGCTGTACCACACAGGAGACAGACCTCCTTCCCCTGCAATATAGCTCTGTGTGCTGCTCTGGGAAATGCTTACAAGCAATGCAACTGCAGCCCTTTTCTTTCCCCTCTCCCTGGATTTATTCCTGACTGGCCTTTGTTCGGCCTTGCTGTCTTCAAAAAGAGACATCAAAATTATGTGAAAACCAATGCCTCAACAGAAAGGAGTCCAGACAGGCCATGCTGCTATTTTAAGCAGGATTAATTTTATATATTCTTTTGCTTTATGTGCTGCAATGCTTTTTGTTTGAGGGAGTTCTTGTACAACTGTTTGTTTTATTATAGCACTCTTAGAGGAAGCTGTCAGGAGCTGCAAATATTTCCTTCTCCTTTAATCCACTCTAAATCCAGCCCTTAAAACTGTTTCACTCCCAGAGATCTTGGGCAGTGATATTTGGATTGAGACTAGCTCCCACTGTGGAGACATCCTGCTAGCCCCGTGACACCTGGAATGACACAGGCTAAGGCAGGCAACACCTGTCAAGGTGCTCCTTCACAAGCCTACAGAAATAGGTGGTTGCTCATAAATTGCTGTTGTACTGCTCTGATTTCCTTGCTCAGGAGCTCTTAGCTGAGAAGTCTGATGCTTGCAGTGGAAAGAAAGTGAGGAGAAATGTTACATTCTGCAGTGGAATACAATCAACCAATACTGCAGTTTTACAGGTGGATGATCAAAACTGCTGGGTTTTCATACATTTTCAGGGCACACACTTGACAGATGCTCCCTACAGATCCACCAACCTTATGCTGGGTGCTGTGCATTTAAAAGTAGAGGAGAGGGGTTTTTACCTTCTCAGGCTGTGAAATACTCTTAACTATTTTCAGTGTCAAAGTTTGAATGAATTGTATGATATATGAGACTTGCATACCTCCTAGCTCTGCAGAGTTGAATTTTTATCTTGCTAACTCACCTGATGTGAAATCACAGACTGACAACAGCACTGAGCCTTTCAGAAAGGTGCAGAACAGACTCGTTGTATCCCATACACATCTGTGATCCCATGCTACATACAGAACTTTAGCATGAGTACTGTAAGGGTGCAAGCAGGATTTCAGCCTGCATTACTCCCAGGAGGAAATGAGAAGTCTACCTCTTGTCCAGCAAGCAGACTGTATCTTGAGGCAGAGTTCCACAAGAGGGCATGAACTCTCAGCAGGGGAATACTTGGTTGCCAGTATTCAGGTGCAAGCAGTGCACCACCTGCCTCTCTTGAAAGATTTAAGATGCTCAGCATAAGTTTTCTTGCCTCTGCCAGCAGGCTGATGGAGTGGTACAGAATGACTGGAATGCCTCCATCTCCATTGCAATTTGTGGACAAATAAATGAAGCCTTTAGGGCCCTTTTTCTTTCTGCCAGCCTCTGCCAACTTCTCCCATTCATAAGTCAGCTGCCTTCTATTTGAATGCTAGGTTATTCTGGTATAGGTTAAATGCAGATTTAAAGACATCCAAGGAGGCTGAAAATAGCAAATGATAAAGGTAGTTAATAAACAAGTAGCAAAAAGAGCTATTCAACAGCTGTGAAACCTTTCACTGTGATCTTGGAAGTCAAGTATCTGCTGGGGCTTGTGCTCCTCTGTGGTTAGGTGTTAACTGGAGGAAAGCCTAGGCTTGGTCCTACGCACTTAGAAGAAGTTGTATTTACTCTTACTTTTTCTCAATAAGCAGACAAAAATAAGTGATGAGGTACAGAGACAAAATAGCTATTTCTTTATAAATAGGCTTCAATAAAAGCCTATTTGTGTAAATTTACTTCTGTCAATATTTGAAACATAGGTCACAGTTGTTACATAATGCTCTGAAAGTGAAGATGTCTTACAGGCACCAGAGGAATGCAGAGTTTGTACTGAATAGGAGCAGGGTCACAATTCCTTGTGAACTCCTGCACTGCAAAGAATGATGAATCTGATGGCTTCACAGCACAGAAATATAGGAAAGATTGAGTTTTCCTTCTCCACTTGCATTTGCAGCACTGCAAAATACTGCCTTGTTCAAGGAAGGGTGCATCTTTAAAATTTCTTAATGGGTGTTCAACTGATTACCTGAATCCTTCTGAGCCAACTCAGTTGCCATGTCATTCTGTAATACATACTTGAGTCCATTTGTTCCTTTGGTACAATCTCAGTTTGCTATCATTGTCTTGAATTCTGCACGTGGTTTGATTCTCACCTTCCCACTCCTAGAAGGAAGTAGACTGTCAATTAGTCTTGTCTAAACATGCTTGTTTTATCTTCCCTGCCAGAGCTGTGGGTAGAGACTCCTTTCTGCCTTCCTGGATGGGTAGAAGGAGAATTTCCCCACTGCTCTCAGTGGCAGGACAAGTCCTCCACAAGGTGGGTGAATTGGTAGAAGAACGAAATGATGCTGTCCCCCATGGCTTCTATGCCAGTTTTGTTTCTGATATAGCACAGGCTGCTTGCTGGGTAGCAGAGCTCTCCCTACTTGCTAGTATAAAAATATATATTGGGAAGAGAGCAAGTATTGCACCCCAGTTTCCCAACTTTTTTTGCCGAACCTCAAGGGAAATCTTTGCAATAAGATTTATGACAACACTCCTATTGACTTCATCTAAGCATCCAATGGGATAACTGTGTCACTGGGGAGGTTGGAAAAGCAAATAAGATTGGCCATGTTGTGGAGCAAAAGCTTTAAAACACGTTCTAAAATTGTGAACAAAGCCTGCTCCAGAGTACATAGGACAGATTTATGTTCCAACCACATGGCACATTTTAGGGGGGAGCTGAGACCATCACACATCATAGTTTCTTAAGATGCTTTGACAAAAAGGAATATCTTTCTCTTAGTAGCTTCTTGAATATTTTTTGCTAATGCTTCATCCCAGGAAGAAAAAGGGGTATTTAAAGGTGTATATGAGAGGGATTTAGTTTTGTAGACATAAGCTTCAATTTTATTTTCTCTTTGAAGACTTTTAAAGAGCAGCTGTGGAGTGGGTTTTTCTTACTCATTTCTTTAAATTAGGATTTTGAGGACTTCTGTATGTGGAACAGGAGATGGAGCTATTCCCTTGCATGAGACACATTTTGCAGTTTAGTTAAGCACTGGCAGTAGTTGTGTCCTTGATGCAGTTCTTACATTATCATAATTGCAGTCCCCCTCTAAACTCTCTTTTTCAAAGTTCAGTAGTAGCTGCCATCACATCAATATGATATTTTATTCACAATTTGGATTTGTGGTTAACGGAATCAATAACCAGCAATTCTTTGCTTAGGTTGGTGGGGTAAGCAGCTCTCAGAGGTGCAAAATTCTTGTTTTGAGGTGAAGGAGATTATTTATAAGGCTCACAGTTGTGTGTCCATTTCAGCTACCAGGCTAAACATGAATTACTCTTGAAATCCTTTTCAGTTTTGTTCCTAGTCTTCCTTTACACAAGATCATATATTTATCCTCGAGTATCTAAATTAAATTTAACTGGGTTTTTTGTTTATTTTCCTAAGGAAATGAGGCTTTTGGAGTCACGTTCCCTTTCTATATGTCTGTCAGATTGTTATGTTTAACTTTTGAACCACTGGTCCATTTGCGTGGCATTCAGCAGAGGGGCAAAGGTCTTGAAAACAATAACATTCCTGCAAATGGCACAGAAATTGACAGCTGGGCGATGGAGAGAAACCCTGTTAACATTCTCATGGACGAGAAAAAGTCAGCATTCATCTGTTAGCAAACATGAGGAAATCCACTCAGAAATATGCATTTCTTGGAATACTCACTTCCTTGATTTTGCTGTCCCTGGAATGCTTTTTGTTTGTTTATTTTCACTCAAGTAATATAAAAACGAAGTGAAGTAAATATGTTTTATTTTTATGTAAAGAGTTGTAAGGTTGTTTTGGGAGAAAGAGCTGAAACAGAATCAACAGTTAATTTGGGGGTTTGTTGTTTTTGTTTGTTTGTTTGCTTGGATGTTTCCAAAGAAATAAATCATTCTCTCTACTTCCTGGTTTTGGCAGGAAATGGGAACAGAGTAGTATACAGGGAGACTGTCATTTCCAGTTTGCCTGGAAGCAGAAAATCCTAAGAAGTAAGGGACTCTGATAACATATATCTATCCTATACCGTCTCTGTTATTCCTGGGACCAGATGCACAGACCCTGAAATAATTTCTTAGGTTATCTTTCTCCCTTCTTCCAAAGCCCCTGTGGGCTTTACCTGGTCTATGAACAAAAGAAGGGCAATGTCTAGCACAGATTTATTTTCCTTTTCTTGTTGTCATTGTGCTTTTCTGCAGGGTACTCATTGTTCTTGTCAGACATGGAGATGTCTCTTGTCATTGCTGCTCTCCCTGTAGCTGCTATTCCAAGTCATGCTGCAAATAGCACAATGCTGGTGCCTGCCCTGAGCACGCTTTGGCCCAGGAATGAAAAGACATGTAGGTTTGTAGAATTTGGGAAGTGCTCCAGGTAGGCATATTTCTCCATCTGCTAGGAAAGATCAGCCTTGCTAGGCAAGGAAGGGTCCTGCCTCCTCTCCCTGGGGAGCTGAGCTAGGAGATAAGAAAGGAGTTATTAGTTTACTTTGTGTCCATGTGTGACAGAATAGAAAGAAGAAAATGCAAATGAATTTGCTTTCCATTGGGAAACATGGGTTGCTCTTTTCTGTGATTTCCATGTGGTCATCTCAGTTACGAAGTTAGGAAATGTTCTGTTTCTTTGCATGTGTCTTTCCTCCCAGCCTGTCAATGCAGAGGCATGTCCTAGTCCTTGATATTCCCCACAGGCTGCCTCACCCACCATTGTGTCTGTTCAGCACCATTCCCAAATCTATTTTCTGCCATTAATTGATTCTGGCTACAATACTCCAAACACTTGACAAATGCAACAAGAGTAGTTCACATCTCATCTAACCGAATAAGAGGCAGTCTTTTCATATCCTATAAGCTTCAGTGTCATTTAACTGAAGACCAGTCTTCAAACATTACTGGAGGCCTTATTCAGTTTGTGGTGGGGACAAATGATGTATTTTTGGATGGAGTTTGGCACTATTCAGGCTTTGTCTGCATAATATAGCTAGACCTCTGTTTGTTTATCCTGAGCCCAGATAACTAACTACCTTTTCAAATGTCTGGTTCGTTCATATCCATTCAAAAAGAATTTAACCAAAAATGTGTATGTATAAAGAACAGCTAAAGGGAAGGGATAGTTCACGAAAACATTTTAAGGTTGTATTTTCTCACAGATGAGTTAAATGTAGTGTACGAAATCTATGCAATTATGGATCTTGTACTTACCAGGAATTTCTTGTTGTTGTTTGGGGTTTTTATGCCTTGAGTTAATGAGGCATTAACTTGGGAAGCAGTCCTCAGTATGTGGGTAGTTTTTAAAAAAAGCCACCTGAAATCAATTTGAGTAGCGGAGCATGCACAGTTTCAGCATTATTCATTCGAGTTGGTTCAGTAAACTGTAAAAGAATATATGAGATGATGAATACATATTTTCTTGCAAACTCAATGGGTATTACATAATAAGAGCAAACAGCAAAGAGAATACAAGACTTACTTTTCTCCCAGAAAACTATTTTCAGTCCTTGCTTCCATGTATCTTTACTGACAAATGAACTTATATTTTGTAAATATTCATCAGGCAATTTGACATATACTGGCACACCCTCAGAAGTGGTATCATAGAGTAAGAAATAGAGTGTGTACTTTCAGGATATTTTGAGGTCACTTGTTCCTATTTCCCAGCTGCAGGGGAGAAAGTATCTCAGCTAGCCAAAACAGCCAAGATTTTGTTGATCATCTAATGAAGGTCTCCAGCTTATGTGGTTCATGAATGCAAGAAAATGTCTGATTGAGAGCAGATCTCTTGCTGCCGTTATTAAGCTGGGTAAGAGCAGATATACATTAGAAACTGTCTGGACTCCCACAATGGGCACAGGAGGGAAGGAACTAGTAGGTGTTCACATGTGTTGTGAGAGCATATTGTGTTGTTTCTGGGGAAGGAAGTCATGAATACTGGAAGATGAGGAAACTGTCAAATTTGGGCTTTACTGCCTTAATCCTTTTTTTTTTTTCCCCTTAGCTGGTCCTCTTAGTCAAATATTTTTGTTTTGGCAAATCCTTCATTTCTCAAGACAGCTGAACTGTATAACACAAGGATTGATGACAGAGATCTACTTATGCTAAGGAAGCATAAATGAGCCTAAAATAAGAAAGGTCACACAGCTCTCCAAGAAGCTGACCGTCTTCCCTGAAGGAAAGTTTTTCCCCTGAATCTTAGAGTTGTCAGTTTAAGCACAGAAGCTTAATGTTTTATTAGAGTTATGGTCTTAATGTGGATGCAAGAATATGAGTGAGATGATGCAGGTTTCCTTGCCCATTCTCTCAGCCTAGTTTCCCACAAAAGCTTGGTTCTGTTATGTTTTCTTCCTTTAAAGCAGAATAACTTTTCTCCCACTATGGTGGTAAATCTGACCCATTTACAAACATGAAGCCTTTGATCAGTGGCATTACTACAGCTCAAAATTAAAATAGGTTTGAGCAATTTCTGAAATCAAACTGATATTTTAGGTCTTGAACTCAAATGGGACAAAATATGAAAACTTCACAGCTGTGCTGTAGCTGAACTCAAAACCTGTGATGTTGCCTCCCTGACTAAAATGTTCAATTGCCCTGGTTGCTGGGGGACTGCACCATCTTTCAAGCTTCAATGTACTTAGCTCTAGCATAGACCAAATTTAATTTTCTTACCTTATCATTAACACAGTCAGCAAGTACCCTGCAATTAAGCATTTCACCAAGTGAAAGCACTGGCACACAGTGATCAAATTACTTCTCAGTCTTCATTTTGATAGGCTGAATAGATTAAACTTCTTAATCTGCAAAAGAAGCAGTTCTGCAGTCCTCTTTTACTCTCTTTCGTATTTCCACAGTTTTCTCCAGTGTGGACACCAAACCAAAATAATCTAGTACTGTGTACTTAAGCCACAGCACTTCTTTTACTGGAAGTGTGAGATAAAGATACCAATAGATGGTATTGGTTTTCAGTTTTCATTTTTGAGTCACATTATTTGGGATAAATGTACGGTTTAAAATCAAAGCTCTGTAAAATGAAATTCACTGGATCAATATGTTCCTTTAAAACAGGTGAGGTCAAAGATACTGCAAAGTATGACAAATGTAACCAGTATGTTCAAATGCAAATTTCATTTTTAATAACAAAACTGGCTGCTATAGAAATTTCAAGTATGTTTCCTAGTGGCCCCTGAGAATGCCAGTTGTGCTGCATGGGGTTTATCATTGGTTCTGTATTCAAATAATCAATAATAGGCAACATTGTTTTGTAGTTTCTGATTCTTAAAACCGTTATCTTACTTAACACTTATTTGGGAAAGTTTTACTGTGAGTTGATGTTTTTTTCCTCGAAGGCAGATCAACAGAGGTTTTCAGTGCATGCTTCCAATAAATTAATGTATTATTATATGGATTTTGCTTTTTAATTGTGTTTGTTAGACAGCTAGTAATATAGTATTTGTTTTTTTGTAAACAGTGTATAGGATTGACCTATTATCTATTTTCATGTCTTCAGATACAATATTTCAGGTTACTTTTGTTGAAGTGTTAGATTGAAGGAAGAGGTTACTATTTGTTTCCAATTATTATCTCCATATTCAAAGATGGCATACATCTTTCAAGTCTCTGTCACTTGAATCAAACTACTTCCTCAGCACACTTCTGTGCTATTTCCACCTACTCACAGATTAAATTAATCTGTCCTTCCTCTTGTTAATAATTAAAATCCCCCTCTTTTTCAGAGGAACTGTCTTTTAAGCTTATCATCATGTCTGGGTTTCTACTTTCCAAGTTTTCTATAACATTTGTTTTGTAACTACTGTCTCATTTGATAGTAAAATAGCTGTTAGTATAGGTAGCACTATTCCCTGGCTGACAGTTGTCTTCATGGCTTCTCCTGCTACCTGTCACAGCCACAAGTATCTCATTAGTTTGTGGTTTCCTCACTTCCCACCTCTCCTGCCCCACCCCCAGCTATACAGGAGCTGTCAGCCACACAGCAAATGAATGCTGCAGGAAATCCAGAGTGCATTCTCATATAATCCAACACTGTAATTTCCTCATCTACATCTAGTACTGTTAAAAAAGCCTACAAACACTATGTAGTGTTTTCAAGCCTGCTTTATTCTTGTGACTAGCCTGAGAGGGCTTTTCACTGAAGGACCATTTACTGCTTAGTGCTGTGATTTAATCTGAGTGGCTTTGACAGTGAGAGGCTTTGTGGCTCTGAAACTTAATGAAAGTTAAAAGTTCACCAAGAAAAAAAAAAAAAAGGCTCTGGGGGGAGGTGTTTAAGTAATGGGAGTCTTTTAAGGTTCTCTGTTGAGCAAAAAATTAACCCACTCAATATTTGAAAGATTTCTTCAGATACTGAGCCAATATGCCTCCAAAAAGGAGTTTACTAGGGATTTTTTAAATATGGGACATCAGCATGTCAAAGACAGGTAACAGTAATCAATCTTGAATTTTGAGGTCTTCAATTTAGTGTAGATGGTGGTGTGTAACCATTCTGTCCTTTTTTAGCAGGGCTGCTTTTAAATATTGCAGCACATCGTCCTTCCATAGGTATGCTTTATGGATGTGAGTTTGTTTTTCTCTGACACTGTTGAAAATCAGTTTAGTTGACGTAGAAGAGGAGACAATGCATTTGTTAGCTGTGAATGCATTTAAAATTATTTCTCTTCATAAGTGCAATGCTCTGTAATTATCTTTTTCCCACTGTCAGCATTTGATTAACAATATTTCAAGTTTCAGTTTCCCTGCCACCTCCTCCAAAACCCTCAGAGTTGATTTTCTGATGTCTAATAATGTGTCTGTAGGCAGGGACATATGTAGAGGTCTTTCCCACTGTGGATGAATCAGTAGGATCTTTAACTTGTTAAAGACCACCTATGTTCATTAAATAAAATTTTCATTCCATTAAAATAAGTAGGAGTTTCTCTCTAGGACTTCAACAGAGCATGAATGCTCCAGAGACAGCTAAAGCTGACATGTTAAACTGTGTTTTCCATCCTTTTCTTTCTTAATACTTGTTCCCTTGTTCCTGAAAAATGCTGGTAATGAAAGCAGACTGGCATGTTCAGAGGGAGAGCCCCATGGACATGCAGGAGTGGAGAGAGCTGCACATGAAAACTAGTCTCCATATTCAGCTTAGTTGTCTTTCCTCTTTGCCACTCAAGTGAGAGTTTTAGGGATCAATAACCACATTGAGTACCCGGGACACAAAACACTGTGATGTTAGCCTGAAAAGTAGCAGTGTGTAGTGCACTGGTAGGTGAGGGAAGAGACTCTTTCCTTGGTCTCTGCCCTATTCTCCCATGAAATGCCAGAGATGTAGTTGACTTCACGCTCTTCTCGCTGTACCTGCAGACACAGCATAAAGGGAAACACTCTATGATTTGTCCTGAAAAAGGACACGTTTGCAACATTTTCAGGTTGTAAAATGTTACGTTTCCTCATTTCCTTTTAAATTAGCTACTGCTATTAAAGACCTATTCCTAATTACATGGGAAGAAACAAGTCCTAACTTTATTGGTAGTGAATGTAATATTTTGTCTTAAAGAGCTTGTAGTGCCACCAGACATTTCTGTCACAATTATTCAAACAAGAGTTATGTAAATAGCAGACTGGCTACCTCAGTAAGTAGCTAATTAGTTTGTATTTATTTTTAAAGGGTGTATTAGTGTTGCTTTCTGTGTTTTCCCATGTTCTTAAGGCTTGAATGAAAATTTTAAGACTTTCTCCATAAAAAGATTGGGTTACACTGTGCCAATGAGTAGAGATTTGAAAATAAGTTCATTGCATTGCTTGTCTCCTCACAATTGAAAGATGCAATGACAATCACACATTTGCATCATGTGGGTACCATGTAGAAGATTATATATGAGGGTTTTGAATAGCAGCTAATTGCCTTTTTGTGACTCCTCATATGCCATATACAAGATTAAATCCATTTCCTTGGTCAGCTTCTTTATAGATATAGAGAATATTTCCACCTGAGAAGTAATCCTTGTGGAGAGACAGCTGGTTTCCCTCAGGGCTCTTCATGAAACAAACACGATACTCACCCTGTCTGAAAAGCTAGTGGCGCTCTGGGAAGCAGCATGCTTCAGATCCTGCCAAGGATGTAAGAGGGTGAGCGTCTGACTGTTATTATGACCCCAAGCAGAAATAATGCACCAAAAAAGTGCTAAATGTTTCAGATAATTTGTGTAGTGGAATTACTTGAGTGTGTACAAGTGTTATACAGAAGAATGCTCCTTGTCTACCATCACCTTGAGTGTGGCAAAATGAAGTTCCAGAGGTTTGACATCTCCCTAGCCCCTCCCGACATGGCAAATCTACCAGGGATCATTGGCATAGCTGTGGCACTGGTGTAGCCCAGGCACTAGTGGTACTCCTTGAAAACACAACTTTTAGCTGGATGGTAACCTATGGTGTTAAGGGAGATGCTGGAGCTATTACACAGAAATTAAAATATTTGTGTGCACACACTCACACAAGTATTATTGTTGGGACTGTATTCACAATCAGTTGAGATCATCTAGGGGTAATTGTTATTATCATTGCTCTTTCAAATGAATTCATTTTCTACTAGTATTGGTCAGTCCTGTGATATTTATGGTAAAAAAAATAATGGGGAACTGTGATATTA
Organism: Ploceus nigricollis; assembly: GCA_013399945.1. Classification (NCBI taxonomy): domain Eukaryota; kingdom Metazoa; phylum Chordata; class Aves; order Passeriformes; family Ploceidae; genus Ploceus; species Ploceus nigricollis. The sequence continues at coordinate 961,003 of VXBC01005334.1, forward strand.
CATGCTACATCTTGTGTTTTGCTTTGGAGGGCCTTTTACCCTTTTAAAAATAGTGCTGCTCCTCAGAGTATCTTGGATGGGCTTTTTGAGGAGAAAATGTTCTTTATTTCTTTCGTGTCTCTTTCCCTTCAGTAGCACTCAAATAAAAGCCAGAGGCAGGATTGTGAAAAAAATAGCAGCTAGTGAAAAAAACAGTGTGATTAGTGTACTGGATGCTTTCCTTGTTAGCGTGGAGTGAGAAACAAGCTTGTTAGCAGAGCTCAGGATGTCAGGCCAACCACTTGCTATCTATCCTGGGTGTTCACAGGGAGAAGACGTGGATGCATGCTGCCTTCCAAAAAACAAGCAAACATCAGCTTCTGTTTAGAACTTCCAGATTATAAATCTTCACTAAAACAGGAAAGTTTGTCACTAAAACTAAGTAGCTCATATTATTCAACTGAGCTAGCAAAATTTGTAATAACTAATAGTGAAATAGTGTCTGTGTCAAAATCAACAAAGTAAGCAAATTAGTTTCGGTGCGTGATTAGTTATATCACCGTGCTAATATGGCAGAATAATCAATCCTTGTTTACCGTTGTGTATAAATCTCACTAGGAAACCATATTACAGTCAGTCAATCCTCTAATTGGAATCTGGAAAAGTATCTTCTTCCGTCTTCAAAGGAGCTGTCGTGATCTTGTCAGGATCAGATATCTTAAATTATGTTATAGTCTTGTAAAAAAAATCCAATTTAAGATAACTATAGAAGCATCTAAAAATACTCTGATGTAAAAAAACTGGCTTAATGTTCAACTGCAAAGTAAAAGCCATCAGACCGTGATACCATTCATCTATACTGTGTACTAAAGACAATGTTCTTACTGATTTTGGCAAGCAAGGAAACAAAAAACAGTATATTTTTGAACATCAAGACAGACAGCTTTAGATCTTGATAGAGAATATTTCTCTATTAAACACAGGAAGATGAAACCAATAAGCACTAAAAAATGTACAACTTTGTAGGTTTGCATACTCCCTGAGTATTTCTCTCACAGCAATCAATTTGTTTGCAACTGTAAAATATGTTGTAGATTCCTTTTGGCTTTTAAAAAATATCTAGACATTTAGTGTCTTCTTATGTCTTGTATTCAAGACAAAAAAGGAGTTTTATTTTTCCTTCTTAGATCCTGCTTTTAACAAAGGAATTTAAATTAGTATCTTGCATTACCTAAGTAGCTGTGAATTAAATCCAAGTCAGCTGAGCAAAAATGGGAAGCGCCTGGCAAATGTGTTGAGAACCAGTTGGTCAGGTACTGAACATACAGTGGCAATTTGTATTGCACTAGGGATTTCTTCAGTAGGTTTCATGACAGGTAAAATTCTGCCCTTTCTCAAAAACAAGTAGAGCTTGTTGTACCTACATTTTATGCAGACAAGAGCTGACAGTGTTATTGTTGGTTTAGCAGAGAGTTATAGTCAAGACAATTTTAATGAGGCTTGGACTATCCAAATTAATTGAGACATTAGATTCAGCATGTATTTATACCTTTCCTATGTGAGCAGAGCAGTGATTTGTAATTTTGAAAACCACATGTAAAATATGGAAGAGAAGAATTCTATTTTGAGAGCGTTTTGCACAGACTTGCTCACAAATGTACGCTTGGAGAAGTTCTGGGCTGCTGACTTGCAGCAGCAAGCAGAATGAAAAAAACACTTCTTCCTGTTTCCTCCAAAATACCATGTGCGAGAAATCAGAGTGGGGGGAAAATAGCTGCAACAAAATGTTACAATATTTTTGTCAGACATCTTGCGTTTGTACTGCGTGTATTCTCTAATTTTAAAACTATGCAAAGTGCCTATGTGACAACATTATTTTCTGCTTCACATAAAGAATTTGGTAAAAACTAGGTGTTTTCTTTCTTGTATCTTACAGCTGGAGTCACAAAAATATCAGAAGTGACTGCTTAGATGTAAGTCATAGGGATGGAGCACACGTTCCTTAATATCTAGTTTCCTAGAAAGACTGAAATGTATTTAACTTTAGATTTTAAAAGGAACCTCAAAAGTTTCCATGTGAAACCAAGTTACTTGAAATAATCCTGAGGAACTGTTACACTTTGATCAGCTGGAGTGAAATGTTATTTGGATTTTGATCTTTTGTCATATTGCATTACAGGAATATGCTGTCAGGTTTAGTTTTCCGGAAAGTTTTAATTTACTGATAATTTTTGAGGTTGTGCTTAGAGTGAAGGACTTTTGATAAGAAATATTTGATAATATCTTGTGGAAAGAGTATGTGGAGTGAACTCGGATAGAACGTGTGATGTGCACCAAGACGAGCAGACCATCCATAGCTGGAATCAGTGCTGGCACTCAGGTAGGTTTAACATCCACCCTTTTAACTTCCTCTGCACCTGTGTTACATTCTGCTGTGACTGATCAGCCTTGGAAAGTGATAGATAAATTAGGAAGTCAGTAGGTGAGGGAGGAGGAGGACAGTCCCTCAGCTGACAAAACCTGCATTAACTAATTCATCATAATTCATTGACTTCACAACCATGACATCAATTTATCTAGTTGAGCACCTAAGCCTTCCTTAAAAAGATTGCAGTGACTTTCTCAAAGCTGTGATGATTTATTCCTATTTTAAATCTGCCCTCTGCAACAATGCATGCCTAATCTTATCATAATATGCACATAGAAACTTGTTTGAAAAAGAGAAAGAGCTGCTGCTGTACGTTTGATGTGTAGTGACAACAGAGAAAACAGAAACAGGATCTCAGTGTCCTCCTTTCTATCCATAAAAACGTTTTTGTCAGCTACAGCTCTAACAGTACAACTCTGTGTCAACTCAGGCCTCTTTTAAAAAAAACTGTCATATTTTCCCCTTTCCTGTCAGTCAGTGCTAGTTGCAGATGATTAGAAAAATCATGATTATAAGTGACTGTATTGATCCAGTGTGAAAAATAGTACTGAAGGTGTTGTGTGACTGGATTTTTATGGGTGTGGAGGATTGACCAGGTCTCATCCAGACCTTGTTTACCCAACACAGCTGTACCTTTCCTCTCTGCTTCCCTACATCACTAAGGTGGTCTGAGTATGCCTGCTCTTCAATTGTTGGTTGCACTGGTGTGAACTGGGATCAGGCAACCATTAAGTGGTAGCATTATTTATCTATCACCAATGTTCAGGCCTTGAGCATGCAGAGCTTGGTCTAGCGTCACCTGATGGGATGCATCTTTCTCAGAAGGGAAAAGGGATTTTAGCAGCAGAGCTAGCAAGGCTCATCATTAGAGCTTTAAACTAGATGATAAGGTGTAAAAGGGTAAAGTGTCAATTCAGAAGGCAAATTTGGCTGAGCAGAGATCTTCTTTTGGAGACAAGGCAAATGAAGCAAGGTGTATGCCCAATAGAAGCAAGGTCAGGTGACAAGAAAGGAATACAGAGATGGTCCTTGCCACTCTAGGCAGAAAATTTGTATGGTCAAAGTTCATTTGGAGATGAAGATGATCAGAAATGTGGGGGACAATAAAAAGAGTTTTTTCAAAGGCATTAATGGCAAAAAGCAGTGTAAAAATAACATCAGCCCACTAGAGAATGAGGGTGGCCACCTCAAAGACAGGGACATGGACAAGGTGGAGCTATTTAGTATTTTCTTTGCATCTGTCTTCAATACTGGTGACAAACCAAGGAGAAGTCAGTACCCTGAACTGGACGACCATGATGGCAAAAAAGGTAATCTCCCAGTTGACTCTGAACTTGTACAGTACTTTTAGTTGACCCTGAACCTGCAGAACCTTGTGCGGTACCTTTTGGAGTCCAGCTGCATCCTTAAAAGTCTATGAGGCCTGATAGGATTCATCTGACAATACTCAAACAGCACAAAAAAGTCATCACGATGACATGAGGTGGCTGATGTTATTCTGAGGACTCAAAGATTTTTGAACAACCTTAGGCATCTTAAGTTGACTGGGAGCTGGCTAACATTGTCCTAATTTATAAGAAGGGCAAAAATGATGACCCTGGTAACCGTCAGCCTGTCAGTTTCACTTCAGTGACTGGAATAATTATGGAGAAGTCACCCTTGGAGATATTGAAAAAACATCTGGAGGACAACATTGTCATTGGTCCCAGCCAGCACAGCTTCATGAGAGGAAAGCCCTGCTTGTCAAACTTAATTTCCTTTTATGACAAGGTAACACACCTAGTTGATTAAGGGAAAACAATTGATGTAATCTTTTTTTATTTCAGCAAAGCTTTTGGTAATGACTCTCAGAGTAACCTTCTGGACAAAATGTCCAACACACAGCTGGATAAACCCACCATGGGTAAGCAGCTGGCTCACAGGTCAGGCACAAAGGGTAAATGTAGTTCCATCAGACTGGCGACCAGTCACCAGTGGGGTTCCACAACGACCAGTGACAGAACCCAAGGGAATGTTGTGTCAGGGAGATTTAGGTGTAATATTAGGAAAGTGTTCTTCACCCAGAGGGTGGTTGGGCACTGGAACAGGCTCCCCAGGGAAGTGTTCACAGCACCAAGCCTGACAGAGCTCAAGGAGCATTTGGACAATGCTCTCAGGCATACGGTGCGACTCTTGGGGTGTCCTGTGGGGACAGGAGTTGGACACAATGATACTGGTGGGTCCCTTCCAGCTCAAGATGTTCTATGTTTTCAGCTCTCTCTAGAGTCAGAGTTGTTATCAGCCTAATCCAACTCTTTAAAAATACTGCACATAGTAACTGGGCATAAAGCTTCCTCTCATGGAACTACTGAAAGCAGACCTTGACCTTGGAAAATTCTGGTGTGTGCTTGGCTAAAACGTGGTCTTAAAGGAAGAACATTTAACATGGGAGCCAAGTGTAAGAGCTACAGTGCTTTTTACCTCTGTAATCCTCTATTGTGTTGTAATTTGGAGAAGTGAAGAGAAATCATGTGATGATCCAATTATCAATCCCTTTCAGAAAGTCTAGGGTTGTTGAATGTAGCTGGTGTTCCTTGATTGTTTAGACAGACAATATAGCTTTGTGGTTGTGTTTTTCCCCACTCTATATTAGGTAAGGATGCTGAGCACATGATGTGTTGCACATCACACATTATGTTCTGTCAAATTTTTTTTTCTCTTCTAACATTTTTTCCACAGTAATTTGTAATCATTTGTCTGCAAATACAGCATGGCAGTGCTATATTGTTTCATCTGTCTTGAACTGTTTGTTTAATAACAAGTTCTATTCATTATTTTTCAGTATGTTTGTAAATTCTACTTGTACTCCTTCAAGTCTGAACATCCCCTAAGCCTTCTTTTGTACCTTAGAAGTTAACTGGAATGCCTTTCATTCAGTGATAGAAGAACCAGTATAAATTATGATTGAATGTTACTTAGCAAGTGTCAGTTTAGTTGTCAGAATAAACTTCAGCTTGACGTAGTCTGTATAACCATGTCACATTTGTCTTCTTTGGGAGGGAATGTTTGCATTAAGTTAGAAATACGTAATTGGGCACAAGATACACATAAAATCTGAACACACTGAAGGAGGTTTTCCTGTGGCTTTGACATTCAACTGAAATTCTCCATCAGAAGAGAGACACTTGGTTGAAGTTGTATTGGCTGTTTGACTGCTCAGCTGTAGAAATTATTTCCTAGTTCTCATGAACAAGCAGGCAGAGCTGTTTTAACTAGGACCCTCAAGTGTGCATATAGACTAACAGAGGTGTGTGCTCTTCAGATTACACCCTTTCTTGTGGTGAGAGAGGGAACAACTGAAAAAAAGGGATTTAAAGAGTTGAAAGTTGAAATATGAACTGAATTCATCACTTTCTTCAAGATCTTAATTATGCTGCTCTATCCGAGGCTGTATTTTATGGCACTTCACTGCAACTCTACTGCACCATCTGTGGAGTCATGCCAGATTTTCTTAGGAAAACAGCCACATCAATAAATATTTAAGTTGAATACAGCTTTAGTGGGCAGAAATGGATCCATTTTATCAAGGAGGGAATTCAAAAATCATTCAAGATGAGCTGTGGGAGAAGACCCCCTCCATAATGAGGTGGCTAAGCATTTCTCAGGACCAGGGTTGCAGTCATCCGTTGTATGAACTTTCAGTGATAATTTCCTCCATTGAAAACTAGATGACAATTATAACTTTTGAAAAAGCCTAGACATATTTTTTTTCTGTAACAGTTGTACTCTCTTTCATAGTGAAACATAATCAACATACATTTACATATTCCTTGTAATCAGGACAAGTGGAGGTGCATGATAAAAGAGGGGTATTATGGTCAGAGTGTACAGCTTCATCTTGGTATAATGCAACTAATTACAAAAACCAACTGCAAAAATTGACAAAAATTGTCAAAAAGCTTAGCTGGTACATGCTTTTTTATTCATTCATACTTGAATCTGTACTTTTTTCTAGCCCAGTCCTTCTAGAGTCTTTGGAAAAATAGCATATTCTTGCTGGAAAAACAGGCTCACACAATGCATTGTCAGATCTGCCACCTCTAGCAGTGAAAATAATGCTTACTGATTTTCATTATGCTCAGCTATAGGGAGAAGATCAGATGAGACTTAGCTGACTGCCTCTTCATGTCATGAATTATCATCTAAGCACTTAATAAATTTCAAGTAATGATTAATATTTTCAAATCCTTTTGAAGAAAATGTGCTATGACAGATGCTGTCCAGGATGTAATTAGAATACAACAGGATTGCAAAGTTGTAACTGACTTAATTTATCTTCTGTGAACTACTCTACTACTGAGAATTATGAAACGGAAAGAACACATTTAGTTTTCTCAAAGAGACTTCAAAAAACACCACATAAATAATCCAGGTGTCTAATTCCTGACAGTTCTCAAATTGATGAACAGAACAATCCATTTCATAGGCTTGAGATTAAACTCAAGGTTTCTAGTGATAAGAACTCTTGCTCCCCTTGGTGCTTGCCCATTCAAAGGTGTTTTATTTAACTATAAAAATGTACTGGGCCAGAGGAAGCTATGATTTTTTTCCTTCTGACAGCTACATTTTCTGTGCATTAAAAATGCACTATCCGAGGAGCAAATAGATAAAAAAATTTTAATGTGTTCTTTTTTTTTTATATATCTATGTATAAGTAAGTATACAAGAATCTATATTTATGCATATATGTTTAATATGTAAAATGTATGAGTTTTATAAATATGTAAGTTTTTATAAAAAATATATAGACAGATATATCTCAGAAAATAAAACCAGTCCGCACAGTTTACAAAATCTGATTCGATTTGAGCAGCCTGTCCTAAAGTCCATAACATACATCCTGATATCTGGTCTTGGTGATGCAGGGGTAGATTTCTTCAGTGGAGCAATAAATTAACTACCACCATTATTTTTATTTTTTTTTTAAGTACACAATACTGCCTTTTCTTTTGCTGCCACAGAAGCAGTAATCCATCTCCTCAGCTCCTCAGTGTCTGTGAGCAAGAGTCAGCTCCAGCACCTGCTCCTTCCTGTCTGGATGATGTGGCTTGGGCTTGTCTCATGGGTAGGAGCCTGCCAGGGCCCTCCAAACTCATTTTGTGGATACACGTCAGCAGTCTGAATCTGCTCTCCTAGTCCCCACACAGGAACAGCTCATCTTGTTACCATTTCTAGCACATCTTCATCTGTTGCTTGGTTTACTGCAGCTATAAAGCAGCAATTTCCTTCTATTTCAATGGGAGGCAAAAAAAGGAGGCATCGTTACAGCTTTAAAAGTCACCAGAAGTTATTCACATCAGCTCTGTGCTGTGTTTTTCCATTCCCCATGTGTCTGTCAAAGCAGAATGCTTTCCCATATAGGAAGAGTTTGTTTCCCAGTAACTTCCAGCACTGTTTTCTAGTAACTATGAGCAAAGAGTTTAATAGCGCTAATGAGTTCTCTCCTGAAGAGTGAAATTATGTAATCATATAGATTCATATGGAATCATATAGAATCACATATCATATAGAATGTGTCCTAAAGCTCATCAAGTTGAGGGGTCAACTGAAAAGGTAGAAGCTCAGACTGAAGTTTTTCTCATGGTTAAAATATATATGAGCGTGCCCTAAGGATTCTCTGCTGCTTAACAAGGTGCACCCTCACACCTCAATAATTTCCTTGATTTCAGCACTAAAATAACCCCTTTTCAATCTGCCTGATGAAAGAATTCAATATGGTTGAGTTATCCTCCTTTCGGAAAAATTCTTGCATTTTGGCAGCAGGTTCAAAAGTCAGTAACAAAGAAGAGACAGGTGATAGTACGAAAAACAAAACAAAACCCAAGTCTCATCGAGTCTTTTTTTTTAATAAGTGTTTTTCTTATCCAGGAGTTAGCAGCTTTCATTTGTGCTTACCGTGTTTCATGTCCCAGGATGGGTAATGCAGTGTGGAAGCAGTGAGAGTAATTGAGAGTAGTTACCACCAGTGGCAATGTGTAACAAAGCCCTTTATTATATAAGCATGGCAGAAATGTCCTTCAAAGGGGGCTTTAAAAACTAAAACTAGTACAAAGATCAGAACTGGCCAAAATTGCTCCACCCAGTTATCATATGATTGGAAAACATGGCCCCAGTGAATCAAAAATGTTTCATTGTGAGGGGTGGAGTGATCCCGAAAGAATTCTGAGCTTCCTAGCACAGGAAAAAAAAATGGTTTCTTTGTATTTGTTGGAATGATTTGGTTTAAATAGGGCATTTTAATTGTTTCTTGCACAAAATTGTCAATTAAACAAATCTTTTCCTTCATCATAGTTCAGTGTCACTGAATCAGCATTTTCCAGTGAAAAAGTAATTTATTAGAAAATGTCCTGTTTTGATCTTTATAATACTTTCCATCAGGCTAAGATGAAGTTTGTTTTGAGAAGGGTGGTCCATGATTCTTTCCATAAACACTTCTTGTCTTAAGTTGGCAATGTTGGTGTGAAGGAATAAGTTGTATATAGTCTTAAATGCATTAAGGGTAGGGATCTAAAAAATGCTTTCATATTCTCTCCCTTTCCAATTCCTGTTGCTTCAGTGGGGAAAAGCATGCTTTTTCTTCATATTCAGAGGTCTGTCCAACCTAATTGTTATAAAATAATAACTCTGTCTGCTTTGGTTTTAATTTGGGTTAGTTTTTTTTAAAAATTTTTTCTTTGTTGCTATGTTTGGCCTTTTTTTACCCACTTATTAGTTAGTCTCCCTTATGTGCACTCAGAACTGTGGGTTGAGGGATTGTTTTGATTCCTACCTACCATTAGATGACTTTTTTTAAATAAAATCAAATGTTAAATGAAGAGTAAAATGTAGGCAGCATTTTAAATAGTTCATAACACTAATTGCAATCTGTGGTTCTGTTAATGTTTTGTTGGGGAAGAAAATAAATCAGAAAACACTGACCAACAGGGAACAGCAGGTATTTATTAGAAGTGTTAAACTGAACATTAATAATACTGTTGTGTGCTCAGAAACCATGGCAACAGTAGGGAGTAGCAATAAAGATAATTTTTCTAATATCAAAATACACTATTTAAAAACTGTACTCACCTCTACTCTTGATCCTAATGGCAGATAATTCCCCTAAAATAATGCTTATTCCATATGGTTGTGATAAAGGAAAATGTCATTGAATAACTGGTTAAAAAAAAAAAAGAAGTGGGAAGCATAGGTGAGGTATTTAATTTCTTTTTTCCAAATTTTCTAAGCTGAAGATAAAAATATTTGGAAATTTTTGGTCATAATGAAGGTACAAAAGTCTCAGCCAGCTGACTGCAGTAGTCATTAAAATCTACCAGCAGTAAATCTCTGGAATTGTTTGCCTGAGAAAAACATCCTTCTCTGAAAATTATTTTTAGGAACAAGTTGTATAAATATCTGTCAGGAATAAAATACAATTTATTCTGGTTTAGGATGAAGGAATAAACTAGCTGGTCAGTTGAGCCCATCAGCAGTTCTTAGGTATGTTGAACCATGGAGGAAGAGCTACTAAGGATGTGCCCGTGCTGTGAGTTTTGAGTGTTAGCACTTGGTATAGAGGACAGACCTTGATCTCATAGGGTGCCAGCTGAACACAGACAAAAAGCCAGTGAAGAGTCAAACTGGAATTGCTACTCATTATTTGTGTTTCTGGCTTGAATACCTCTTTAGTTACTGGGCTGTGCATAGATGGTAACCTCACATGGAATATTTAACACTTTAAGTGAGATTTTCCTTCTCAGATCATCTAACAGCTCTGGGAAGGGGTGGGTCTCCATTCCTAGCTTGGACAGGTGCATACCTTGCTGCAAATCACAGAAAAGCAAGGGGCAGTGAAACACTAGGCTTCTTCTTTTCCTCTGTGCAATGATTACCAATTCCTGGACAGACACTCTGTGGACATGGAGAGCAAAGTGGTGTAACCCATTTATACTGTGGGCAGAGGGTACTTCCTGAAGGGAGCAGCACGTGAGGACTTGATGGCTGGTTGAGTAAATGTGAAGGCAGTTAAATCTGCCACGTGGAAGCTGATGAATACGTGAATGTGCTACTGCCATTGAGAAATTAATTCCAATGGATACCAATGGAATTTGATCAAAGGTCTGAAAATTAAATTATTTTCCCACTGGATGGCAACCAGAAATCAATCAGTTTCAAGGTGCTGATACTGGATAGAAAGGGACCCTCTCTGCCGAGGACAGCAGTGATTTCCTTGCTTCCCAAATCTGAGTACAGCATCTTAAAAATGCATGCCAATAGCCACAATCTGCATGTAATTCACAGGCACAACATTTCTTCTGTGTGTCTGTCTCAAGCAGCCACCAAGGGAACAGAGTTATACCAAATTTAGGTCTGTGTAGTAGATCATGAAGGGAGAAATAAGCATCTTTTCATTTTATAGACAGCTGGTATATGGGAAGAGAAACAAGAAAATGGGGAAGTGTTTGCTTAAAAGAAAAAGTGTATCTTGGTGGCCATGTAAGCTGCCATATGGAGAGAGAGGGTTGGCTAAGGAGGCACTCTTTTCCTGTTTCTTTGTGGCGTAGGCCAGGAGGATAGTTACTAGGCAAAGCCACGAACAGCATTTATTGAACACACGATCTAGAACTCTGCTGCTGTCAGTGGAGCTCAGCAGTAAACACATAAGCACTTGCGAGATGAAAATCACCTTAAAACCAAATGTGACCACAATATTTGACTCCAGTGGTATGGGTATTTAACCACTTTATTTTTTCTTACACTCATTGTTATAAAATAACTGATTACACATGACAGACACCTTAACTGAAAAATGATTGATTTATAAATGTAAATATCTGTTTGTTTTGTTCATCTGGTAATACCACAAATTTTAGAAATGGAAGCATGCAGGAAGTGTAAAACTCAAACCAGCCTCCACACAATGCAGTCACTCCTTTTCTACTACATGGTGTTTTCTCCCCTGCAGCATTTCTATCTCAACTTTTGCTAAATATTCTCTATGGGCTTTTATTCTGGTCATGAATCTCAGAAGAAGTTATCAATACTATAGATAAACTAAATGGATACTGTAAATAAACTAAAAGTCAGCTTGCATTTTGTTTGGTTTTGATTACCAGTTGAGTGAATAATTCCTAACCTTTTCTTGAATGTTTACTGTTGTTTTTAAAGAAATCTGCAGATATTGAGGATATAAAAGCAGAATTGTAGCACCTATATTTTGATCTTTTTTTTTGTTAGTTTTACACTTACACTTCGTCCCCACCTGTATGAAAACAAGAATATATCTTCCTGGATGTGGGTAGGTCAGCCTTCACCTGATGTAAAGCAGCATAGTTCTCAGGATTTTGTGGCAGTTAGCCATTTTGAAGAGTTTGAGAAGTCATCCTGGTGAAACACCACCTGAAATCTAGTGAGCTGCTAAACCTCTCTCTACACTTTTTTGACACCTTTTTCTTCAAAAATAATGTGTTATTTAGTCAGTGCTAGAGCTAGCTGAGTGTGCTAGCAGAACTTTTTTCAGTAATAAGTATTTTTGCATACTCCCTTTTCCCAGCTGCACTTTGAATGCCGCTGTTACAGGGTGAGAGAAAAGAGTGCAACCTCGTCAACAAATTGAGGGCTATACTGTGGTTCCAGGATGAAAAAAATAAAAATAAAAGGAAAAAGACATGAAATGCATGTGCAACAGATGTGTGGCAAAAAGTGCTAAAGCTGATTGTTAAGACATAAATCTAAGAAGGAGAGATTAGTTACTGCCAGGTGACTTCCAGGATATCATGCTAGATAGTGTTTTTCCAGAGGGTGGAATCATTATGAAGCAAGCTAACTTTCTCTGACTGGGTACAATTGATTATTCAGTAAGAGATGGTTGTCTCACAGCTTCAAGGTAAAAATGTTTTGTCTTATTTTGCTTTTAAAACCTGCAAGCTAACTCCATGAGAGGGGAAGAGATGCCTTTAGTAGAAACTAGACTGCCTCCATCAAGGGGACATTTGTGCACAAGGGGAGAGAGTAAGCTTTGCTCCAGGATGAGAGGCTGTAGGTGAGAAACCAAAATGAAGGACAGGAGAGGAAGTGGGGATTTATTCCCCTGCTTAAATGAATGTGGTGCAGCAGACCTCCTAAGAAAAATATAGGAATATAGCTTTTGCCTCAAAAATTTCCAGCTCCCAAATTTTACCTATGTGGAGTTTAACTTGGATTTGAGAAGACATGTTGGGGGAGAGGTCATTTGTTCCTCTGATAGATCTGCCTTTTAACCAATCCTTTTTCCTTTGCTTGAGTTATTATAAGGAAAACTATGACTGGGTAAAGACTAATGCTCCCAGGTGTCTAGGCACAAATGTGAGAGTGTTGCAGAGCACAGTATCAATCACCATGCAACTGCATGGTACTTCTTGCTTCTACACGTTCCCAATAAATTATTTCTGTGCTTTCCACCAAGCAAAGTTGTTAAGGAAACTTTCCTCTCTGTCCGATCACACTGACAGTCACATTCCCACCACCTGAGACTTTCAGTGCTGTGACTGAAGCCCCTTTGCAGCAGGTGGCTCCGGTGAGCTTATAGGTGCCCCACCTGACTCCCTAGACACACCACTCATGCACTGTCAGACAAGGTTTCCTTACTGATTTCACCAGGTTTCCCACAGCAGAGTCTCAGACCTCTGGTTCTTCTAAGTAATTTTATCTTGGTGCAAAAAACAAATTACAGCTCAAGCTGTAAATCTGTAAGCTCAAGCCTCTGAGGAGGGATCCCAAACAAAAGAAATCCCTGGCTTTTATACTCTCACAGACTCTTCATGCCAACGTGTGGGATCTTCCTCCAGAGTCATTGGCTCCTGTTCTGTTAGGTCACCTGGCTGATCCCACAGGTCCTCTTTCTTGTGCAAAGAGTCTGCAACTCTTCATATTTTCTTGCCTTGGGTTCCTGGCACCCAGAATTCAATCTGCAGCTGGCACTGCAGCTGTACACTGAGCTACCTACACCAAATGTATTTCTCAACAAAAACAATTTTCAAGGGTGTGTCAAACCCAAACAGCTCTTCTGGCTTTTAACGAAGCTTCTGCCTCAAACTCTTCAGGCATGAACCCATTTCTTTGTCAGCTGCACAAAACTGTTCCTCGCTAGACCACCCACCAGGGAGTCATATCCACCCAACTTTTTCCTGACATCCAACTGGGTGAGACAGGCATACAGGGATGAGAACAATGGGAAGAATGGTCCCTGCATTCGTTCAAAGGAAAAGATTAGGAGAACAATGGTCTATTGTCTATTCTTACTCCAAAAAAAAAAAAAAAGGGCTGTTCTCAAGTGGATGTGTTTACTTTCTTTTTTATATGAATCAGAGAAACAGGCAAGGCTGCTGTTTGGTTTTATTTTTTTACTGCCAAAGTATACTGGAGGATGCAAAACTATATCTACCTAGGAGCCTGCAGAAGTAGGCAACATTATAGAAGCCTCCTTTATGCATTATGTTAAATGCTAAGTTAAAGTTGCAATTTCAGTTATTAATCTTACATCAGTAGCTAAATAGACATAACAGCCTAAGTGTGCCTCTTTGCTTTGTGCTCTTTTGGACATCCTACAATGTCTTTTCCACTAATTCATTATTTTCTCTGCTTTCAAATTACATAAATCTTGGATTCTTACTGAGGTTATGTCAACAGGTTTAGCTCTCATTCACTGCAGCTAAAACTACCTCCTGTGGCAGTGCATCCCTTTTCCTATTTCAATTTCTTTTGCACAAGATATGTCAATCAAATGAAGTTCATATTCACACCAGCTAAGCAGATTGATGTAGTTCACTAGCTTAATTACACTGTTATTAACCTTTCAGGGATGTTTTGATAAGTTCATTTTGAAATACTTAGTTATCTGACAAAAATATTGAGATATTATCCATACAAATGTTTCCCCAGGCTGCTATCAAGGACTTCAAACACTGGGAGTTGTACTGGAAATCTGTGACCCACTGAAATATCTGCTTCCAATGGCATGCTGCATCTCTCAAAAGATATATTGTCCTTCAGACACAAACCAATTCAACCAGATAGGTAGAAAGTTCATATTCATGAGAAAATGTTCTTAGCTGTGATTGGCATGACAATCTGGTTCGTAAATGCAGTTCAAAGTATATCCAGCAGTGACAAAGAGTGCCTTTGAATAGAGAGTTTGACAGTGTAGTCTTTTTTGCTCTGGAAGGTGGATGCCACAAAACCATAATGCTGCAAGTTTGGAGATGAGATACTTCTTCAAATAATTGTAAGCCATGTGACAAAATAAACAGAGTCCTGAAGTCACAGGGAAAGACTTTAACCATGTATCAGTCTTTCTGATGATCTGGACATAATCAGGGACTTGCAACCCATTTAGCTACTTCATGGTAGGGAGCCTGTATTCTGAACAAAGTTTCTACCTAGACGTCCTACGTGTTATGGGTTTCCTGCACAAATTCTTTGAATTTTGGAAAGAGTGACATCATTGAGCATCCTAAAGAAGCTCTTCAGCATTTGTGGCTGAAAGAATAGGGGATGCAAAAGGGGCTATGAGACAGCACTGCATCTATCCATGTCAGCAGAGCTGCAACAGTGTTTGTTGACAAGTGCCTGGGAAAAAAAGGATGGGTCCTGTAGGATGCCTTTGTTGTGCTCCTAACTTTTTTCTGGAGTGGAGCAGTGCGAACCTCTGTGCTGGGGAGGCATTTCATCCCCTCTGAGCTCTCTGGCAGCGCGGACTTCTACAGGAAATGTCCCCTCCTGGCTGGACAATGGTTGGATTGGTAGAGAAAGACGTCTCTGTTACCATTTTAATTGGCCAGTGTTAAACTGCCTAGATTTAGTGTTCAATGTGCAAACTTCTGAGATTTTGTCTCTATTTCTTCTTCTATTAATTCTGCTTGGTCCTCAGTTGATAGAAATCACTAATGTTCCTCTGAGGACAACACACTAGCACTGTTTTTCCCAGCTGGAGATTTGTTGCTCCATGTGGAAACCAAAGATGCTGAAGAAACAGAATATTCATTGCAAGAACCCAGAAAACGCTTCTAATTTGCTGTGTGTGATCCTTGCTGTGAACTGCCTTTGGCTCCATGGTGGCTGGCACAATCACTTCAGAAAATGGGTGTGTAGAGGATTAAGGAAGATCAATATTGTTTGGATGACTGTGAGACATGCCACCACATGGGTGTTTTCGTGAAGGTTTATGTGCAAATGGGATAGGTTGAAAGGGAGTTTCTAACAGGAGAACAGGAAAAGAAAAATTGTTATTCAAACCTCTTCTAATAGCAAGGTTTATCTCTGTAGGAGAGGATTCTCCTGTCTGCGGTGTCAGGACTGTTTTGCCAGAGAAAAACATCAAAAAACACTGATCCACTAGACCAGCCATCACAGTGAGAACTGGAGAAACACCAAAACACCTATTGCTGAAGGAATTAGAGTTTGTCCCTACAGCCCTAGTGAAGATTTTAAAAAGAATGCTAATTACAGCTGTCAGCACACTCAGACACTGTCACTTCAGAGAGCCTTTTGGAGTACTAGCCAGCCACACTCTTTAGGGAAAGGGTTTCCTATGTTGTTGCAGAGCACCCTGTCAGTGCTTCCAGAAGAGTTCCTGATGGTGCCAGGGAGTTAAGCTCACATGCTGGCACTGCTGTCTGTGGCAGGATTGTCACATGGGGAATCAGTGGCACAGAAATGGAGGCAGCAGCAAGCACTGACAAAATCCTGGGGGAGCAATTCTCCTGGGCTCTGAGCTCTCAAGAAGGACTGTTTCATCCAATGCTCTGGCAGAGGCCCAGATATCAGAAGATGAGGGAAAAGCCAAATATAACAAGGATGGTGTTCAAGAATCCAGAGGAAATCTTTCTTCCTTGCCGGTCATCAGTTTGTAGAATTAATACAATTAATACAACTGTTTCCCAAACCCAGGCATGATTTTCACTTCACATTACTCCATAATGGCTGACTTTGGTCAGTGATGGGTCAGTGCTGTAGGGTGCAGAGCTGCAGTCTGCTGAGACGACAGGATGAGTGCAGCAGGGAAGGACTGGAATGAGGCAATATTATCTATATCAGTCTTGACCAATAATTCTCAAATTCGCAGCCCAGCAGCAGAATATCACAAATCATAAAATCTTTTTGTTATGATGTTTCCTTATCCTATTGGTAGATATTTTTTCTCAATATTAATGTTAAATATGCTTTTTTTTTTCTTAAGTTCTTTACTTCTTTTTCCGTCTTTAATGAATGAGGGAAAATATTTATCCTTTTTCTGAGTAGAGCTGCATTTCAAATATTAAGGACTATTATCATATCTCTCCTAAATTGTCTCTTCTCTAAACTAAATAACCTGAATTCTTCTGTTGTTTCTTAGAGGATATTTTTCCAGGTGTCTAAAAATTCTCTCTAGTGTCTTTCAGCCTCCCTTTAATTGAACTGTATCCTTCCTAAATTATATTAGCTGTATGCCAGCTGAGGCCTTACTGATAAAGGACTGCTTCATTTCACAGACAATACTCCTGCTACATTCCCATATGGAGTTTTTAAACAAATTTTAGTCTTACATTTAGCTTGTGATTGACAATGATATTTTAGTTCCTTTCTGCAATATCAATGACATTCAGTCCCTCTATGGTCCTTAAAGGGATGATTATCCCTACCTATGTGCAGAGTTTGTTATTTCCCTTACTGAATTACAATCTTGTTAGTCCAGACCAATTCTTCCATTTTCAAGATAGCTTTGAATTTTCTTCCTCTTATGCACTACATTTGCCACCCTCTAACTTGCTGAATTTGCAGATTAAATGAGCACTTTTTGCTTATCCTTTCCAAACCATTGAGTTAAATCTGGCAAGCCTCAGGCCCAGAGTAGACCAGAATCCTCTTGATGTAACCCACTAATCAGAAAGTCAGTCACTGATAATTAGTCTTCATAAATGCAATTTACTACCTATTTATGCACACACATGGTAAATCTATTATCTTTTACCTAGTAATTTCATAGATGTACAGAGCAAACAGTGATATTTCATTGTGTTCCCACATGATGAAATTGAGCATTTGCAGTCTCTTCTAGCAGTACAGACTTGTCATTTTTATGAATTTCTGATTGCCCTTCTCTTCTACTGCTCCAGTGTAAATTCCCTTTTGTTTTTTTTTCTTGAATATTAATGTCCCAGAATACACTTGGTATGCCAGATGTCTCAGGATCCTGGATAATTTTTCTCTTTTTCAACTGAAAATACCTTTCCAGTTACATAAGGGAACATATCTGTCATTTTCCATGATAAATCTAATCGCTGGCTCATACTCATCCTGTGATTGATAACAGGTTGTTCTCCTTCTTTAGTCTTTGTTTTAGGAATGATTTGTTTACTAAGCTGTAATTCTCCTTTCCTGGTCTTGGAAAGAGAGGTTAAAATAATTTAATTACTTCATTCAATTTTGACAGTAGCATCCGATAGAATGAATTCTATTGGCTTGCTGTGAGAGTAATGATCTGAATGTTCTTAGTCTATACTTTTACCATGTGCTGCTTCTTCAAACAGGGGACACTGAAAAATGAAAGCACACAGCTAAGTGATATAACGATATTTTACAAAATAAAAAATAAACAACTATAAGAGATGATGGAACAACTTTAAATGTTCAGGTGAAATCATTAAACCCTTGTTGGAGTAACAAACATATGAGCGAACTTTTCTATCCTGTAGCTAAAATTACATATTCCTTAGTTCAATAATGACTAGAAAAATGTAGCAGGCTGTTAGCCTATGCACTATGTTTGATACTATGACCTTGTTAAGCTGTGATTTAGATTCCTCTTTCCTTAAGTCACCTAAGCAAGTTAAATTGGTAAATATTGCTAAAGATGTTAAAATTTGCTGAACTTTTTGAAAAAGGCTTCGTATTTTGAAAATCATACATTTTTTTCTTATCAAATAACTTTTTTAATATTTGGTTTTGGTGCTTTCTAATGGGATGATCCTTCCTTTTGTCTTTCATCTATTCATGTTATACCTTTTTCTTCACTATCCCAGCAAGTTTTTTCTACCTTCCATTTCTCTTACGCACTGTTAGGTGTATGAGACCCAAAGTTTTTTTGGGTTGGGTTTGGTTGCATTTTGTTTTTTTAAAAAACTCAATTGGCAACATAGGTGAAAAAGATAGACAGAACCTTTTTCATAGAGCTCAGACAAATTAGGGTGGGCTGCCTTCCCAAAGGGGTAGTTTGGCCCGAGTGTCAGGGGGTGGATTTGATTTGCTGGAGTGAAGAGCCCTTTAGGCTGGTTTTTTTTTTTTTTTTTATTCTAGCAAATGAGAAACCTCACTGGCAGTAGTGTCAGCACCTACATGTGCCAGCTAAATCTATTGCTCCCCTCCTGCACAGTGACCTGGGCAGGTTGCCATGTTATTCTCTAACCTGTATAGTGCCCGGACCCTCATCAAACCAGCTCATTTCATCCCTATCTTCTAAGGACATGTTGGCAGCCTTGTGTTTTAGTGACCAGGTAAACATACCAGGGCTACCTTTGATAAGTCTTATGCTTCCAAAGAATGACTCAGCCCAAGCTGCTACTGCCATACTGGCAGGGCAGGAAGGGAAAGGTGTTGCCCTCCTTTGGAGTAGAGTATAATAGCCCTCATCCTTCTCAGGCCAAGCACATTGGAGGAAGGTTCCGGAAGCCCGGAGGCAGAAAGGAGGAAGATGTCCTGAGATATAAATCTTTGGGGAAATCCTGGGGGTAGCATATGTAACTCCAGGACTGGATCCCATCTGAATAAGTCAACAATGAAGCAGATTCTATTAAACTTTTCTACGGCCTCTGAAACTCATCTCTGTCCTGCGCTGCTTCTAGTTATAGCACTAACTGGTGTTATACAGGCTGTTCACAGATGGCACTGGGCTTTCTCTTCTGCCAACTCCATTTCCAGTCCTCCTCCCTCATCAGGATGAACTACAATAAAGAAATGACAGTTCCCTCCCACAGTCCAGTCTAGACTGCAAAGTAGTGTACTGCAGCTTAAATTTGTCCAGCCTGAAAATCAGGTCTTCTTCATAGACATGAGAACCAACTTTCTGCAGTAAGGTATCATGGACACTGACTTCTATGTGTAGTGTTTTTATTGGATCAGGCCCTTTGTAAGGTTTTTTTTTTCAATTTTAAATTTATTTCCTCTTTCAGACACATTAGAAAAAGGCCTTTTCTTTCCTTAGGATTGTATTTAATAATTCTTGGGTAAATTTTTTTCTTTATTTTCCAGACTCTTTAACATTTTTCTAGTGGCAATTCAAGTCTCAGTGCAACAGGTACATGCCAGGTTTTATTAATTACTTACCCTTAGAAGCTACCAGCAAACACCCAGCTTCACAGACCCCCATTTCCACACTACTCAGTGAGGATGCAAAGTATTGCTAACTTAGTCTTCTATGACATGTGGCTGTGATGATGTTTTTCTAGGGGAAGAAAAGCTTTTATTCTTGTACTTCTGTTATGAAAGTAATGGAATTGAGGTCACTGGCAAACATTCTTTTTCTCTTGAGACATGTTTGACCAGATTAGTGAGGCTGCCAGCTGGAACAGCAGACATTTACATTTTGATTGTAATAGCTAATCAATATGATCATTGTATTATTAATGTGTTATTTTCAGAAGAAGAAAAATCTGGTCAGCTAAGGATCAGAAAATCTGACTCTGCCATCAACTTTCTATGTGATTTTGAGCCAGATCATTTAAGCTCTGAGTGTTTAAGCTTGTTCATATGTAAACAGAAATAACAAAGATTTTGAGCTAGTAGATGGATTTGAAAACAGTTATGGAAATAAAATTATCTGGCTTACTTTCTGGCATTCAAAGAGTTATAAACATAGTGACATAAGGATGATATGAAGTCCACCTATTTATATTGAGGTGACACAATTTAATTGGGAAAAAAGCATCTGTTAACTAAAATTATCTTTATTGAACAATGCTAATGATATAATTCAGGACACAGCCCTCCATGCCTTATTCATTGCTTTTTACAGATATGTGCATGGGAGAACTTGTTAATGTGAAACATGGGCTTTTTCTCCCCAAGTTTGTACTATGTTCTTTCATTGTAGATGTGAGTCATTTGTCTGCATGTCCTGGTACAACTCCTAAAAACTGTCTTGAGAAGGGTTTCATGGTGCTTTTAGAAAGATGAAAAGGATTAGGAAAAAAAATGGAGGATTTTAAGACTTTGTGGGTGGAGTTTGGAGAGAATTGGACAGGGACTTTAGGTGGCAGATTCAGAGCAGCTTGGAGATTTTGGCATCAAGAACAGCTCTGCAAATCCCACAGACTTTAAAATTATATTTATCCTGTATCTTTCATTGACTTGACGCAGATGCTGTTCTAATTTTCTAGGAACTTTGTTTCAATATTTGTTGGATCTTCAACAAGAATTTTCCTAGAGCTCAAAATTTCTAATGGTTTTCATCAAGGTTTTCACCCAGAAAGTTTTTGCTATCTCTCTTCAGGAACTGCTTTAGTTTTACTTAAGTTCCACCTGCACAAAGAAAGGAGCTGCCATTTCGTTTGACCTGACTATCCTGGCCAGCCTTTAGCACAGTGCTCAGGACCTTCCTCCATCATAGGAAACTGCAAACTCCAAGGAAGTAGCTGAGCAGTCAGAACTAGAAGAGTAGAACTAGATAACACTATTTGTAAAACTTACTGTGGCTTCCAAATGTGCTACTTTGTTTAAAAGTTATGAATCTCTTGTGTCTGAATATCTACAGTTTGTGGCATATTTAATTTTCTATTAATTTTATGGTTTTCTTCTGCTGATAACAATGACTAATTTCACCAAGAAAGTGTGGCAAGAATGAAGAGACTTTCATGGGTTCAGAAATTATGCTGATATATTTAGGTCTATATTTTACTTGAAGTATAAAGAGATAACTCCTGCAGTTCCTGCTTAACCCTGAAAATTATAAGAATGTGTTTCGTGTCCATAAAATAAGAAATGTTCTAATAATCCTGTGTCTTGGGAGTTAATGACATGCTTTTTGTAATAGACATGAGGAATATCTTTTTACAGGTGCGCAATTTTTGTTAACCTTTACCAAAAAAAAAAAAAGTGACTTCTGAATTCAAATCAAATTGCCAAACGGTTGTCTGGGATTGAAGAGGAAGGATGATGAAAGGAACAAGCAAATCAGCATATGTTATTTTACTGAGACTTTGTCCAAAAAAGAGTCCTGAATTTTTTAGTCTGCAGGGATAAAAAAGAATTATAGAAAACTTAATGGAGAACAGAGGTTTGCAAAAAATGAAAATATTTCCAAAATGTAACAGAGCTTTTAAAGAAGAGGGAGCAAGGCTTTTTATCTCTGGAAGGTAGTGCATTTCAAAATTGTCACCAGAAAGGTAGCTGTAATATGGAAAATGGCTACATTTTGCTACAACATTTCTACTGAGGGACATGTTACAGGATACAGGAAACTAAGAAAAAGGGATACAAGGTGCAAGAATTTATTTTATGACTCACATAAACCTCTGTTTGACGTTTGCCCAGTGTACCACAGTTGCAGACAAACCTACAGAGCAGAAAATCTGGGCTTTGTGTGGCTTCCCAGAAAGGCAGTAGTAGCACAGAGAGAGCACTTGCTGTGTAGTAATTCCTCTTTATGTAAGCAGCCATCAATGAGTTCACGTAATCTCCCTCCGCCCCCGCTGTTCTTCCACTCAGCAGCGCTCTGCCAGCACCCACACAGTGACTCACCCCAGCAGCCCTTTCTACTATATACTTACAGAAAGGTTAGAAACATTAGGCTGTTCCTTTCCTGTTCTCCCTCTCCCTACCCCCCTCCCTAAAAATCACTTCAAACCCCTTGCAAAGACAGATACTTTTGAAAGTTTTGCTTTGTAATAGTTAGATGGTTGGCATTGCTAGAATTAAACATCAACTATTTCTGCCTTATTTTCAACAAACTGATCTTTTAATGATCATGACAATATATATTAAAGTGCCTTCTGGCCTTAAAAATGGATATCCATAGCCTCATGATTTTTTAATGAAGCTGCTATTTCCTTGTCTTAATTTTTAATGGAGTGTGATGAAGAATTCAAGACTGCACTAATGAAATCTGTATCCTCCCCTCTTCCTTGGTCTCTTGGAGATAGATTCATAACAGTTGAAAATTGTACCATTTGGGTTTTTTTCTTTTTATGTTTTACATACAAACCTTAATTCTTCTTCCAACCCCCCCCCCCCTCCAGTCTCTGAATGTTACGGAAAAAATGATTCAAATAGTTTGTTCAGTCCAAGACAGTGTGATGTTTCCAGTGGTCTTAGATGGGAAAGAGTTAATATTGAACAAACTACCAGGTAATAAAGAAAGTTCATAAATCTGAGATAGTAATTTTTTCCCCTTTAGGCAATCAGCTGTTCCACCTTGGGTCTTGCTCTAGGAGGACTTGAAGGTGGAATGAAATGAGAATCAGTTGCTTATTCTCGGCTGCCAGGACTTCATTTCTTATTTTGTAAGTCTGTGCAACATCCTCTGTGAAAATGTTTCAGATGGGTTTGTGTCAAATTGCTTGTTATGTTGTTGTGTTCCTATTTCTTAAGTATTAACCTTCTGTTCACTTATAAATGAAATATTAAATGAAATGACAGTGTGGACAGAGAGATAAAAAGAAGATTTGTGCAGGTGTAAGACTTGTCATCCACAAATACAACAAAGTTTTCTTACCAGTGACAGCTGTCTCCCGACTCAAGCGCTCACGAAAGTTCTCTTAAAAAGGGAGAAACAACATGGAGATATAAATGAAAAGAAAGTATTTTCCAGAAATGGCTCTTGATGTCAAGTTCAACCTGGGCTTATCGCTGCATAGTGGTTCTGTGGGTTATTCACAGGAAATGCCTATATATACACTTTGGTACACATTCAGTTACAATAAAGCCAAAGCCAGTTCTTTTCTGTAGGAGCATTTATGCTATGAAAGGAATTCAGTGTGTTGAGCAGAAATAAGGTTTGATTCCAGAAACAGCCTGACCCAGACTACTTCACATATCTCTTCTGTTTGCACTGACATTGCAGATCAGAGAATATGTTCTGCATACATCTTTATTTTCACTTGTTTCAATGAAATGTCTAAAAAATGTGCCCAGGTAAATTTCAAGCACATCACCTTCTGCTTAAAGAGGTAAAAATGAAGTAGCTAAATTTTAAACATGTCTGCAGCATGATCCCATGAATGTTCTCTGCTGCAGGGACAGAGAACATATCTCTGGCTGTAAGAGCTCTTCACAGCACAGACTGTCTGCTCAGTCCAGAAGGTCTCAGCAAGATCTTGTATTTAAAGCCTTTATGGAACATCAGAATATAATGTGAGCACAATATTCACTTTCAATGGTGTTCAAGCTCAGAGACCTCTGCATTCTGCATCTCTTGTACCTTGGAGACCTGCCTCCTCTGCTCTGCTCATTCTCAGAATAGCTTTGCTTTCCCTTCTCTCTCTTTGGGGGTTTGAGGGCAATAGGGAGAGCTCTCTCACTCCTCTTCACCATCACTTTGTGTTGTTCTCTGCTGCTTTCTGTAGTCTGCTGTTTTCATAGTTATGGGAGCTGAAATATTGATCTTCGGCAAGTTCCTGAGGGAAAATAAGGTCTTACTCTTTATGTGAACAACTTTCTTTGCAAGTCCCATATACTTTAATATATTGCAATACTAGGGGAAAAAGGACTCACCAGGATACATTTAATAAAGGCAAATGCAAAAAACAAGTCAACATTTCTTCTCTAAGGACAACAGAAATTAAAACATCAATTAGCACAAATAAATAACACAAATCATCAGTAAGTTCATAGATTCTATCAATAATATTCATTAGTTAACATGGTCCAGTTGTGCCCTGAGGCCCAGGGCTGCTCTTAGATTCAGGTTCCATGCGTCTCTGCTGCTCATAGATCTTGCCTGTCTGACTTGCAGGAATGGCCATCTCCTATCTGGTCTGATAAGCACTGACTGCCAGGGCATTGGGAATATGGGACGGCCAAGTTGGGCACTTGAGGGGATGACTACTTCTTCATGCATAGCTTGAATCAGAGGGCAGGCCTCCTGTTTGGTAATAAGTCAACAAGATTTATCTGAGGGCTGCAGAGTAGACATAACTGTGTGGCACCCTCTTGGCCAACATGCATTTGGCTGGAACTGGAGATGCTGTCATGCAGGGAGATACTCCCTTGCAGGGTGCCTGCAGGTCGTAGTGGTCAAGGTCACCTGCATAACCTTCCACTCCTGGGGTGAAAGGATGGGGTGATGTGTGCAAACTCTTTAATACTGGACACTGCTCTATAGGGGTTTGTGTGGAATGACTATTTCTTTCTCTCTTTTTAAAAATCTATAGAAATGTATTGTCCCAATTTTAACTGGGTGGTTAAAGCTCAGTTGTCACCACAGAAATTTTTAAGAGACTGTTACTGATGCACTAGAGGAAAATTTGCATGTTTGAACAAATCACATTTACTTGGAAGTTCTGGAACTCACAAGATCACCTGAGAATAACTTTTCAGATGCTGAATCCTGGCTTGCTTCCCAGCAGACATGTTTTTCTTCAGTGTTCTCTAAGTGTATTCTCTGTCTTTTTTATTCACTAATCGTTTAGTGGTGCCTGGATCTGCTCCTGCAGATCATGACAAGAACTCCAGTCTGTTGTGGAGTACGCTCATGAATTTGTGTGCTGCAGAGCTGCTTTGGGAGTTAGTCTGAGCATCTCTGGACTTTGTGAAGTAAATATGTATATGCAAATTTGAATAGAGCTTTATGATCACATGGGAGATTTCAAATTCAAATGACAGCTGGGAGCCCAGCTCCCTACTATACTTTAATGCAATCTGAATCCTTTATGGTCTTGCAGCCTTTGGAGAATCTCCTTACATTTCAGGAGGGAAATACCCTTTTTCTTCTAACCCTGGACTTTCAGTCTGCCAAACACATAGTCTAATACTTTCTGCAGAATGTGAAAAGAAATTAAGGCATTTCCCTTTCAATTTCTCTGCAGCTTTACTAGTTACATTTGTTCAGATGAATGCTAAAAAAAAAGTTAGCCATGCATGCCCCCTTCAATATGGTAGAATAAAGTAAAGCCAGACACATGAAAAACAGATTTGCCACAAGGGGGAATGCTTCTTTCTTTTATCAACTTTTTTTTGTTGCTTTTTCACTCATCAGTCTTCATGCTCATTTTCTTCACCCCGTTTTTTGAGTTATGTCTGGGGTAGGGATTTGTTCCCATGGAGTTACCTTTCTGTACTCATTGTACCAAGACTGCATTTCTTCTGCTTTTTAGTCTCTCTTGTGCTTCTCTCAGTGCCACCAGCAGACTGATGGTACTCTGGAAAGGATCCTTTGGAAAGGATCTCATTTCCCAGCGTTTGACCAGATTTGCAGACTGCTCTTCCAATGCTGGTTCTGTTTTCATCAGAGTAAGAAGCCAAGGGTTGATTTTTTTGGTGTTTTTTTTT
>VXBC01005334.1:986980-1047923 GCA_013399945.1 Ploceus nigricollis
TTTTTTCCTTTGGTTTTTGTTTGTTTGCTCGGTTTATTTTGTTTTTTTGGTTTTGTTTGTTTTGTGGTTTTTGTTTGTTTTTTAATCACCAACAAGGACCATTTGAGAGGCTCAAACATTAAATAAACTGTTACTATTGCAGGCTAATTCTAAGGTCGAGGCATTGTCAGGCAAAGAAATCCTAAAAATCATCAAGCAGTAATAAAATTTATACATTGGCAAAGATAAACGCTATTATGTACTTGGATAAATGGGAGTTTTGTTAATTGAGATTAAATATTTTCACCCTGGAGATTGGTTAATGTCAGTCCTTGTACTTTCCTGCAGTGGATGTGAGTTTTGACATTAAACAGGGAGATTGCTACTGATTGCAATGAAGCGGGGCTTTGTGCCTCTATAATTAAAAGATTACTGAAAAAATTTTGAAATTATTAAATAGATAAGGATTAAGAATGATCTCTTGCCTGTGTAACCATGAAGAATCCCATGAGCTCAAGCTGCTTAACTTATCAAAAAGGGTTAAGAAAGTACTAGTCAAAAAATTTTAGGCACCTCAACAGAGTGACAGTATTTGATATTAGAGGTCTTTTTATTTTCCCTTACTTATCCTTTTCAAAATCATGTTTAAATATTTCTAAAGGTAAACTTCATATGTGAGTAAAATTTTTTGTATAATTGTTTTTACTGAAAATAGCCCCTTTAGCTGAAGTTTCTATGGATTGTCCCTTCATTCTGAAATTGTGTATGTTTTTGTTGAAAACTTGAAAACTAATTTTGGTTTTAGAACACATGAACTGAATGTTACTCTCTTTTCCAGCAGATGAAAATAGCAATTTTTAAATTATTTTTCTAATGTGGGGTTTTGGGCATTTTTCATATTATACACTAGCTTCTGTTCAACCCAAATTTTTACTGCCATCTCAAGTACATAATTAATGGAATTTGAAAGACTAATATTTAGAGACAACTGTAGTGTCTGAGTTTAAAATATAGTGATTAATTTGAGACTGAATCAGTCATCATGTGACATGGTCAAGGCTAGCAAATGGATGTTCATATGTATGACTCTTGATGTTTCTTGTTTTCCTTGTGCTCATACAATAAAATGACACCTTTCACACTCAAATGCTGTAATTATCTTCTACTAGGCTTGTGATGTGTTCTCTCCCACTTTTCTAAAGCATTAACATACACATATTCACACATTCACTGTGATTTAAGACTTGTTCGCCTCCTTTATTTTTTTAGTTTTATCCCTCATTAAAAGAGCCCTCTAAGTTTTGGGGGTTTTTTTCTGTTAGCACTCACTTTTACTTTTTTTTTTACCTGAAAATCATCAGTGACTCATCGTTTTTCCAATGTTAGCAACTCAACTTTGTGTGGCACTAATTTGCCTTGCAACAATCTGTTCTCTGCATGCAGCTGGAATGCTCTGGCTTCCCTTACTAAGAGCATTATCTTCAAATCATTAGTTGCTCTAATGGGTAATATTCATTTTAGGTCCTCTTTTTCATTAAATACCTTCTATAGCTTTTTACATGTGAAATCAGCTTTCACATGCTTTTTACTACTATCTGGGAAGGCGCTATCACAAATTTAAAATGAAATGTTTTACTTTAGTCACTTATGTCTTGACAAATGCTAACTTTTGTTTTCAGTCCAAGTGCCTCTATTAATTAACCACTTAATTTTTGGAAAGAATTAAAATACTCTGACACTGTTGTATTTGTCTGCAGTCAAAACTGGCTCCTGATGAATTTTTTGATCACTGATATATAAAATATCTCCATCATCATACCAGATGTTGATGAGATAGGAGAATGAGAGGAACACTGTTGGTTCGAGTTTGTGTTTTGCCCCTCGGGCAGTAAATGCAGGGCACCATGCCCAGCTCCAGGACATATTGATATATCTGTTTAAGTCCTGTGGAAATTAGAAACTGTGGTACACTCCAGTTTTGTCTGTCCAGGCTGGGAACACAGCCTCAGAAATTGCCTCAGGTTTTAAGGTGTATTTTTATGTTCACATGTTAGCTGCTCCTCTGCTTTTGGGTTTGTTTTGAGCTCCTTTTCCTACACTGTTAGAACTAGGTCCTTCTTCAGCAAGTACCATGCACTGCCTGACATTGCCTTCCTGAACAATGTTCCAGCATCTAGTTTCAAGAGGGTAGTTTTGTCTTGGTCTGGCCTATATTACAACCTGGGGATAATTTCATACTCTCCATTAATTTGATGTATTGTGTACTGTGTCCTTTCCCAGCACCCAGATTAAGGTTCTGTGGCATGAGTGAGGAATCCTTTCCGAACAGCAGAATATTCAACAGTGCACTGTTAGCAAACATGTATGTTTTCTTAAAAAGCCCTGAATAAAACTGAGTAATTAGTGCTCCTTTCCATATCTATAAAGTGTTTTCCTAAATGGAAATGTTAGACATGTCTCTGTAATTCTCTTTACAGCACATTTTTATTGTCTGGTCTAATCACACGTGAGACTTCAAATGTCAGGCAAATGAACACCACTCTGACATGTATTCCATGTTCCAAGAATTTCATTCTCCAACTTCTGATAATACCATCATGCCAAAGAAAAGTAAAGCTGACCCCTATACCTTCTATTGGTCATACTCCACTAGTTTGTTAAATAGTCACCAGAGGTCCCCTCCAAACAACTTGTATGTTGTTCTGTGTCAGGCATTCATGTCTCTGGTCAAACTCAATATGAGGAAACCTTAGTTCATACAAATCAAAGGTTTTGCAAAGGCAATTAAGAGTTTGATTAAAATTTTTAATCTGAAAAAAAATTTACTTATTTTTATTTTTTTTCCCCAGTGGCTGGGGTCCTGATCCTACATTCAAGTAACAAACTTCTTGGTGTGGACCTCTACAGTACCTCAAAAAGGTGCATCTAAACTATTGCAATTGTAGAAAAAGGGTCTGGAGTGTCCATCTGCTAGAGTGAATATTGACATTGACACTTCTTAAAAAGATTTTTTTTTCATATGTAGGTGCTGATGTGTAGAGTAAGAAACTTTCTTTTGAGAATATTAGTTTAATTTAGATGTTTAAGGAAATGGTGTCAATTTGGGGAAGGAAGACAACTTTCTAAAGGAAGGCCAAAAACTTGATCCCTGAATAGATAGAATGTGAAACTGGAGAATTTCTGAATGCGCAATATATCTTATGGGAAATGAAAGAGGAAAATATTCATCTTCCAGATACAAAATCAAAACATGATCTAGACTAGGAGAAAATGCAGTGGTTGATAAAGCAATTTTATTTACTACAGTGATTTTTTTGGTTGTTGTTGTTGGATCTATGTATTCTTTTTTTTTTTTAGTTAAATAAGACATGCATAATAATTAGTTGTAATTGCTTTAATTCACTTTTGAAATGCAATGATTCATAGCATGATAAACAAATTTAATTTGGACAGCTTATTAAGGATCTCAAGGAAATCAGATGTATTTTCTCTTATTACTTGCTTACTTAAGGAAAATCACTATCTTGTTGCTACTAAATTTATTTAGAATATTTATATAATTCTTTTCTATGTCTCCATATGATCCTGTTGAGCTGTTCTCTTTCTTAGTATTTCTAAGCTACTGGAATTTTAAGCCAGACAAAATAAGAGTTGAATGAGACCTATTATTGTTTCATTGACTTTGAAGCACTCTGCATTTTCATTCCTCTTCATGGAAAAGGTCACTTTAATCAGTAGTGAATACTTCAGATTTGATAGCACAAAATAATCTTAATAGGTTATTTGAACAGCAATTTGGTTTAGATGAAATTTCCTTAATTGGAAGAACATGCATTTCTAGCATACACTGGAGAGCTCCAAGGGGACAGTGCTGTTTTCTGGTCTTGGCAATCAAGAACTGTTTGACAGAGCTAGGATGGCTTCTTCCAAAGAGAGAATGATTAAAGAAACATGTGACTAAACTCCCTAAACACATACAAGGGTGTTGCAAAAGAGAGGAGAATACAGTATTCAGATGATCAAAGAGATGAGAAGTAAATTTCAGTAAGCAGGACTCAGATTTGACAGTATGGAATCTTTCTAGCATTTAAGATAGTCAGTGAAATGTGGGGATAGCTTCCCTAGGGAGGGTATGGGAATTTCAATGCTGACAGTGTTAAAAGCAGACAAAGCGCAGCCTGAGTGTAAGACAGGATATGATTCTTTTCTGAAGCAAGAGAGGAATTAAATGTCCTCTCAAGGACTTTCCGAGACATATTTTCCATGTTTCCTCTCAATCTTAGTTTTCAAACTTGCTCCTGCCAATATCTGTCCAGAAAACCTAATTCAGTAAGAAGGAGTGAGGCTTCTGTTTACTTACATACAATAACAGAGTTTCCAAATCAGTTTGCTTTTCAGGAAGGGTTTCAGTTTTTGCGTTTTTTCAGCATTCAAAACCACTCAGGCTTTCAGAGTCTCCTTGCCTGCCAATTTTGAGCTTCTAAATTGAACCTAAAATTTTTTTATGCTTTCGGCCTCTTAAGGGAGATTCACCTCAATATTAGCCACTAAAAGAAAGGTGCCTAAGCTAGCATGGACATCTAGGCACCTGCTGTAGTCTATGGGGAGAGGACAGATGCTATTAGAGTTCTTATCTTATATCCAAAGTGTTACTTATTGAGATAAGGATCACTTCTCCAGCAACATATACATTTCCATGCAGAAATGTTTCCTGTGTATGAAGTTCATTGAAATTGTCTCATGACTTTTAATTTAGTTCAGAGAAAATGTACTGAAATGTCACACAGGAATTATACAAGTCATAGAGAGTCTGTGATACCTCTCACTGCTTCTGTATATACCTCTATTTCTCCTGATTACATGGAATATGTAAATGTGCAAATTTGACTTTTTTTGTAATTGTTACATTTTCATTCAGTGTGAAATAAAATCAGGATCATCTGATTTTATATGCAAACTAATCATATAAAGTCCTTTTGGTAAGTATGAAACTGACACGGAAAGATGCTCTCCTCACCTACCAGAACAGACTTTGTTGGTACTGGTGGAACTTTCTAGATTTTTACGAGTTATACGGTCTTTAAAATTCTGACACTGATATTCCACCCTCAGAAAGAAGGATCTATTTCTGTTAGAAATATTTCCAAAGCAACTGTTTGTTTCTGTGGCTCTCCAACGAGGAAAGCATATATGGCTCCATGGTTTTTAGTGTGTAGCAGAAATCCACCACTGGCAGTGATGAAGCCTCTGTAGGGCACCATGACTGGATCTTTACAAGCAGTAAAAAGTTCAGGATGTATCTTGAGCTGATTCCTTGAACTTTTTTCTACAGTTGTTCCTGCCTTGATCAGTGCAAAAAAAAGGAATTATGTGAAGAGTACCTGTCTCCTTCAGTGCCTGTTTGCATTTTTGAGAGGCATGCTGGAATTGCTCCCGCCTGCTGTCCAAGGCATCATTCCCATATTTGGGCTGTCAAACACCAAATATGAAAAACACCAAACCAAAAGTTAATCCCTTCTGATGAAGAACTTTACTTGTATCTCAAAGCCACAGAGGAATTGACTTCTGCTGTGTTTCCAGGTTTTAGCAGCACTCATATCTATATTTCTTATTCAGTCCAAACTCACAGTGAAGTCAAAGTGGATTTAATTAGTCAATTATTTTTCTGGGAGTAAAAGAGTATCACTACTTAATAAGATTCAATATATTAGAGTATTGCAGGAAAGCTCAGGGGATTTCCTCCTGACTAGGAGTTAGTAAAAATGTAAGAAAAGTGACATATATAGTGGAGGATAATAAATACACCTAAAAATCCATTGCCTTTGAACAGAGAGGTCTGAAATGAAGTAACAAAGTGTTCTTGTGCAGAAAGACATCTTTGAAAAAAAATTTTGTTTTAATGCTGAGCCATGAGAAATTATAGTGGAGAAAAATACTAGGATGGGAGAGAAAACAGAATTTGATACATTTGTCTTCTTAAGCATTATTTCACATATTACAAATAAACAAGTACTTGCCACACATCTTAAAAACTCTGAAATAATCAACTGACATTGAATAAATTATTTCTTTCCTTTTCATGTGAAGAGAATCAGATCTTATAGTCATCTCACATCTAGTAATATCTTCTCGTTGAAGTAAACCAATTTTAGCAGCCAATTATAAAGTAGATATACTGCAATATTGCCGCAGGGTTTCACCCAGTGAACTCATCCTTTAGCTCTCCACAGCTGCAGCAGGATCTTGCTGCTACTGTGCAACCAGCTTCTCTTGCAGAATACCTTTCCAACCTTCTCTTTAGGTCTGTGGTTCCCTAGGGTGTGCTCACTTAGGAGCTTGGTTGGAATTTCTGTCTGTGACCAGGTTTTTCAGTCGTTGCTATTCTTTGAGATGTAAGCAGCCGTGTGCCCTGGGGAAGAGCTAAGTAAGTGTGTGCATACATGTTCTGATGGCCCCTGTGAAAGAAAAGGCATGGCTGTATCTACTTCACTGGAGGAAGGGGACACTGATAAATCCCTGACCTCAAAATCATGTGAACTGACTGCATCATATATGCAGAATTTAAATCTAGCTCTTTCTATAGGGTATAAGTTTTGGGGGGAGGTGGCAGGAGCAGCTCGGAACAGAGCTGGTAAGAGCTGGTAACAATAAAGTGGTGCAGATGATCAGGGACTAATTTTTCAGCGTGCTTCTTGGTCCTTTTCAGGATACTTTTCAGAGTAGCTCTGCTCTATGGCTAAGTGCCATATGACTTATGGCTAAGTGCCAATGATACTAAAAAAAAAAAAAAGAAACGGTTCTGTGTTCTGAAGTACAAACCTCTGTTTAGTTGAAGTGTTAGAATACCCCTAATGTGACTTCATCCTGGGTCAGATGGTGTTTCTTCAAAAAGGTTCATTGCGTTGGTTTTGGAACTCACATGGTTTGGACACCATCCTTTATAAGCAGTAAGTATGTAGCTGCCTTATTGTGAAAATTTTTTTAATTTTCATGGACCTGAGCCATTTCTTGCTTGTTGTTGTGAATCCCAGAGAACAGTCTAGACCAAATTTATTAGCATTTATACTATCATGCCTCAAAGTTCAGGAAAGTCCTCTTCCAGCAGAAGGCTGTGCTGTGCTCAGCTACTGCTCGTTTCCAAATACTGAGGGGGCACAACCTTGCTTTTTATGTTTGTGTTTAAATGTTTGTGCCAGTACTCCTGTAATTCGCTGCAGGCAAAAGCACCTTTTTTAATTGGGTAAACTAACCTTTCTGATTTTATCAGCAGTGAATTAGAGAGCTAAAAGGGAGACAGGAGACTGTCCTACACTGCTTTATGACTTCAATACTAAGCAATTTTTGCCCCAAACTCTCTCATTATTTTTTCTGCTCTGAGATATCACTAGGCTATGACTAGACCAACTCTGTAATTGTTTCCATAGTAACAAAGACTTCAAAAGATGGAATGAGCTGGAGAATAATAAAAGAAAAAGGAAAAAAAAACCAAAAAAAAACCCATAAGTTGTAAACAAAATAAAAATGAGTAGCAGAGACACAATGTCTGAAGTCTAAAGGTTTCGTGGCTCCTTTCCAATGACCCAGCCTAATGTAAGAGTGATGATGAGTTCATCTCAGATTCATTAAAATATATTCTTTCTAGAAGTCCATATTATTACATGGCATTTGCATTCCCTAACTCATTTCCTCTCCCCTGGCTCAGACTCTTTATTACTTGAACCTGCATGTACATCAGACCCTTAGCTGGAGATGTCAACTTGGGTGTCATCCTGCCAGTACTGCCCCTAAAAGCCACTTAATCCAAATGCGGGATCTGTTGGACAGATTAGTGTTGCTTGTTTCAAGGACAGTGATTTATGCCAGCTTCACATTATTTAGTCTGGCCTCCAACTAGATGCATATTCCTGGCTTGGTTAATTTGGGTTTTGTTGTGGGTTTTGGTGGGTTTTTTTACACTAAGTAGCACAAGAATGGTTATTGGGGAACATGCGTTTTGCTTTTGAATCTGCTACTGGTATATAAGATAAAAAATAAAATATTTTATGTTGTGTACATGCTCATGTCTTGACTTCCCTACACATATAAAAGGAAGTGCAATACTACTTCACTGTCTACTATTTTTGAAAGGAGGTTGTTTCAAGATGAACAGTGTTGGCAATCTTTTCTCTCATTTAAGTCTGCTTTGCATCAAAAATATATAGCTAGCTGCAATATGCCTGATGCCTAAATATTGTAACATTCTGCAACAGATTTTTTTTTTAGTTCCATGAACTCTCATACTTGTTTTGAATTATTTCAGAAGAAATGCTTAGAATTTTGCTTAAACTTGGTGCTAGAAATAGCTAAACTAAGATGCATTCTGTCTACATAATACATATCAGAATGTTACAGTAAATGATTTTTGGCTGTGTAGAGTGTGATACTGTCTAAAATAATAGAGATTCTTTAAAATACAATGCAATACATGTTGATGGCCGGGTGTGTAGATGAAAATGTTTTCTATTTGTGGGCCCAGAACTCCTTGGAGACTATCACAGCCCCATGCAAGGGAGTGGAAGTTCTTGTGCCAGGAATCCAGCCACATTTCAGAGGAAATGAACTGGGGAAGGTTTGGCCCACTGTCTCTGGTAATTGTTCCTGCAGTCAGCCTATCAGATTGCTTCAGAAGCTGTTGGAGCTCCCACATTTGAAAAGCTCTTTGGACTTTATAGCTGTGATCTCCCAGGCACATGCATTCATATCTCAGAATTAAAATATAATTTGTATTGGCTAAACAGCCTCTAAATCTTTCCTTCCTCCAGATGGAAGCGTTTATGCAATTAAGCATTTGGCAATGTTGGCATAAGTAACCATGTCCCCTTTGGAATATTTTCAAAACAAATACACAGTAAATGTGGGTAGAGTGATCCAAAGTCATTGTTTTTTCAGGAAAGGGTTGTTTGTTTTCTGGTTAGGTTTTCTTTTGCTTTGTTTTCAGGGTACATGCTCCTTTAACTGGTAAAAACCACAGTCCTCTGGGGTAGTTTCAATCAAGCCTGGCATTGGGGTTGATGAAGGACATTCATGTAATCTGTCTTCTACATAAGGATGTCAAACCTTAGTAAAGAAAAAGTTAATAAAAGAGTATGGGGTGAGAAAGTTTTATCTAAATGTAACCTGGCTAAACCAGTTCTGCAGTGATCACCCAGTCAAGGCCAGGAGACTGAGTAAAATTTGTTGATTTGTCATGATATGCAAGCTGCATTTAGTCTACATACAGTGAGTGAAACACAACTGATAATGGGCTTTTCTCATATTCCCAAGGGCTCTCATATCATGTCCAGTGGTAAAAATGACAGCAGAAGTGAGTATGAGGCCTCCAAGTTGTAATATTCTATCAAAAATTTGTTGGAAAATCTTGAATCTAACTCTATAGGGATAAAACTTTAGCAAAATTTGCTAAAGATTTATCCCTGTAGAGCTGGAGTCAAATTTTCACAGATGCCAAAGGAAAGAGTAGTCAGATCATTGGTACCTTATGAATTTAATTAACCCTGAAACATAATTAAAGTTGCTGACAGTAGATGTCTCTCATATCTCAGCCCACGCCACATAGAGTCAGTTATTTCCTGTGTCTCCTAAAATGAGAAAACTGTACAATAGCAAGTCCTTCTTTGTAATGACTCTTGGCATGTTGCAATTTCCAAATGACTATTACTGTAATTTACTTATTAGATTATTTTAAATTTATTCTGAGATGGGCTGTCTGGTTAGGATACAGTTAGATGTCTTACAGACCAGAATGCACTTTGGCTCTAAATATATTTTGTAGGAAGTCAGGGAGGGACAGGAGAAAGGTGTCAGTATAAACAACAGGAAGAAGAAAGTTGATGACCGAGTTTCATAGAACAGTAATCTTCACATGGTTTTAAATACTGGTGATCTTTCTTAGGAGTGGTTTTCACCATCTCTTTATCAGGTATGCATAGGGTTTCTACAATGGAAAAGAATTTTTGAGTTTTTTGTCCTTTGCTGAATTCTAATGTCCAGTCTAGATTTTTTTTTTCTTTTTTTTTTTTATTTTACAAATGGTGATTGGGGGGAAAGGTATGTTAGTTTTTGTTTTGCCACGGATATTTTTTCTGCTCTTACATCAAAACTTAATTACTTCATTGCCTCTAGTGAGTCTCCATTAGATCTGAAGACTTCTAACCTGCCCTCCCAGAAACACAAAGTTTGGGGATTTGTATGAAAGCTGAGCCTGCTTCATCTGACTCTATAAAACCTCAGACTTCTGTGTGTTTGGTATTTTGCTCCAGCTTTAAGGGCTGTAGTTTTATCCTGCTTTAACATGAATCTGCTTTGAAGTTACATGAGACTTCAGTCTTTCAGGTTCAATAAACTTTGAATGAATTTTGTGCTCATTTTTGTTGTTCCAGAGTACTGAGCCCTAAGTGAATAGTAGTGGAGGCAGGGAAACAGTAAAACAGTAATTGCTGTGTCTTTTGACCCAAAGAGTGAAATAACTGATCCCATGAAAATTTTAGTTCAACTCCTTGACAAAAGTGATTAGATAAATTAGAGATAGAAAGACACTCTGAACCAAGTCTGCAAAGCTTTTCAGTCTTATTTTTCATCTTAATTTAACTTATTATTAAAGTCTCATGAGCCTCATGATTTTTTTCTCACATAAAGATGGAAAAAGGGTAAATGAGGCTTTGAGGTTTGTGAAGGAGACAGTGTGGTTGGAAAATTGGAGAAATAGTTTTGACCAATTTTTTTCCATTGCCCCATAAGGCTGATCACTTTTTGGCAAGCATTGTTACCTCTATGTCTCTCTGTCAAGGGCAGGAAGGCTGTTGTGTACATCCTTTTTGGTTACTTTCTTTTCCTGAGTGAGGGCTTTGTTTCATGGGAGGAGAGCACTGAGGTGAACGTACAGCATGCCCAACATAAATCATAGTCTATTTGACACTGAGTATAATATCCAAAGTATAAAAACAATCTTCAGGAAATAATGGCAGTTTCTGTATTTCTAGATTGTGGAAGCAATTAACTTCTTTCCTCAGAATATATCATTAGCTGGATGTCATTTTAAAAGGCTAAATATTGGGAATGGTCTAATTTACAGATCAACCATTGACCTCAGTGACTGCTTTGAAAAAAAAATCATCCTAGAGTAAAATAAAGAGTGCACCAAATCTTTGATGCATTATGTAGCATGAGAAGCATTTTTCCTTAACAGTTAATATCTCCATGCACTGCCTGAATGCCTGAGAGGATTGCCTCCCTATTAGCACACACAGAGAGATACATCAGTGCAACTCTTGGAAATAAATACATTTGCTCTAGATAGAGCAAAAACAGAGCAAAAAATATTTTTTCTTCATGGATGTACTGGAGAGCCTGCGACATTTTACAAAATTCCTATCATTAGGGTATTCTAGTGGGTGGCCTGTCTGAAATACCCTCATAACTGTCCAGCTGTGGGAAAAGCAGCAATAAAGTGAGGTGGGATGTGCACCTTGTTGCTTAGGAGAAGATCCTTCAGTTCTAGCTGGTTACACATATTTTTCTGCATGAGGGCATCTATAAAAGAAGGAAATTGTTCCCTTTTGTACTGTTTAGTGAGGGTTTCACAGCCACAGAGGTACTGCATTAAGGATCTCAACCAACATAGTCTTAGGAGATGATGCAGTGGGGCAGATCAGATCCTTGCACTTTGGAGTTGTTCCTTCCTGTCATCCTTCTGGAATATTTTCTGTGTTATTGTTTGTTGCTGCCTAATTTAAAAGACCTGTCTGTAGCATGCTTCTCTTCAAAATAAAGGACAATTATAAATTATCCTCCAAGTTATAGTACACCCACTGTCTGATGCCTCTCCCTTTAATGAAGTTCATGACCATCTCAGCAGGGCTCCCTAGCTTGCCTGCCTCAATTCTGCTTTCTGGTATCAAGGGACTTTGTTTTGAAGAGCTGCACCACAAGAGCTATTAATGATGCTCTTCTTCCCTTGCTTTACTTTCTTCTGAATTCAGGTCAGTGCTACAACTCTGCTCTTAAAATTCTGTTGTCCCCACACACTTTTCATGACCAGACTACAAACCTTATTCCCTGTTTTTTTTTTTTTTTTCTTCAATTAATTTTAAACTGTAAGGCAATAACAGGAGTTTGGCAGTTGGAGCTACTCCTTAAATGGCCTTATGTCATACTAAACAGCTGACATTTATTTTGTAATCTGTGATTATTTTATTGTATTTCCAAGAAGATCATGTTGTCACAATCAAACTGTGCCATCAGATTTTTTTTCTTTTACTGTCTCTAGAACTGGATACAATTGGGACAGGAATGTTTTGACCCACAAGTCTTTAGGCAAAGTTCAGGGAGAAGAAATATTGATGGCTGGTCTCATGAGTTTTAGTCCCAAATCTTAGTTGCCTCAGAGATAAGTTTTTCAAACTGGTGTCCAAGCTAGGAGGACAAAAGTATAAACCTTGAGTTTTGTTCTGGGCTCATTTCTATTATGATATCTGGGTTGTGCTCCTCTGATGGATTTTTCTTTCTCAGTTCAACTCTTTGAAGATGATTGCTGTTGGTCAGGCTTTTTGTGAGGTCGTTCAGGCTTTTGTGTGACATTTAATGACTGTATATGGCATTTTTCTATTTGGGAAGCATGAAATGTTTGGGTTAGTTTGTTATCCATAGTTTTTCTATGGAATGGAGCTATTAGAGCAAAAAGCTGAGAAATAAACAATGTTTCTGTATTGGTTCCTCTTTTTCCTTGCTCATTTGCATTTTGAAATTATAAGTAATTTGTGGTCCAAAAGCACAGCATGTTCATATGGAAGGTCTGAGTTTAAATCAAAGACTTTTAATATTTATAGCAACAAGTAAAGAAACAAGTCTTGGAGATAAAACTTGGCCCTCAGAAATCTGTCAAGATTCAGGCTGTGAACCTCACACAGCTTTCCTGTATCTAGCAGAAAATAAGATACAAATGAGGCTTGAAAGTAATACACCAATCCAAGTACTTGTGTGAGCTGTACTCCGTAGTGAATGGGGGAAAGCTGGATGAAAAAGAAGGTAGCTTTTCTGCAGTTTTGCAGACCCATTTTGGCTTTAGGTAGTTCCTTTTGTCTCTTACCTATTTGGCTTCATTGGAAGCTAGATGAAGATGTGTTAGTAAAATTGTGACTTCTGGTCTGTATTTATCAAACTCAATTAATCAAACTTTTACATTCATGCTTGATGTTTCTTACCTTATGTACATGAAGCAAGTCTGCTACATAAAGATGCTAATAATTCTCCTGGTCCTAATTACTTCTTCAGCGAGTTGGGTTGTTAAAGCTGAGTCATTAAAACTACCAGAAAGGTCAGCCTGTGAGCTAGCAGCAGGGCTGTACATCAATCAGTCCAACCCTTCCAAGACTACCAAGATGTTCTCAATGTCTCCCGTGAGCAGAACTGCATTTATGGCCTTGTCAGAGATTCAGGTTGCAAAGCTACAAATGTTTGTGTTCAGATGTCCCTGGGTTTGCCTGTGCATGTCATCTTCCTCTTTGCAGAGATTCACTCTACTTCAGTGATATATAACCAGATGGAGGCTATTGCATGGGAGAAGGGAATAACCCCATCCATGCAAAAGCTGTCAACTGCCTCCCCTCTGGGGAGCTACCTAAAGACAGCTATGATCATTTTTCTCCAGCTCTAATATACTTCACTTCCTTCCCTCACTTTCCCACAAAATATTGTGGAGAGACAATGCTGCAGCTATTGACTCCTTTTTTCTCACATTAATGGCACCACTCTTTCCTCAGGTGACTCTGTATTAGAGTCATTAATCAAATGTCACAACCTAAAAGCATATGGTCTCTGTTCATTGCCAGGAAGCAGTAACAGGCAGCAAGGTAGCAGTAGTACACTCTGGAGATAAGTATTTCTTAAAAGTGAAAATGCCATTCTCCACTCCCATGATAAGAATCACTGGAGTGCATATGTGCAGCTGTATATCGCCCTTCCTTACAACAGCCATGCCATTTGTAAACCTCTTTTGGACATAATGCTACAGTAGCTTGGATTGCAGTGTACCATTTTTAGCACTTATCACCAAGCAGCAGACAGCTGGGCTTTTACATTACAAAACAGCCACCACTACAGCAGTGGTTTAGACGACAGTGAAGTACTGTCCATGATGTATGATCTTGAGCAATGTCTAGTGGCCAGAATAAAAATCAGTCTGACTTCTCAAAAGACTAAATGCAGCTGAAAGGGCTGTTAGAATGGGCCATAAAAAAGGAAGTACGCAGCTGAACCAGGAAAAGAAAACACACATTTGCTCTCAGGCCAGCTAAATTACCTGGGTTACAGAGTACTGTGAGGTTTTAGAGAATAAAGTCACAATAGGAGCTGAGGTAGTACTGCAGAGTAGAGTGGTTAGGCTGGCTCTCTTGGACACCCATGCTGCTCCATATCCTTTACCTCAGGACAGAAAATGACCACTTCACATAGTCCCATATTCAACAGCTGACCAAGGTGCCCTTGTTGTTCATTCACTGTTAGGGGTAACAATTTCATTTCCTATATACATTTCAGGAATGACTGCACAAATACATGATTTTACTTATCAGAATTGATGCAAGTGTAAGCTGTCTCCTTGAGGATGGCTTGCTTTATTTCCATTCAGTGTTAGCCACTCAGTTGAAGAGAATAAAACAATGTGGCCGATCATTCTTATTTTAAAAAATGCAGTTGTTAGGGCCCAGACATTCTTGAACAATTCAAATGGGACAGATTCTCTCTCAAACAGTCAAAACAAAGAATCTAAATCCCTAAACAGGCACAGAATCACAGAATATGCTGAGCTGGGAGGGATCCACAAAGATCATGGAGTCCAACTCCTGGTCCTGTGCAGAACACCCCAAGAGTAACACCATGTGCCTGAGAGTGTTGGCCAAACAGTTCTTGAACTTTGTCAGGCTGGTGCTGTGACCACTTCCCTGGGGAGCCTGTCCCAATGCCCAACCACGCTCTGGGAGAAGAACCTTTTTCTTATATGCAGCCTAAACCTCCTCTAAAACAACTTCAGGGCATGAATCTCCTAAACCCAAAGCTGTTAGTCAAGCATATTTTGCAACCAAGTTTTACCAGTTTAGAGAGAAAGGAAGATTACAAGTTATTGTCCATGACAGCAGACTGCATTTACCCTTCCCTGCTTTGAGCAGAACTGAACCTTGAAGCATCATTGCTGAGGGAATCATCCATCTACAGAGAGGTCTGATGTTACTGTGAGTAGATTTCATTCTCTCAGAAATATGATGGTTCAGATTTTCTTCTCATGAAGATTGAATGTCAGAATAGTACAACTGTTCAGAAAATTGAAATACTGTGCTCCCCTCAGGCTAACCTTCTGATCAAATTTGCTCAAAGATTTCCTATTTCCTTTAGCAGCTAGCACAACTCACAAGCATTGCCATTTGCCTTGTGCTGGAAGTGGTGAAGAGCTCAGCTGGGTTGGTGCCAACCTGCTGCTGCAGGCTCTTCATTAGCACACACAAAGGGAACGCTGCTAGAACATGAATAAATTCATTTGACTACTTCCAGTGAAGCTGCAGTGAGAACTCAGAGATGTAGGACTTATTGCAGAAGCACAGTAGAAAGTAGGTCCTGAAAGAAGGGGGAGATTTTGGGGTAGCACAGGTTGTAAAGTCTCAGTTGAGGTGATAAACTTGAACTGAAGATTAGTGTGGATTTCTAGAAGACAAAATCTGGAGTGTGGCACAGCTGCTGCAGGGGACCATGGTGAAAAAACTCCATCCTCTGTGATGAAATTGCAACAATACTTAGTCAAAAGCCCATTGCAGTGTACATAGGCCTTGTTATCAGTTTCAGTGTGCTTTGGAGCAAGTCTTTAATCCCTTGGTGTACCTCTCAAATCAGCATTTCTAATAGTTCTAAGTTGTGCTGAACTCAGTGTTTGCATTTGGTGCAGGTGGATACTCTGTGTCAGTATTGCCTTCTTCATACATTAATAGGTCTCATTTATAAGATGTTCATCTCTGGAAACTTTAGTCAGCTGTCTTTAAATGTAGGCATTTCCTTTACATTTTTCTGCACATATAACTAAAGAATACATTACTGAAGACTGAGAAAGGAACACCTTAAAATGTATTCTCTCACTCTTATAAGGAAGCATAATTCTTCTTCACAGACCAACTTCACACATAAGCATAAGTTCTGCTACCATATTAATGCCCTTTGTGTGGGATTTCTTTTTTTTCTTCTTTGGTTTCTTTTTTTTTGTGGTGTTTCACACATTGTTTTGTGACACTTGAAGGATCAAGGCAGAATACAACAGCAAAAATAAACCATGAGAGAAGAAGGAAAAGGAAGAAAAATTCAGGGACTAACCAAAGTTACATTTTTTAATCATCTTGTCTATCCTTTTTTCATCTGGAAACCCAAGGAACCAAGAAAGGCTTTCAGTGCTGGCCTGCATAGCACCTTTATTTTTTGGCTTAGATTTTTCCCCATTAAAGTCAGCAGTAGCCCCTTACAAACTTCAGAAGTTCATGTTTTAGACCTGATAAGCTTCCATGTGTTCCAGACTGCTGCTCCTCAAAGGTACCTCAGAAACTTTGAGGGTTCTGCAGTGAGAACAGCAGCTTAGTCAGATTTACAAAGCTGTGACTTTTTAGGCTGCTAATCATAACAGAAAAATCTGTCATGCTACGCTCATGCTATCCTCCTCACAAAACGTGAATGAACTGGGAGAAGACAAGATGAGCAGTCATGTGGTTGGGGGAGTGGAAAGAGTAGGGATGGTGGAGATGGGTCCAAAGCCCCAGGTGTGGATGGTGTAGGACCAAGCAGCTACATGGTGGTGGGTGGGGTGGTGCTGGTCCAGTGTACATTTATTCATCTGTGTTAACTGCAACTCCACTGGCAAAAATGACAAATCCAAAGTGCTTATCTCTGCGAGGGGAAAAAAAAAGCCACAAAATGTTAGATTGATTCATCACAGCCTTTTCATTTATTGGTCCTGTCAATATGGCTATAATTGTAGGAGTCCTGTAAGTACTCCAGGAGCTTCAGTTTCACTAATTTAAAATGCAGAAGGACTTAGGTGCTTTCCAAGGTATCTCAATGGGAGGAATTTAATTTTAAATTAACAGGGTAAATGCTTTTTTCTCATATAACATCATTGTCCTAGACAATAGACTGAGAAGACCTATAGCTCACTGAGTTCCACATGAAGGCAAAAAATTTGCATGTTAGGCTAGATTGCTGAAAGGACTTTTTTTGATATGTGAAAGGTGTTGCAGAGTAAAATGAGGAAATTGAGGGGGAAAAAATCCTGTCTTTACCTGAAGATTTGAAGAGAACAGTTCTGACATTTCCATCAAGAGTTTTGTGATCAGAAAAGTCAGTCTTTACCAAATAAGTGCAAATTGTATTTTGATATGTTTTGTATATATCATCATGTTTTGTTCTTTTTAATATTCTATATTGTTTTTATTGTAAAGAACCTCGGTTACTACTTAAAAGCTTTTTATATGTCCTATTTGATCTGCAAAGCAGTACTTTGATGCTTACTTAACTCAAGATATTTTAACTAGCTAGTGATGGCTGAAGAGCAAAACAAGCTCACTTGATATTTTTTTCCTGAAATAGAATAGAATGAAATGGTGACACAGTGTTACTGTTCCAAAGAGAGCATTCTCCTACATTACATTTTAGAGAATTCAATTTTATGAGCAATTCAGAGAACTGGGTATGCAAACAACCATCTCCAATGCTTTTATTTTTGTTTAGAGCGAAGTGAAATTCTGCAATTGAGAAGTTCAAGTTTGGAGGGCTTTGCTTTCATGTTACTTGTGCCATACTGTTGTGTCTCTACAAAGCAATGGAACATATTCATAACATAAATGTATGAACTGGCTTATAACTCTCCTGTGCTTATAATCAGCAGAACATGAACTACCTCTGTGGGACTTCCATAGTGGAAAGCATACTAAATAAAAGCTGGCTTAGTGACAGGGAATTTTGGCCAGAATTAAGCAGAGGAGAAATACGACTTTGGTCTTCATTGTCTCTCACTGTACCTGAGAAAAGGCAAACAAAATCACAAACATACTAACATCATGATTTCCCCCTGAGGTAGTATACAGATAAGTTTTTAACATTCTCCCATCGTTTCTCTGTACTTC
Source organism: Ploceus nigricollis (assembly GCA_013399945.1). Taxonomy (NCBI): domain Eukaryota; kingdom Metazoa; phylum Chordata; class Aves; order Passeriformes; family Ploceidae; genus Ploceus; species Ploceus nigricollis. The sequence goes on from VXBC01005334.1 coordinate 1,005,145, forward strand.
AGGTCAGTTATTATATAATAATATGCCATATAAATTTATTTAACAGTAGTTATTAAGGAATGCTGCAATACTTCTAATAGTAGTGCTGCAATTAGCAGTAGTAACTGTAGTCACGATACATTGCTAATAGATCGTGAGTGACTTGGCTGGCATATCAGTGGGCTGGAGCTGATCAGTGCTGGTATTTCGTTGCATCATGCTCACCACATGCTGCATCCCTCAGAAGGTGGAGATGCCACAGTTGTTTATGCATACAGATGAAACTGCTTGCTAATGAGCAGTCAGTAACATTGCCAGGGGTTTGGGAACAAACCAGGCAGTCAGCACTGTTCCTCCCTCTGCACTCTTGCCCCATGATCCAGGGCTGACCTGGCCAGGGCTATCCTTGAGCCATGGCTGAACCCAGGTGTTTCATGGCACAAACCCCAGCCAAAGCACTGACCTGTTTTGATGTGAGCTGGAAGTTTCCAGGGCATCTGTGTGCAGCCTGAGCCCACACCAGCAGATGGGGCGGTTACAGAGCATTTACAGCCCACTCCACAACATCTCATTATTCACAGAGCGTGCTTTCCCCTGCAGAGCTCGAGAAATCAGCCTTTTGTGGTTAATGGTATTATTGGCTATTGCCCGGCTTAATTCAGCAGTCACTGCTGATGCATGAGGGTTTGAGGCAGTGTTTTTCGGGGCAGTGTCCCAAGGGCTACATCCTAACAGTGTTTCGTGAAACAGCACAGAGGAGCGGCCAGTAGCAATAGTGATAAAAAAACCCTAATTTCTGTTTAGTGAGCCAGATAATGTTCCTAACAAGTTCCCCATCTCTCAGGCTTTTACAAGCCTGAGATATGTACCAGACTCAAAACTCTGGTAGTGAGATTTCAGCGAGAAGGCATAGTTTCTAGACAAATTTTAATAATTACTTTTTTGTATGCAAAATAGTGCAGACTTTTATTATTTGGCCTTGCCAAAAAAGGATAGTCTTTACACAAGCATACAGAAATACAATGCTTTTTTTCTTGCTCCTGGATAGATGATAAATTAGGAATCTGTGTCTTTTTTATATTCATAAGAAATAATATATGACACTATGTTTTTGTAACTACACGTTGTATTCTCAGTACCCTGCTATTTATTGAAACAGAAAGAAGTCCAAACAGACTGTTTTTCTAAGGGTAGCAGTTATTTAATCTCTTAAGAAAAAAAGGTAGTTTCTTGAAATTTAAACCTCTTGTAGAAAAGAATGTGCTTTTACATTTTTTCATAAGGGGAGGGGAAAGTTTCTTTCGACAAGGTGATTTTTTTCCAGCATGAAAGTCAATTACCAGAGCAGTAGACTGGGATATTGGAAATTTAAGTTCAAGTTTATTCTGCTCAATTGAAGACTTAGACCTGAAACGTCAATATTTTTTTTCCTGTTCACAACAGGGATTTCTTAGGTCCTGACTAGGGACCCCATGGCACATATAAAGATGTGTGAGCTAACTTCAGTGATGTATCCGCTTCTGATGTAAGTATTCTTGCTTATATATGTTTGACTCTGCATTGAAAAATATTTGCACAATAACATTGCCACATGTCAGTTTATCAATTTGCAAGTGTGCAAGAAGGGTTCCCTTATCCAAAATGAGCTGTTCTTCATATGCTGCATTATTCATCTTCCCTAAAATGTTCTATACCTGAAACCTTGCAAATTGTCTATTTTGTCAAGACAAAAATGCAGAAACTGTGATTCAGTTTCGTCAGTTTCTTCCTGGGGCAGTTTTCAGTTAAAGCCTCTTGGCTGAGTTCTTTCTTTCATTTAATGTTCCTGCCAAGATCTAAAATATCCTTGGCCTTTCACCATAAGAATGGGACAGGGATACAAGACAGGAAAGTTTAGTTCAACTTTTAAGCTGAACTTGTAGAAAATAATGGGCTCTTGGAACACTTGAAGAACAACTGCAGAAAGAGAAGAATAACCACCACAAGGACATTTCTGTGTTAAATGATGTGACAAATGAAAAGGAAGCTCAAGGTAACTTAAATAAGATCCTGTAGAAAGTACAAATAAAAATTACATCCACTTCAGAGGAAAATGAATTATATAACCCAGTTCAGCTATTGAATCTGCAGGTTCTCTTTCAGACATGGGGAAGTGTTTGTACACCTGTCAGCTTTTCTAAGTTAAAAAAAAAAAAGACATGGTTTCTAAAATGTTTTTTTTCTTCTGTGCCTTTAGACCAAAGCAGCCACAGCAATATTCCATTGGTGTAGTCCTATATGGAATAACTACTTAGTTTTAATGTTTGCTCAGAAATGGACTATATATGACCCATCAAGAATATCAGGATATTCTAAAAAACAGGGTGTTTGCCAGATGGTCCACAAAGACATTTTGACTTATGATGTGATCAAAATTAAGACTTTGTTACAGGCATAAATCTAAAACATTTTACAAGCATTTTACTAAGGCCTCAGATGTTCATGGCTTAGGATTATTGCTGTATATGAAAACAGTACAAATATCTGTGTAGAAACATGATAGAGCTAAACCACTAAGAATCTCAAATGAAGCAGTGCTACATATGGGATATATGGGATGAAGAACAGGGAGTCAATTTACCATACAAAGTGGTTTTTCACCATTCATTTTATTTGGTAGCTCTGAAAGGCAAACAGTTGCCATAGAAACAGTAAAATAAGTCCATTTTTGGGACTGGATGACGGGCTTCTTTTGGAAATGTAAATAAAATTTCACTAGATAGATTTTGTCAAGTGTGTATCCTGTAGGAACTTTGGGGTTGGACTAATATGTGTCTGGTTGTGTTTGTTTCATTTAAAAGGCTAATCCAGTCTGTGCTGGTTGGATTGTCACAGCATGCTGTTCTAGTTCCTGTGATTTCTTATTGCAACTTGTAATCTTGGACATTTTAGACAATATCTTCTATCCTGTACCCCCACATAGGAGCCTTTGAAAATTTGCCTGAAACAAACATGTCGGGACCTCTCAGGATCCATTTGCTACTATGGTCTCATATCCTTTATTAGTGCCATTGTGCAAATTGAAGGCACAGACAGCAATCAGGCTTTGCAAGCCTTTAAGCTTTCAGTCCTCTATCTGTTTAAAGGGCTAACAATTGCAGAAACTGCTCTTTCAAGCATCACAGTCTTTGTCTAGTATGCTGTGGAATAAATGCCTTAGGTATTTGTGAGAAGGACAGAGAAGGATAAAATATATCACTTACTTTAACACAAAACACAAGCTGGGAGTGAGTCTGAAATCTGGGTTTAAAAGGGAAATATTTCCTAGCCTCTGGAAGAAGCAGAGCTAAAGGTACAGACTCACTGCAGTGATAGCAGTACTGTGTACACTTCTAACCTTTCTTTTAAACTGTTTGTTTTCATCACCAGCCTCATGGATGAAGCTTGGTGCAGTCCAAGTTAATCTGGTTTTTTTTGACAGGAGTTCCGTGTTTCCTTTGCCAGACTGTTACTGGTACTCAGATCAGCTGGTATGAAGCAAATCAGGCCTTCATAGATGTACTGAAGAATCCAGTTCAGGGTCTCAGAACACCTCAAGGTATATTTGAGCCAGCACATGCCATGGTTACAATCCTAACTATCAAAAAAAATCTCAAAATGAAATTTTATAGGTACTTTCTGGGAATAGATTTACTTGATAAAGTAAAAAAAAAAGCTGAAATACTATCTTCTCACTGCTCATGGCTGATATATGAGCATATGGCACAAAATATCAATGCAGTTACAATACTAAGTTTGAAAATGACGTGTTCATGAAATATCCAATCATGTTTTCCACAAGTTCCAAGCAATAGAGAAGAACTGAACTAAGACTTTGGAAATACATTACTATTTTAGGACCTCCTGTTCTGTTTCCCCACTTCCAAATACAGAAAAAAGGTTTGACCTTCCTTGATGAAAATTCAAATTTGAGTCTGTAGCCACTTTTGAAAAACCAAATTCCTGGCTCTGGCCTGTGTGCATGTACCACAGGTGAATCCTGGGATGTGAGAAAACCTTACTTGACTGAAGAAGTGTTGCTGATTTGGAGAATTTAGGACCACTTATAAGACATTGAAGGTAAAGTGTATGTCAGAGGTCTTGCAGAGAAAAGAGGACCTCTGACTGAAAGAAGTCAATCAGGCTTTTACCATTGATTGTAAGGCCTCTAAATTTCACACTAAAATGTTTGCCTAACTGTGGGAGTTGCATTTTGAAAAAAAAAATCATAAGCCTCTCATTTTAAATGTAAATTATTTTCCCTTTTTGCCAAGCTCTATTTCTGACAGTTGCACAGTATTTTATATGTATATGCATATATATCATATGGACAGGAAAAGACAAATTTAGTAAGTCTGCTTAAAAAGCAATAATTCATTTATACGTAGAGTAATAATAATATCTTGGGAGAGTTTCATATTTTTATTTTATGCCCAGTGACTAGCAAAAAGGAAATGATTACCACTCCTTTAGTTTCAAGTAGAGAATGCCAGTAAAAACTCTTCATCCATCCAGTTTTGCAAACATAGATCTTGTGAATTGTATCTGAAATGTGTCTTGAAGCAAATATTTGCATCCTTAGTTTTCCTGGAGCTCTCAATTTTAAAGGCAAGTTATAGCCACATGGTTTCTTCACTTCATAGTGGAATGTGAAAACAGGCACAGAGACAAGAACACATGGATTTGAAGCAGACAAATTAAAAGAGGCTATACCTTCCCCCAGCATCCTCCTTTGCATCTTCTCTAGTCTTAAAATGTTCAAAATGTGGTTTTTTTCATGCGCTGTTAGTCTCTACATGGCTGTGGTTCTTGGTGCAGTCTGGCCAAGACTAGAGGCAGTACTGACACAATACTGTAAGAGCTGTCCTTAAGAGCTGTCCTCCTGAGACTCCTTCCTTCAGCAGAACCGCAGCATTCTCAAAGACTTCTTATGAAACTTGCTATTCACAGGGTTTCATTCCAGCACTTTAAATGCCGAAAACTTCAATACCAATTAGAGAACCCTCTGAATTTCAAGTGGTTTCTTTTCAATACTTAAAACTACAAATCTTATAAAGTTCACCTTTTACTGGTACACTTTGATGGGAACTGGTGGTGAAAGGTGATGAGAACTAGTAATGAGAGAGTGGTGAAAATAGTCCCCTGTCACTAGGGGGACAACACAAACTGAAATGCTTCATTTGAAACTAGTTTGCTTCAGGAATATCTAAGGATTAAAACTGTATGTAGAGACTAAAAAATTAGGATAGCTCAGTTATCTATGTTGCTAGCAGCAGAGAGCAGGCAGGTGCAGAGACACACATAGGGCAGCCAGATAAACATCTGGCCTTTGGCATATTACCAATAAACTTTTCTACATCTGTCTTCTGGGAGAATATACAGAAAAAAACCTCATTTTCTTTCTCTATTTAATAGTTTTAGTGAGTGACTTTGGGAGCGGAGGTTTTTTGTCTTTGAGGTTTGTTGGTTTTTTCATTTAACAATTGCAGGTATTATTTGGAGAATGCTTAGGGGAAGGACAGTTGACAAATTTTAATCAAGAAACCACTTGCATAACGAAGGAAACAATGGAGCAACTGAATGGAAGCAGCACCATCTGGAGAAAAAGATTGATAGCTTATTGAGCAGCCAAGGGTCTGTGAAAAAGAGATGTCCCTGGGCTACATAATTAACTTAATATTTTATGTCTTTGTGGTGTGTGGTTTGTGGGTTAGTTCAGAGACCAATGAATCTAATGCAATACTCTCTGAAGACTAGGAGGAGACATGTCCAAAATTTAAAATAAAGCTGGGCCATTTCCTTTATTTCCATTTCCTGGAAAAAAAATTTATTATGTGAATTTCCTGGAAACAGAGTCAGCTGAAGTAACTCACTTTGTTTAAACCTTTCATCATCTGTGTAATTTCACATCTCTCCTGGGTTTCCTAGTTCCAAACACTCCCATGATTTGGCAGATGTCATGGCTGTTCTTCAGATTTGTCATAGCTCAGTGACCTGTGAGAGCAAGTGGAGACCAAAAACTAATAATTAGGCTATCCAAAAACATTTAATTCCTCATTATAAGTCAAGATTACTATTCTTAATGTCATGAAGCAAGTTTTTTGTGATGTTGATCACCACATTAATGGCCTGCTCCATGCTTAGTTGACGCATCCCTGTGACGCAAGAACTTTGCTTCAATACCTATGGGGTTAAAGGGAAATTGGTGCCACCCAATTATTATTATAATGTTTCTCCTTTCCATTAGGTTAGAACATATATTTGCAAGAACAAAATGCTATCTGAGAACTATAGTTAGTTTTCACTGAAAGTAATCTATTCTTTGCATGAACCCAATAAGGTTTTTTTTTTATGAAATTACGTTAATGGTTGGCTTTCTGAGCATTTTCTCTCTACTATTTTGCTGAAGTGCTTTTGTGAACTGTATGTTAAATAACCCTTGTTTTTTTTTTCTTTCACATCTTGATTCTTTCCGTTGTATTTTTGCTTTTGAGATTTGAAATGCTACATTTGTAACACAAATGCATTTCCTATGTTGAAAGACAGTTGAAAAGCATATTCTGTGGCTGTAGTGCTGTTCCAAACAGAAGTATAGGTGGGTCCTAAGCATATGTTCACTCTGCTGCTTTAATATTTAATTCCATCAAAGTTGATTTGAGGAACCTCTTAACACTTTTGTCAGGTTTCTAGGAGTGTTACAGACTTTAAGCTACATATAAATCTGGAAAAACAGAAGTGCACTGAGGGATTGAGAGAAATAGGTTCTTATAACTACAGTGGGAACTATTTATCCATGTAAAAATGTAGGTGAATCTGCACTAGATAACAACTGCTGTGTGCATTTCTGGGTATGAAAATATAGATTAAATTGCTTTTGGAGAGAAAAGCTTTACACCTAAATGGGATCACTAGCATTACAAGCGTGTATAACAGTAAAAATCAAAAGGTTCAGCTGAGTCTAATAGAGAAGACCTACTTCCCAATTTCTGTGCTGTGTGTGAAATGGCGGTGCATAGATCTGTAGCATAGATCTGGTGTAAGATAGTGGAGAATACACCTGATAGGTTTTACCCAAATTCAATCCATTGTTACATAAGAAATATATCTAACATAACCCATCAGGAGTAAAATCTCTCAGGAATCCCTAAGGCTGATCAAGGTAGCAGTCCTTTAATAGAGAATGTGGTTTTATTTCCTTCCCAAACAAATACAGAGTGCTAAGAAAAGTTGTTACATTTCACAGTAAATTGTGCTGGTGAAGAGTTTACTTTCAAGTAAAGTCCACTTTTGCCAGGCACTGGAGGCATTCACATATATTCATATGTTTTCCTCTGCACAAGCAAATGTGACTTTTTCGTGTTTTGGACCCAGACTTCAGCTGTAAACAACCAATACCTCAAATCTACGTTTCTTCCCAGCCTGTTCTCCTCACGTTTTATCATTCCCTTGCTGAAAACCTAATCACCCCGCACTACCCTACACCACTCCTGCAAAAACAGTAAAGGGGAGGAGGGGATGAAGGGGTGGTATCCTTTCTTTTTAAAAAGCAGGTACACTGACAGCTTTCTAGTGACAGTAATGAGGGAATCTTAGTTCAGATAGACAAATATGGTAGGAACTCTGAATGACATCAGTTGGCTAAAAGATACTTTTAGGGAAGATGGTTTCTCTGAGTGTGAAGTAAACAGCTGATAGAGCAAAACTTCAATGCAAAGCTAAAGGAATTAAAACCCAAACACATATGAAGGATAAAGAGTCCATTTACATCCATACATATTTTGGGTTTGTTCATGCTTTTTTGTTTGGTTGGTTTTTCTGTTGATGTTGTTGGTTTGGTTTTTTGGTGGTTTCTGGTGTGTTTTTTAATATAGATCATATTTCTACCTAATTAAGGTGGTTATCAAAACACCAAAAATAAAGTAATGCTGTGAGAGTTTGTTTTCTGCTTCATAGACTCATACAATGGTTTGAGTTTTAAGGGATTGTTAAAGGTTATCCAGTGCAACCTCCCTGCAATGAGCAGGGACATCTCAACTAGACCGGGTTGCTCAGAACCCTGTCCAATGATTCTGAGAGATGGAACATCTACCACTTCTCTGGGTAACCTGTTCCAGTGTTTCACCACCCTCACAATAAAAAAATTCTTCCTTATATCTAGTATGAATAGACCATCCTCCAGTTTAAAGCCATTACCCCTTGTCTTGTCATAACAGACCCNGTTTTTTACCACCCTCACAATAAAAAAATTCTTCCTTATATCTAGTATGAATAGACCATCCTCCAGTTTAAAGCCACTACCCCTTGTCTTGTCATAACAGACCCCAGGAAAAGGTCTATTCCCATCTTTCTTATAAGACCATTTTAGGTACTGAAAAGTCACAGTAAGGTCTTCCCAGAGCATCCTCTTCTTCAGGCTGAATACCCCCAACTCTTTCCTCTTAAAAGAGGTGCTCCAGCCCTGTGATTATCTTCACGGCTCTCCTTTAGACCTGCTCCAACAAGTCCACATCTTTTCTGTGCTGAGGACCCCAGAGCTGGATGCAGCCCTCAAGGTGGGGTCTCACCAGAGCAGAGCAGAGGGGCAGAATCCCCTCCCCTCACCCTGCTTTGGATGCAGCCCAGGATACAACTGTCTTTCTGGGCCATGAGCATGTATTGCTGGGTTGTGCCAAACTTGTCATTCACCAGCACCTCCAAGTCCTTCTCCACAGGGCAGCCCTCAATCTCTTCATCCCCCCAGCCTGTACTGGTAATGGGAATGGTCCCAACCCAGGTGTAGGACCATGCACTTGGTCTTGTCGAACCTCTTAGGTTCCCATGGCCTCACTTTTTTTCCCATCCAGGTGCCTCTGGATGGCATCCTGTCCTTCAGACTTGTTAACTGCACCTCTCAGCTTGGTGTCATCTGCAAACTTCTGAGGGTACACTCAATACCAGTGTACAATGACAACATTAAACACCACTGGTCCCAGTAAGGACCCCTGAATGACACCACTTGTCACTGACCTTCATCTGTACACTGAGCCATTAACACTACCCTCTGGACTTGACCATCAAGGCAATTCCTCGTGCCCAGAACTGTCCACACATCAAATCCATCCACCTCCAGTTTAGAGAGGATGTTGTGAGGACCATGTCTAAGGCTGGGCAGAAGTCCAAATAGACAATATCCATAACTCTTCCTTGCCCATTGCTGCAGTCACTCCATCATGGAAGGCCACTAGGGCTGGTCAGGCAGGTCTTGCCCTCGGTGATGCCATGCTGTCTTGATTCACTCCACTGAATGCCACATGCCTTAGCATAGCTTCTAGGAGGATCTGTTCCAGGATCTTCCCAGGCACAGAGGTAAGGCTGACAGGTTGATAGTTCCCAGGATCCACATTTCCACCTTTTTGTAAAATGTGTTTTAAAATTATTCATCTCTTTTGCCCGTCACCCAGGCCTTCGCCTAACTCCCATGCCTTTTCAGATATCATGGAGAGTAGCTTGATTTCAGTATAGCTACTTTAGTTTAGCACAAGCAAAAAGTGAAAGCTGAATCACGATGTGTGGGTGGGTGTGTGTAGAATGTGTGGCAGTGTAAATGAGGGCACAAAAAAAAATTAAGGTCTGGAAAAATAAACAATACAGCACAGGTGTTGTGGGTTTTGATGGAAAGAATGAAATGGGAGAAAGGAGCTGAAACAGCTCTTCTTTCCTCTCTCTTGCTGGCAACATGTCAGACACTTTGTTGGAACCTGCCAGCCCAAGGATATCTCTGTAGCTGTGTTACCTGCTTGCTCACAAGGTATCTTTGCTAAATAAACTAAAATTGTCATTGTCTACCCTTGAAAATGTAAGTGGTTTTGTTCTGAAAATAAGGTCTTTTCGCACAGGTTTTACTTCAAGTTTGACAAAGTTGGGTACAGGTGGTACTTGTTCCTCCATACAAAATCTGTTAAACACCATAATACTTAAAAGTGACACAGAGATAGTTCTCTTTATCTTCCTTCTTTGTCTATACATGTGCTGGAAGTAGAATTACAAAAGGCTCTCATGCAGGCTGTACAAGATGAAAGATAAGTGGCAGGGTTTCAATACTTACTCCCTATCTCCTCCTTTCCCCCACACCACCCAGCTGTTTGAGTGATTGTTTTCTTGTCCACACCTGTTACAATCTGGTTCTTGCTGAAAATTACCTTTATTTTTCACATGTATCTTCAGAATATCTTGGTAGGGCACTTTCCCTGGTAAATTGTCTGACAGGTAATTTTTTGGTACATTAGCACTGTAGAAGAGGAAGATGCTAGAAAATAGATTTTGTATTTCATTTGCATTATTGTGGGGTAATTCATGACAGCTCTTTAAATTTTAAATGATTTTAGCCCCCCTCCTGTAAATGGAACACTGGTTTCCCACTAGAGGAAGGCCTGTAGAAATATGTAATCATGTATTCAAAGATATTTTGTATGCAGGGTTGCTAGTGACTGAAATGCCAACTCCTGGAAAATCTAAAGAAGAGCCACTTTTAATGCTCAGATTGTTTCAGTATAAAAAGGGTTCACAAAAATGTTTACACAGCCTAGGCTCAGAGGAAGTCAACATCCCTCTGAAAGGTAAGTGAAAGAAAAATAACTGGTTCAACTGGGAGTATTGCTCCATGCTTTTCTATTGAAAAACCTGACAACTATATCAAATTGCTATTTTTAGGCTGGTTATAAAGTGGAACACTGGGTTAATGAAAGCAGCTGAGTGCTATGGAATGTTCACCCAACACCCAGCATACGCATGGTACTCTATATGTCTGCAAGAAACACATGCAATCTGCCTGGGATGCCTTAGAATTTTGCCAGAGAAGAAAAGCTGGCTTTATTGGCAAAACAGAAAACATAATTGGAAACAACTTCTCTCTTAAATTACTTGAGTTTTTTTTAGAGGTGAGAGAGAGTTCGTCATAAAAAGATTTGGATTGGAAGAGACCATAAAGAATATTCAGTTCCAAGTCCCCTGCCATGGGCAGGGACACGTTTCATTAGACCAGGTTACTCACAGCCCCATACAGCCTGGCCTTGAACACTTCCAGGGATCCACAACTTTTGTCGGAGATCTGTCCCAGTGCCTCACTACTCTCACAGTAAACAATTTCTTCCTTGTATCAAATCTAAATCAATTTTCTGTCCGTTTGGATCCGTTCCCCCTTGTCCTGTCACTATACGTAAATAGTCTTTCTATATTTCTTTTATGCTCCCTTCAGGTATTGGAAGGTCCCAATTAGGTCACTCCTAAAATCTTCTCTTTTCCAGGATGAACAATGCCAATTCTCCCAGCCTTTCCTCACAGGGGCTCCATCCCTATCATCATGTTGGTGACCCTCCTCTGGACTTGCTCAACAGCTCCATGTCCCTGTGTTTAGGACCCCACAGCTGGATGGGAGCTCACCAGAGTGAAGTAGAAAGGTAGAATGCCCTCCTTTGACCTGCTGGCCACGCTGCTTTTGAGGCAGCCCAGGACACATTTGGCTTTTTGAGCTGTGAATGCACATTGGCAGCTCATGTCCCGCCTCTCATCCACCAGCACCCAAGTCCTTCTTGACACTCCCAAGTCCTCTTCCCACTTCTTTATCTGTTCATCCCGCAGCCTGCATTCATACTGGGAGTTGCCCTGACACAGGTGCAGCAATTCTACTTGATCTTATTAAATCTCATGAGATTCCCATGGGCCCACTTCTTGAGCTTGTCAAGGTGCCTCTGAATGGCATCCTATCCTTTGGGTGTATTAACTGCACCATGCCATTCTCTGATTACAAATGATGTCAAGTTGTAGAAAGGGAGAATTAGATGTATGCATTGGTATTCAACAGTGTTCTGCAAATGATATATGTGTTTATTCTACATTGCAATTCCCCAAAAGATTAAAAAAAATTCCTGAATTTTGCAACTCCATTGAGCACTCCTTAGTAGACTACACAAAGTTTTTAAGACTTCTCTGTTTGAAAGTCTTGTGCAACGCCATTGATAGTGGTGTTTGGCCAAAGAAGAGTTGAAGTAACCTCTAGGGTCATAATGCTTTTAGTGATTGTTGATGTCTCAGTTTCTGATATTAGGGAAAGTGTGTAGATTCTTTCAAATCCAAATGGCATCTGCTTTCAAATGGTTGTAGGTTTTTCTAGTGCAATCAAAAGGGAGTAAACTCAGCCCAGGTATGAATTATGTAGTTAATACTAGAAGTGGCACCAGAGAGCAGGGTTATAGTTTAATGTAAGCTTTACAAGAGGGGACTTGCAGAGTTGTTCACATTTTTATCAGTTGCTATCAGATATGATGATCTGGATGCATCGTCTGCTTTAAGAAAACCCTAAATTCCTGATTGCTGGATGCTTGGAGTTCACATAGGGGAGAGAAATGTTCTGTATCTGCCCTATTTCTTTCCATTTTCACTGAGTATCCTCCTTCCCAGTAGTGGTCAAGGAATTCTTTGCCTAAATCAGGAATTTCAAATTCTGGGTGGCAAGAATAAAGCCAGGTGTGGATGTTCTCAGTCTCTGGGGCTACAGTGAAGCACTCACTTTAATGAGATGGATCATATGCTGGAAGAGAAGCAGAACTTGTTGAACTTCACTGCTTGCGGCACAGCAAGCAGCTATTGAGTTAGGTGAGAATTTGCCTGAGTGGGAGAAGAGAGCTTTCTGTGGAGCTCTCCTACCTCTCAAGGCCTAATATGGATGAATTAGAGACTCTAGAGAAAACAGAAATTCTTTTATATGAAATATTTTTTTACTCCTAGAATGAACAGATTAAGGGTTGATTAATTCATGCTGATTTTCAGCTTAATGAAGAATGTACTGATCACAGGGGAACATGGAGTTCTTTCTGACTTATAGGGTCTGATTAGAGCAGTCATCTGGAAAGCATAAGCTATGATGGTACTCCTCTGTTTCCAAGAATAGATTAATAACTAAATTGGTTGTTCTGTTATAGCCTTTTTAAACGGCTACACTGTCTCCTGTTATTACTCTCTAGGTATTGTATGAGTGTATTTCCAAAGACTGCTGCTCAGTCTAAAGATCAGCATGTACTCAAATTTATTTCCAGTTGAAAGTGGCACTTATTAGCCACTGGGTAAAGGATCTCTCAGAGGCTGCTGAAGTCTCTCAGTAGCATGGAGTAGGAACAAAGAAAATAGAGTGAGTATCTAAAGGGAGCCAGGGTTATTCTTCCTGCCTTGTAGAAGGATCAGAGATCCTTAGACGCTTATCCATGCCAAGGCGTCCTGTCTTTCATAGCAGGAACCACCACCTAATATTTTCCATCATTTCTTGTTCTAGCAGTATAGCAGAATCCACATTCTAATATTTTCCTTTATTTCTCATTGGCTCCTGGCTGTCTTCTGCCTTGGGCCGCTGGTAAATTTGCCTGTGCCTAAGAGATAGCCATTGAGTAGATGTAGGATGATGACATTCCCTGCCCCCTAGCTCTCCCACCCCATTTTTTTCTCTGGAGATATTCTTTTCTTCTAACTGAGCATTATAACATTAGAGCTCCAGTTCTGTGTCACAGAATCACAGAAATGAAAACAGATTCACAGAATATTCTGGGTTGGAAGTGACCTACAAGGATCATCGTTTTTTGCTTTACCTGGTCAGACAAGCTGGCATTCTTCCTCATCTGTTGGACTTCCAACATCTAGGAATCGCCCACTCCTCTGCCCTTAGGAGGTGATGCTTGAAAAATGACCAGCACTGATAGACCCCAGCACTTCCTAAAGCATTTTCCCAATGGACCTCACTCTCTAGTTCCCTGAGTCCAGCTGAAAGCCATTGATGATTTCTACTTTCAACCTTGCCGTAACTTTTACTGATATTGGCAGTCAGAACCAAACCAAAAGTACACTCACCAATTCTGTTATTCAGTGTAGATCCAGCTCTAGCCTACATGTATATTTGCTATAATTACAAGTTTATGTAGCTAAACCTTATTCCTGATGTGCGGCGTAATGCATAAATATGCCAGCAATGCTTGTAGTTTAGTTTTGATTTAACATATTTTGATTAAAAATGTAACTTTTAAGGGTATTACTTATTCTTTTAACTGGCAACCAGACATAATCTTAGTTTTGCCTATTTGTTTCCCCATGCTTTAGAAATTTATTAGAAATTCTGCATCTTTCCATCTATGACCTGATTTAGTTGCCAATGGAGTTGGCAGGAGTTTTTCCACTGGCTCCATCCAAAACCAGATCAGGCCACTAGAAAGCAAATGACAAATTGCATTCAAAAGCTGGTTCTTACCACGGGCATTGGTCAATATACACACGAATTTCTGCCTAGGCAGGGTTTGTGATTCAATATCCTTCCCTCAGTAAGATCAGGACGCCCTCTGTGGTACAGTGAAAGGTGTGTCTCTAGAGTGGGACTGGGTTTCACTGTCCATCTGGGGAGTTATTTGGGGCAAATGTTGAGACCTTGTCAATGGAATTTTTGGAGAAGATGTGCTGCTTCAGGGGTGCTTGGACTTGAATAGCAGCGTGTATTACTAGAGTTTCTCTTCCTTATATTTAAGGCCACCAAGTTCACTGATCCACCCCCTGTCAATTTTTTTTTTCTTTTTTTATCACTATCAGTAACAACAGCTGAAACCTTTTTGGTGTGAGAATATTACCTTTTTCATCAAAAATCATTACTTCAGAAAAATGGTGTGCTTAGGTAGATTTCCAAAAATGTATAATTTCAGAATTCTTTACCAAAACAGACTATTCCTCAATTTAAATATATCTTTTGAGATCTTTCAGTCTTTAAAATGTTCTTTAACCTATTAAGAGCAGCTATTAAATATTTTTCAACTTCAGAGAGTAAAAATATCATTGAATGCATAAAGTGAGATACTCTTTTAAACTAAAATAATGAATGCAATCTATTTTTTCTAGGGAACATTTTCCCCATTATCTGCCTTAACAAACAACTAGTCTCACTAATAAATAATTCAGCAGCGAGAGGCTCGAGGGCTGTCTGTGTAAAATTATGGCATACATTAGCTATTCCCTCAGTTAGGCATGAGGTTTGGGAGATTTAGCCTTGACAAAATGGCATTCCTAAATCTCTGGATGTCTCCTTAAAAACTGTCCCTTAAATTTTTGGGTCTCTGCAGTAAGAAACTAGCTGCTCCATTGGAAAAACAGGGACTAAATAAGTTTTGCTCTTTTTTTTTCCTGAAGCTTAGTTCTTCAGATTCCATTAAGGCTGTCTGAATATTATATTCTACAGAATCTTTCATCTGAATGAAGATTAACTGGGCTGTTGTTTTTAAACTGTTTGTGTGGTTTTTATTTTACCTTGCTAAAAGAAATATTTTAAGTGCCTGGCAAGCTAAAAGAAAAATAAAGAACATTCTCATCAATAAAGAGAAACTATACTCTGTACCCAAACTATCTGTGTTAAATTGCCTGTGGGTACAGAATATCCAACATAAATCCTTGAAAGCTTGAGGGTCACAGTAATTTCAGATTAAGCCATTTTCTCAAGGATTTTTTTTCAGATCTGAAGATTTCGCTTAAGGAAGGAAAAGGCTGAGAATAATTAGTACTGTACTTGCACACACATCACCCTGGGTTAGCTATTAAAAGAAGCCATTCAGGAGCAGCATCAGCAGTGCAGGTCACCTGAGTGGAAGCCAACCCTGGGAGTTTCCCTGCCCTGCAAGACTCTCACTTTCTGTGTTTGTGAACCCCCAGTTTTGACTTCTCACTGCTTCCTCCTCCAGTGCTGTCCAGTGTTGGAAGTCTTGGATTATGCGAAGTGACAACACATTAATTTTGATGTGGTGAAAGCTCTACTAACAAATACACGTCATTTAGACAAGTCTCTGTTTTTAAAAACAATTTTATCTTTAAATTATAAATTTTCAGCAAATTTTCTATGAAGGCTTTTTTGTGGCAGGTAGGCTCTCAAGCTTTATGGAAATGTGAAGACAAAGCAGAAATTGATGGATACATCTTCTGGCCTCAGCTAGGTGTTAATATGATGCACTTTAATTCTGGATTTGGGAAGAAGGGACTATATGCATGCAGTATCTCATGGAAAACTTAATGATAACCAAGACCATATCTGTCCACACACCTGAAACTAAAACATCATACAAGCAAGATATACAGAGATAGGGATAGGGAAAGATAGGGAAAGATTTTATTGTTGGGGTATTTTTGGTGCTGGAACTGGTGGGGTTTTTTTGTTTGTGTGGTTTTTCTGGTTTTGGTTGGTTTTTTTTTAATAATGGAAAACTGAAGTGAATTAAGTGATTTAAATAAGATCACAGAGGAAAATTGGAGAAGGCTCAAATATTAAGCTGCACACACTAATGAGTCTAATTATCAGTCACATAAACTAATTCTCAGTGTCAACTGCAAAAAAGTCTGAAAACCTTCATCATATGGACTTTGAGCAGTAGGCCAAAGAACTCATGGTTCAGTGCTCCTATTCAATTTTCAGATTAATTTATCTTTTGAAAATAGTAGTTGGAAAGAAAATTCTGGAGCATGTAATCACTGAGGGAGAGCCAGTGGTAAAAAGGGGTTAGAAAACCTTAGAACTTGGTCATGTTTTGATTTTCTAGGGCATGCAGACCTTGCCAGAAGCATCCTTTCAACCAAAAAAAAAAAAAAAAAAAAAAAAAANGAGCTGTAAAACAAAAAAAAAAAAAAAAAAAAAGAAAAAAAGTCCTAATAATATGAAATACTAAAGAAAAGTTAACTAGATCAGTACCTAGTTTTAGTTTAAACTTTCTCTTGACACAGGAGTGTTTCATATTCCTTTTGTTGTCCTATATCCAGAAGATGTAGCAAGTTTTATTTGTTCTGGCTACTGTGAAAGTATCTGGGGAGTCCTGTGCTGTTTCTGCAAAAACACATGATGGAGAAAACGAACTTTCTTCCACAAGTATTCACATGTGCAAGTGTGATGTCTATTTCCTGTGCTTCAGAGAGCAGTAAAAGCTTCTTGTTCCTTTGCTGGCTGAGGAAGAATAGAGAGGGGACTAAGAAAGTATAGAGAAAAGGTGCTACCTAACAGAGAAATGTTTTTCGGAGTCACAGTTTGAAATTTGCCATAATTACAAATTTTCAGGGCAACAGTTGTGTGAATAAGCAGATATCGAAGTGAGAATTTCCAGTCACTCTTGTTAGTTAGGTGCTGAAGGTACATTGATTCTCAATAATATGACCTCAAAAGCACTTTGCCAAATCACTTTTTAATGCATGAACTGCAGACTGAATGAATGTAGTGTAGAAAAATTATGACAGTATGTCCAGTGACAAGAAAGTCTATTAGTTTGCCATTTTTAATGGCAAAAATACATTCTTTCCAATTTCATAAAAATAGAGTCTAGCTGGGATAAGATGTACAATCTACAGCTGTGACTGTGCATTAAACGTACGATATTTGTTATTTACTTCCTCTTACATTTTATTATTATTAATATAAAGGCCAAAAAATACTGAGTTTTTGGGTTCAGGAAATTGCACTTGTCTCACCCTGAGCTGGTATAAGAGCAGGACCAGCAGCCTGCAACTCAGACTCCTTAAGAGCTTGGCACACTGGCTAAAAAGAAGCCCAGACCTTTTTTTGTTGGATTCTAGGTCTGAATCCATTTTTTAATGAAATCCTAAAATGGCCCCTAAATTTTCACCCAAACTTATTCTGAAATGCAGTGTCCTGAGGAGTTTGGAATAGTCCACCACTCAGTTTCTTTTTTTTTTCAGAAGAGCTGTGAAAAGTTTCCAAGTAGAAACAATCCAATTTTGATGGTCTAAAAAAAAAATAAAAAGGCAAAATTAAGCTCCAATTTCATTTAAATAATGACTAACATTTTAAGCCTGAATATAAAGTCTGTTGTGAAGCGTTCATCGCAAAATCTTTTGGAAGAAACATAGATGTGTTTTCCTTAAAGTTCTGTGTAAATGCTGTATAACTTAATCATTAACTGATCAGATATTTCAGGATTTGCTTCATTTTCTTTCTCCCATTTGCCTTCCCTTAATTATCCCTTCGCTTTGCTCCATTTGCTTCTCTTTAAAATACAGATAAAGCAGTGCTCTCAAAGGGATAAAAACCAAGATTCTGATCCTTTCCACAAGTAATTTCTATTATAGGTGGCTTATCCAGTGATGTGTAGGTTATTCTTGCCACCTGCCAGTCTTGCAGCTCTCCTCTGACTGTCAAGTGTCAAAAAGCACAGCTTTGGGAAGTGAGCCTATGCAGCCAGAGCCCTCTACCCTTTCAGGAAGAAGACAAGGCATTTTGAAGAGTAACAGCAAAAGTCAATACTTGCATTTTTGGAAAGCTCTCTGCTGTACCCTAGGTCCTCAGAGGAAAGAATAAACAGCAGAGAAACCAAATTATCTCTGCAAATATGAAAGACTGAGCTGACCTCTGCAGGAGAACTTCTGTAACCTATGAGACCCTGGAGAACCAGCTGGTCCTGCTTTGTTAACTGTAAAGGCACAGTGTTGTTGAAAGTCATCCCTGGCTGTGATTTGCAGCTGGAAAACTTAGGCTGAGCCATATGCCAGAAGGAGTGGGACAGGGCTGAGAATTAAGTTTTTGAAGAGAAATATTTGAGTGTCAGACAGTGAGACCTTCAGATTAATTTCAAAATATATTAAGAACAGAAAAGCGTGAGCTTTGAAAAGAAGTTTTTCTCTTTTTTTGCTTACTTTCTCAGTGGGTTATGCTGATTGATTATGGAAGAATGCCTAGCAGAGGGACTCTTCCACAGATGCTAGAGTGTTCCTTTTCTGCAATGTTGAGAGAGGCATCTCTCATCTGGCTGATCCATGGGCCAGGCGTGGGCACATTTGTCACAAAGCTGCTAACACTCCATTTGTGGAGCATAAGTGATGTTGACCAAGATGATGTGCCTGATTCTGAAGGTATTTAAATGTCTTTGGGTATTGCTTATGGAAACTGAGCAAAAATTTTGTGCTAGAAACCATACTTTTCTTTTAGGTGGTCTGATTCCCAGGAGTAATACTGGCCAAAATACCCTGTAACTGATTTGTTTGGAGACTTACCAATGGAGCAAATATTGTGCTCAGTGACAATAAACTGCAGTATTGTTGTGATCTTGTTAGAAGAGATGAGACATAAAAGATTATTTTTTCCCTCCTCCACAAATTACATTTGACTCACCCTCATTGCTTCAAGTGGGACCCAGGACGGATATTTTGTATTTGGCAGGCGCTAGAAAATCCCCATGAGCACAATACCCTTTTCTGTTTTTTTTCTTTCTTTTGGTGGGGGGAAGTGTATCAAAAAGGGAAGGTTTAAGAGTGTGGGACATAAGTGTGGGACTTATAGAATGTTTCCTTTCAGGAGAAGATGCAGGTGCAAGACACAGACATAGGCATTGACACTGATTCATGCCTGAGAAAGAGCTAGGATTTGAAGAAGTTGTGAAGGTTCTGTGTAGTCCTCTTCCTTCTGGAGTTGTCCACTGTCTTGGAGAGAGTAATAATCTGGAGGGAAGAATTCAGGTACAAGGGAATCTTTCTGAATAAACAAACAAACAGAAACAATCCAGAAGGTTGTAAATACACACAAAAGAAGATGGAGTATGCTGATCTGAAGTCATCAAGAAACTCAGTAAGAACAAGACATCAGGAACATCTTTACTTGATCATTGCTGTCTAGTGTCAATGTGATTAGCAACACAAGCATTTTGCTGTATACAGAGCTTTGTTAATTGACTCAGCTGTGGGGCTGAGTGAAGCTGTGTGACAAATTAACTTCAGTATCATGTATAGCAAGTTGGGCCTGCCATTTCTGGGCAGATCAGCTGTCTCCTGAACATACAATGAGAATAGACTTGTTGCACGCACATTGTGATGTGTGGCCTTTGCTTGCTGGGTGGTGACCTTGTTGATCACAGTACAGGAGGCAGAGAGTATCTCTCTGGTGCTGTGGGAAGAGGCTGTGCTGATGATGGGTACCGTTTTGAGGAAAGCAAATGATGTCTGACATCAGACTGCATTGAACAGATGCGTCACTGGAGTTTGCTTTGAGTCCAGCAGTAGAGACTTTGGTATGGCACAGGTACTGTGGCCACCATAAGTTATTCAATGGAGTTTTGGACCTCCAAAGCTGGGGCTTTGAAATTTGAGGTTAGCAATAATGGAGGAGCCCACATGAGAGGTCTCCCTTACTAGGGAAGTATCCATTTCTTCCCTATGAGGATGAAAATTTCTATTGCCTAGGGCAGTTAAGAGTCTAGAGAAGCAAGAATTTGTTCACCAAGATAGTGAGTAAAGAGGGGTTTGAGAGTGGGAACTGGATGCCCCTGAAAACTCACGGGTAAGTGTCAGGCAGGAGACAACACTGAAGGGTATTAGCAAAGGGAGGTCTGCCTTAGCCAGGTAGCAGCCATCTGAAACATTACTGCAGCGGAGAGCAACTTCAGAAATCTAACGAGGAAAGTTAAGTCATTGTGTTGAAAAGGGAGTTCCTTTGAGGGGCCGAGATAGCATCACTATCTGAGGGTGACAAGCTGTCAGAGTGAGCAAGCCATGGGAAGCAGCAAAGGGGGATTTTTTGAGTGGAGAATTGAAAGCAAAATTGGAAGACTTTGTGGGTTAAGAGTTAGCAGGGGTGTGAGTTCTTATTGACAGATCTTTGGTTTAGGTTAGTGCCAAAGGAAAACTTCTGGTTGAATTAACAGTTGTGCCTGCACTTAGTATGTATTACTTTCCTAATTTATATGTTCATTTTTGCCTTTGTTTCTGTTCTTTGATTCAAGCTGTTTAATGCTGACATCACTTTTCTTTTTTTTAATGTGTCAACCCACTGTGAGGAAGCATAATGGAAATTGGTCAGTATTGCTTAATTGTGAGTCACAAACGAGCCACATGTATGGCTCACACACGTTGACAAAATGAGTGGCAGGTTTCTGGAAATAGCACTCACATGTAACCATCATTCACTGTGTAACCAACATACAGTGTGTTGCTTTTTATAGTTTTTCTAAAAAAGGTGTCAAAATTGGCTGACTTGACTAAAAGAACCAATAGCTTTTCAGCTCTGTTGTAATTTTCAAGTAAATTGAGATGTTAATTTTTTTTAAAGTAGTAAAAACCTGGAAACAAGTTGAAATATTAGTAAGAGTAATGGTCAGTTTTGATAGTCTGTGCTTGTGAATTTTAATATCTTGCAGCAAACAGCTCAGCAGAGTTCTAACATATCTTTTATGTTCAGTTTTATGACATACACCAGGCAGTGCCAAAATATGAGTGCAGATGTTTAAGAAGGGTTAAGGAGTTGTGAAAGATATGTGTTTAATGTGCTCAAAAATTTAAGAACATTTTGGAAGCACAATAAAAGTTAAGTCTATTCTCCGTAACACTTTACTGAGTACAAAAAAGAAGTTACAAATGCAGGACATACTCATCGTTTTTTCACAGAATTAAAAAAAAAAAAAGAAAAAATGTATGGTCTGTCCTCAAACTAGATCTTTTTTACTACAGTGATACTGCTGTTGTGATTATACAGCCTAGATGCTGGCTTTCTGAGTAAGGGAGAACATCCCTAAAAATAACTGTGGGGTGTACTAGTTTGAGTGTTTTTAGAATTTGACCCAAACACCTATTGCTTGAAAGATATATCCAGATCACAGGAGGAAGAGAGGTGAAAACATATGTTTGGGAAATTTTATCTCTGAAACACAGAAACAGCCTCTGCTAAATCCTATCTCTTGCATATATAAAAATTGTACTCTAATTCGTAATTTGCATCATACAGAAAGAGCTGAAATTCGGTATTTGTCTGTTAAAGGGGTAGGTGATTTTAAGCCATGTAGCATTGAAATCAGTCATGCTGTTTTGAGTTTCCTGCTGTGTAGTTTAATTGAGAAATTCAGAAGAGAACCTTGGTGTTTTTGTCAAAGTCAACCAAAGACCTTGGAGGTCTCAGTAACATATATCAGGACATAGTTGTTGCCATAGTCGTTGCCAGAAACAAATAGGGATGCAAATAGGGATGCAAACACTTGTTTAACAGATTAATTTTCTTACTTTAGCTGCTGTTTGAAATTAACTTCTTTGATTGTCTGTTTTTCTCTAACTTGAACATTATAATGTATAGCCCTGTGGTGCGGGAGCACAAATTATGTACAAATACTCCATACCACGTAAAACTATTTTCTTGACTGAGTCCTGGGCCCTCTACCTGGACCTTATTAGCTTCAATGTAAAGACCAACTAAAGGTTATAATGGCTGAAAAGATCCGAGGATGATTATTACAAAAATTACCTGAAAGCATTTCTTTGGATATGAAGTGCTTTTTGTTCATTTAGTCATTAAATGTATCATCAATCTCTCAATGGTCAGATTGCTCAGTTTTTCTTCTGCACCCAGACCCACTGACTCCACCTCTACCATTAAGAATTATGCAGATGAAAATACAATATGAGTGAAAGAAAAATGGGTCCATTCTATTAGTTAATATTAAATCACAAAATTAGTTCAGTGGCTGTACTCTTAATATTGGAAATTGGAATATACTGGCAATGACTGAGGAAACAATCTCTCAATGTTTTGTTTGTAGTTATGGACTTTCTCATTAATTTTTTAATATCTCTGATGTCAGCATTCAAGGTTTTTGTCTTTGGTACTTAGCATGGCTGATTCATGCTTTGGGAATCCCTAAATAATTTAAGTCAGGTGCTGGCAGCTGCATTAATCTTTTCTTCTGATGAAACCTCCCTGATTTTAATGTATAATGATGAAGGCTTAAAGCTCCATCTTTTTCTTTCTCTGAGGAGGTTTTAGTGATATAAGCCTTTTTAGTTTTAGTGATATAAGCCATTGGATTTGCAGGAGACAAATTGCTGACACCCACTGGTGTTTTTGCCTGCTGGATACCACTTCTTTTAAGCACCACCCATAATCCTGGGAGATTTTTGAGGACAGTATCAGTATGATCACTAAGCAACAGCCTATAACCTCCTGTAAAATCTAGGCAAGCCACATGAAATGCGTAGTAGTTTTAAAGACATCTCAAAAATTTGCTTTCAAATTTCACTCTTCACATGACTAGTTGCAGACCTCATGGAATGTTGCTGCCCAGAGCACTGCTGCAGCCATGCAACCTGATGATGTATTATCTGTGCCTTGGGGGGGGCACCCCTTCAGTCTGCCCCTAAGCAGAAGGGAGAGGAAACTCCTAGTTTTCCTCTTTATTTTTTTGTGGAATGCAAATCACAGGCTGCCTCAACTCTCCTGCTGCTGGCCAGTAGTATTACCTGACCATTATTCACAATGTGGAAATAATATATGCTCTGGTTCTGAAGGATGAAATGAAAACTTTTTTCCTCATCTACAGTGTTGTGGCATAGTATACTCTGATCTATGAGTAACAAAACGATGTTGGAAAGCAATATTATGTAATTTTTAAAAATCTCCATTACAAATGCGTCTGTAAAATAGAAGAACAAGAGATTAAATTGAGTATACTATTTGCAGTGTGTCTTTATGTTATCTGTGGGGTTATAGCATATATAGTGGGTTATTGCACATGCAAATTGAGTGTCTAGTCATTTGCTTTTTTCCATCTTTCCTACTGTTTATTAGTTGGCATTCTCTTATATGAGTCTCATGCTAAACAATTACTTTGCCACTTTCCTTTTCTTTCACATTCTTAGTTATTTCAATTTCAAGTAACTGTAATAATTTAGAAACTACTGTAGTGGATTTATAGTAACTAAAATGATGACAATTATATGGTTGTAGGAATGGGAATGTTCTATTATGTTCAAAAGCTCTGATTCTTGTCTTGATTTTTAGAAAATAACTTAAGACTTCAGTTTCTTTTTTCTAAGATGTGGGAGTGAATGGCCATAGGGCCATTGCAAGTCTGGAAAGTGTGGTAGTGAGACTTTGGTTCTTTGTGCACACAAGATGCTTTACCAAGATGCTTCTTTTGGGGCATGGCATGGTTTGGTACATGGCTTTCTATGTCAGCTAGGAGGGAATCGTAGCAGGCTCCACAAGGCCCTAGCATATGCAGAGAGCAGCCCAGCAAGGCAGCAAGCCTCATGCCCCATTAGGTAGAGAAGTAGTCTCTGGAAAGCTGGCACACTGGATGTTTTTTCTGTCTCTGAAAGCAAATATAGTGCTGGCACTGGGAAGAGGTGCTGTCAGACCCCCCTGCAGGAACAAGCAGATGTGAAGTAATATTTTCCAAGTGATTTTAGAGTCCACATGACACAAAATTACCTTCTGAAGTCACTTTTGAAACTGTTCCCTCCTATTTTTTCTGATTATGGGACTCTTGCCCACATCTTTATTTTGGAAACACTGCCTACTTGTGCCAGTACATGAGGCTGTGTCACGGCACCGTGCCCGCTTCATCCCATGTCTCTAGGGATAGTGAGCCATGTGTGGCTAGAGGCAGTGGCTGAAATTTCAGCATTGACCTTTATTTATTTGCTTGCAAAATTGGTCTGAAGTTTACTGTAGCCTTTGGATGTGCTTCAGCTACTTAAGCCTAAATGTGTTGATGCAAAGCTCTCCTATCCAGGACACAGAAGCAGTCCCAACAGAGAAATGTGATTGATTGCTGCTGCAGCTCACGCATGCAGAGGGGTGAAGTGGGGTTTAGTGTGTTTATTTTTTCTGTTTTTGCAACTCCTCTTTCTCACTTGCCCTTCTTGTGGGTGGCTCTTTAAATTTAGACAAGACAGAAAGCTCCTGGTTCAAAGTAACTTTTTAAACTGCATGCTCATTATTACATCCCCTGCTCTCCCTTCTGGTGAATATTTTTAACTACTCTCATGTTGTCAACAAGTGTTTCCTTTATATTCCTGAAAGTTCATACTGTAAAATTTGGATCAAGCAGGAGAAATTATCAAGTTCTGTGAGTGCTTCTTCTCATTATATTTTCATCCCCATGTTAAAACCACCATTGTTGCAAGTATTTTGAAAGTTCAGGTTCTTTCTACTGCAATTAAATACATTGTAGGAAATAAAAAATAAATAAATAAAAAGCATAGTTTGACAGGCAAACAACCTAAAATTTACAGGTTATATTGTTTGGTACCCATTCTAAGCCAAACCATCTGGCAGAGGATGACTTTGTTCAATAGCTATGTTAAACACCTTGAAGCTTGCAGCTACAGCCTCTGCACAGCACAACAGCCATCTCCAAATGGTTTGGTGAGATTGCTCAAAAGCTGTTTTGTCCCCTTTCATCATCTGTCAGAAGTTTCAGTAATGAAAATAATAACAATGCATAGCTATGATACATAAAATAATTGCTGCTAAGGCAACAGCCATGTAACAGAGCATTTTAAATGTATATAAACAACCTGCTACTTAGGAGTTTTCTGGGGCTTTCTGCATAGCTATTTTTCAGTTTTCTACAGCTTGGCTGTTAAATAAAAGCCTTTGTGCTGTATTTTGTCTTGGAGAGTTCATGTGGTCCCAGAGCCCAGCAGCCTGCTTTTTGCATCCCTTCTAAAGCAGTTGTGAAAGGTGCTGTGTTTTCCCCCCAAAGTATCCATTTGACTGTAACAGTCTCTCATAATACTCCTGCTTGCTTCTGATGGTGGAAATTCATGCTAAATGCATGTAAATAATCCCTTACATTGCTGATAACTGCTGAGACACACGCTGGACTAACTGAGACCCATTAGGTATATAACCCCTAGTGAGAATGAGCAAGTAATAGATGCAGTGACTTCTTAAGTCCTACTGTCTGTTGTTAAACACAGCTGAACACAGTGAATAGATTTGCTTGCATGCACACGCTCCGCAAAAAGGTCTTGTGCATTTTTCCCCCCTCTGGGGCCAGTTTTTCCTGTGGTACTGTAATGGATTCTTTTGCTTGCCTTGGCCTGTGTTTTTGTCATACATGACAGCCTTAATAGTTTACTCAATATTTCTGTTCATCTGAGGATTTATGTAGAATATATTTGGCCCTTTTTCTAGGTCTACAAATAATCTCGGTATCCTTTATAAAACTGTTCCTCTGTAACATCTAAGGAGTCAACATTCCTTTGGCATTAAACAAAATCCTCTCTTGTCCCCAGAACTGCTTTTTAAATTGATAATACTGCTGAAGCATTTTCTTCCCTGACCACCCTATGCTTACAGAAGGAATTAGATTCCTCAGACTCTGCTTTTCAGCAGGAACTCTGGCAATCATAATTCACACACTCTGAGACCAGACATTTGTTTGTTGGGTTCCTTTAATGCAATTGAAGATGTATTGATCATATTTATTGAATGCTCCAGAACATGTGTGCATGTAATCACTGAAATTCTCCCTGTTTGGGTTCTCCTATTATAGATTTGTAACTGAAAATGCAATTCCTTTGTTCTCGGGGCGGGGCAGAGTGTTTGCTATGCCTTTGTATCTCTGAGTGCTTTCATGTGTCTGGTGGGGTACTTAACTGCTCTGTCCTTCCTCTAAGGATATTCCAGTCTGTTTAAATCCAGGTCTCCAGCATTCTTCAATAATCACTTGGAGCCAAGCTGCCTGGAAGAGTGTGGGTTCATTGGGTGCCTGACTGTCCTGTACCACATGGTGTAAACTGCTGCAGAGCATAGTGTCCAATTACAAACAGCTTTCATCCTGGAGCTGCC
Organism: Ploceus nigricollis; assembly: GCA_013399945.1. Lineage (NCBI taxonomy): Eukaryota > Metazoa > Chordata > Aves > Passeriformes > Ploceidae > Ploceus > Ploceus nigricollis. The sequence continues at coordinate 1,031,744 of VXBC01005334.1, forward strand.
CACATCCATGGCTCCTTTTCTGAAGGTGATATATTTTAGCTTAATATTTCTTCTGTCAAAACACAGAGGACCAGAGATTTTCTCTGCCTTTCTGGAAATGAGGTCAGTCAGGTTTGTTAGTACAAAATCTACTCGTATTCCTCAATCAGGCTGATAGCCTTACTTTGGCTGATAAGTTTCAATAGAGACACCAGAATATATTTTAGGAGAATAATATGTCCCTGCATATTCTTCATTGTTTTTCCTTCCTGGAATATTATTCTGTTTGGTGTCCTTAACTAAATACATTCTTAGTTAAGTGCCTGTGTTTTAGCTATCCTTATGCTTACATTGCTAACACTTTGTGTCCTCTCTTATGCAGACATAAAAGCTTGCTGTGATTTTGTTAAAATCTTGAACATATGAGGGTGCATTTCAATACTTACCCTTAGAACATTTTTAACTTTTGCCTAAGTTGGTCATATCAATGCTGATCCAGGAAAAATATCAAACTGAAAAATGTGTATTACTGCAGCAATAACTTAAAAAAGGGCCTTGATTATGGTAAGTAGAGCAAAAGATTATTGTCTCTAAGGACATAAAACACACTGATAAGCAGTAACTGCAGAACAATATAGTTTGGTAAAAAAATGACAGATCTCTATAATGTTCACTTTTCACAGCCTCCCCTTTACCATTTTACTCTGGTAAAATGCAGTATAACACAATGATAAATTTCTGAGTGTTTCCCAGCCCAGTTTTTGGCTTGCTGAAAAAGGAAAGTAATATGCAGCATGTTGTATAGCTTTTATCATAATGAAATAAAATGTTTTCTCTGTTTTCTGGATTAAAAAACTCAAAACATTTTTTAACTGCTGTTTTTTAAAGAACGACTTTTTAGTTTTGTTGTCAGCAGTCCTGATATTTGCAATGTTTCCTTGAATGTATGGTTAATTACTTTGGGAACCTAATTTCTTGCTTTGTGGGTGAAAATATTAACTGTCATAAAAAATTTAAAAAGGAATTATTTAAAAAACCCAAACACCAATCAAACAAAAAAAAAAAACCCACTTGAGCCTGTCATTACTGTTGTGATATCAAAGGTCACTCATCAAGCTTTTGAAAAAACTTGAGTAACCAGTCTTTGGGAAAATGTTCATTGCAGCAGTTCCTCAAAGTTGTTTTGGTCTTGGGACATATACTCCTAGAAGTTCCACTTGTGTGAATTTTACAAAGAAATGCACCTTTAACACTGCTCAGTGTTGTCATCAAATCAGTGCTCACAGGAGACAAATACTCTTTATCTGGCACTGAAGACTGCAGAAATCTCAGGGAAACTAATGAAAATATTTGACCTTAGTGGTATCTCAGGATAGTAGTCAGCAAAACATGCTTCAGATGAAGGTGTTTAAAAGTTTAAATTCCACTATGCAAAATAATGAAGTAATTTTCTTAACAGGAGATAATGTCATTTGATAGCTTCAGAATGTTTTGATCTTGATATTTATAGGCCTTTCTACATTTTTTCCCTCTAAAGAATGCCCTGTCTTATTAAATACTTTGCATAAATATTAATTATTATTAATTTTTAAATTTTATGCAGAGTTCCCTTTCCGTATTCTGACAGCAGTAAGCAATGGTGTCTGGTTGACTTTGCATTTAAAGTAACAAATTGTTCTGAAAGTCTCCTCACCCTGCCCCTGCATGCAGTTTACATAGGCCTTTATTTAATTTTTCCATTTGCTGGAAATCTTTCAATTTTCTTTCCTGTATTTTTACATATTTTGTGATGATCTCATTTTTAAAACAGGCCTGGCAAATTATATGCAGTAGTTGGAGTGCAGTGCTGGCTTCTTACTAGCAAGAAAGACTGGAATCAGTGCGAATGCCCACTGTTAGTTCAAGTTCCATTTTCACAGGTGAACATCTTTCTTTGTTCTTGCTGCCACTTTGTGCTGACAGCAGGGTCTTGCTTCACTGCCCACTGTGGTACTCGGGTCTTCTCCTTGAGTGGTTACAGATGACAGATGAATCACACATGAGCAGCACAAATTGCTGTTTCCCTGTGTTTTCAATCTGAGTTCCTACTTCTATCTTGCTCCATGCTGTTCTGTATAAGAGTCTTCTCCATCATCCATGTATGAAGTTAAATGTTTCTGTGCAGATCACATGTTCTTTACTCCTCAGATGGTTTTAAACTCTGATGTAGTCTAGTCTGTTATTCTGTTCAAGTGCCCTGAAAAATTTTGTTCATAGAGCACCTTGTCCCATCACTTCCCTTGACAAAAGAACTGGGCTGAAACCTGAAACAAAAATGAAACAAACAAATGAAGAAAACTTTGGGGGTGAACTTAGTTTTAATTTCTGCTTTCCAAGTTTCAGATTAGTTTTCCAAATATAGTGTTCCATTTAAGGAGTGAAAGGAAGAAAATTTCTCAAACATTGAGATCATGAGGATAGTAATTTTGCTGCAGATAGCATTTGTCAGAAAGAAGAGGTGGTAATGAAAAACAAGATTAAATATCAGAGAAAAACAGGTGTAGAGCAAGAAAAAAAGATGGGAAATTATGACAAATTACAGCATACTATACTGTCCTGTTTCTCAGGGGAATGTATATATTCAAAGGGTGAAAGATTAATAATTTTTGAAGCATCTGATGCTATTTTAAAATGTTGAGCTATAATACTCTCTCTACACAGAAATGGGTTGTTTAAGCTTCATCAGTTCATGTGAGGTAAGCATGTGTTTGAGTGTACTTCTGAATTAAATACTTCAGTTGTTGTTTCTACAGCTGGTCTGGTATTACTCTGAACAGGGCTTGGTGCAATCCTGTTCCATGAGCCTCTTTGTGCTCTCTTGAGCCATATTTTTGCACGTGCAGAGACTGTTGTGTAGTAGAACTGAAACCCACATTTCCTGGCAGAAGTGACACTTCATGTTCTGGATTTCTGCAATCTTTGGGTCAGAGGTGCCTCTGCACGCTTTGCCAAGTATCAGACAGAAAGGAGGGTGAAGACTACAGGATGATATTTCAGGCTGAGTCCAGGCCACCATGTTTTAATAGAAATCTTGCCTACGAAATCCATCAGTTCACACTGCTGAGTGAACACACAGCACTGTGACTTCAATCTTTTTGTTTTGGGCTGTGTTTACAATGTCATGGTGAGTACTCTGTTCCTCAAACCTCTACCACTAACATGTGGAATAATTTCTGATGTACGTAAGAGACTCTAGTTCAAACAGCCTATGGGGGGAGTACCAAATGACAGCTATTGAGAAATGTGCCCTTTTTAAAATCTATGACCCCATAGGAGACTGAGCTGGGGACTGCGCCATGTGTGGGTAAAAGCCTCTGACACAGAGTGCTCAGTGCAAACACAGAGGATGATGGTTCAGTGAGAATCTGAAGGCAATTGGTGATATGGGAGCCTGATCTGGCACCTTTCACTTCCATTACGAGGAATTAATCCCCTGTTCAAATCAACCAAAATAGAAGCTCTTTTGCCTGCCTGATAATTTGTCTCTTGCATATTTGCATCTCATTGGGTTTTTTTTGTCTACACTTAACAGCACAGCTGCCTTTTGAACAGGATAAAGTAGAATGGGTATCAGCAAAACACATCCATTTGATAGTAATGGAATGTCTAAAAAACTTGTTGCATCTTGAGCTTCTTGTTTGTATTGGTAATCTCCTATTAGTTCCAGGAATGCTCTGCTTCTTTCCTTCCTCCTTCTCTTCCCTATTAGTTAAAGTAGAGGTTTGTTAAATCAAATTTCCGCAACAGCCTTCTTCTACTGAAATATCACCTATTATGGAAAAGTTCCTACATCCCATGAGACATTCTGAATTGGTGCCTACACAAATCATCAAACAATAGGAAGGGGAAAGACAAGCAAGGTAGGGAGCAAATAGCTAGTACAATTTACGCAAGAAGCATTTTTTGTTCCATTGCTGTTCACCTAAAAGCTTCCTAACACCAAGTTAATGCTTTCCAGATCTGTTGCTTCCATGAAATGACCATAAACTTTCCTTTCACATCATGATTTGTTTGTCCTGAAAATCCTGCTTTAGCCAACAGGAAAACCAGCCAGACCCTACTACTTAAAAACATGCTGTTTCTCTCAGCCTTCAATGAAAATAATTAGCACAATAGGGGAATTAATATAAACAAATTACTAACTCTTTTATTCAGATAGCTGATAAGAATTTAAGATCTTAATTAGGGAGAAATATCAATGTTAGTGCAGTGATTCATGGCAGAACTTGACTTACCAGGGGCAAGCCTGAAGCTGCTTCACTGAGGGCAGAGAGAGCCAAATAGCTGGAGACAGATTTCTTGGTCATAAACCAAAGGAAAATTAAGCCAACTTAGGCTGTATGAAATTTGAATTAAAGGATGGAATCCAAACTTGTTCTGCACTGGATTGTGTTGTGAGAAAACGCTGCAGGAGAATGGGGCCTGCAAGAGCAGCTGTCTCACTGAAGCATTACCAAGGAATACCAGGGTTGTCTTCTTTCTGTAGTACTGCTGGGCAGCCTCAGCAGATTCAGTATCAACACTGGACTCACTGGAAGTTAGTGGCAAATGTAAGTTTTTCTTAGGCAGAATATCTTGAAGTTTATATTTTCTATACTGATTTTTTCTCTAGATTGTCTTTCTTTGAAAGTGTTCATGTTTCCAGTTTTGTTTTTAATAGAAATGTTTCTCCTATTCCATTCCAGTTTTCTCCTCTGACACAAAACCACTTTTTGTGACTACGTTGCTCTTATCAGATTGTAGCATTTGTGATCAATTTCTTTGCAGAAAAAGTAAACTGAACTGCATGTTTTGATCCCTGTTTTTTCCAGCCTGAAAATGACATTACTAGTTCTTATACTCACATCAGTCAAGAAATATTGAAAATGTCTTGACATTTCTGCTTTTGCTTTGACATTCATTAGTCTAAATCAAGTGACAAATCTGTGGGTACAACTAGTGGATTAATTAATTTCACCTTTCACCTTCTCAGACTTTGTTACCATAAAAAAAAAATTATGCTGTAGATGGTGAGTTTGTTATAAAACCTGAAAACCATTAAAGCCAAATTTATAATTTATTACGTATTAATGGAAATAAAAAGAGTTTCCTATTTGCTACATGACATAGTGTTTCATCCTGAACTGAACTCACAGAAACATGGTGTAGAAAGGAAGAGTAATCCACCCTAAATTCTCACTGGTGTCATTGGTGCATTGGAGTCTCTGAAGTTTCCATAGCTCATGAGCAGAAGGACTGAAAAAAGGCCAACCATAAATACCTAAAAGCACAGAGATAACATAGCCAGAAGCTGTGTTGAGGGGGAAAACGAAACCTGGAGGCAATCATGACTGTTGCAAATTTAGGTGAAGAGCTAACTAGTTGAACATATGTACACAATTGGAATGGGTTTAGATTTGAGTTTAGGATGAGATTTTTATGTACTATGAAAATTTAAAGTGTCTTTTTTTTTTTCCCAAGCCTTTTAAGGGTGCTGAGAATGTTTCCTGGATAACAAGGCAGAGGAAAGAGATGACTCTGGAAAAAACAAAAGAAAAACAAAAAGCCTTGACACATCTGCAGACTCCACTGAATTTTAAAAATGCAAGTGATGTGGAAAAGCTGTAGATAAATTGTTTAAATTCACTCTTTTTGTTAGCCAATAGCTGTTTGCCCTTACTTCAGAGGAGATACCCACCAGGATTTAGCTGGAAGGGATCATGCAGTTCAAGAAAGAGCAAAAGAGAACTGCAGTGTTGAAGATGCCTTGGGCTTTCTCTATCAGGTACTTGTAACATTTATCATTAATGTGAAAATGATAAGAGTTAGTTGTTTGCTTGCTTGCTTCTAAATTATAAATATGAGTTTTCAATGTTGGTGAACAGTGGTTTGAAATAATAATGTTTTTAGTGTGCTACTCTTATTTCTCTACTGAAAAAGAGAAAATTATTTGTATGAGAAGAGAGAAAGAAAGAGATCAGATGTCAGCAGATCTCTCCCTCCTCACTTGCTAATTGCCCAAAGAGGAAGAGTGTCATTCCTACTGCCTTCATCTCAAGCAACCCTGTGCTGTGGGCTCCACCCATGTCATGTCACAGACATTTGCATATTTTTCAAATTCCTGACTTTAGAAAAATGTGGAAACAAAGTCTCTGATGGACACAAAAGTAGTATTTTGTTGTTCTGGGGCTGTGCCTTTGCTAATTTTCAGGTGTCTCCTTATGGTCAGGCAAAAGGAAATGTTTTTCTCATTGCACACTGGGAGCATAAATAAGGATGATTTTCTTTGAAGACCAGATAAAAAATTAAGAACATAGATAAAAGGGATGCAAAGGATGATAGTGCACAGTGGGTGAGATAAATGTTTCTCAAATACATAAATTGATCCACCTTACTAGCTATTAATATAGTTCTTGTAGAACTATTGCAGAACTAGAACATCCCCCTGCTGTAACAACCCTGAAAAACCTCTTCTTATCAAAGATCCTAGTTTAAGGGACACTAAGAACTTTTTGCTAAAATAGTGTGGGTTCTTTTCCTATAAAGTTTGTCAACTTCTTTAAAAAAAAAATAAAGGAGGGGTAGAAGGGGTTAGAAGATGATGTCTTGCCTAGTGAGGCTGTGGAGGCTCCAAGTATGGAGGTTTGCAGAACCTAAGGGGACAAGGCCATGGGCAACCTGCTCTAGCAGGTGCTGCTTTGAGCAGGGAAAGCTAGCTATAAATCTTGAGAGGTCTTGTTCAACCTTAACTATTCTGTGATTCTCTCATGACATTTGCTGCTTTGTGAATGCAGCAGTTGTGCGGAACTCAAGGAGGATGGCTCCAAGGCAGCGTTGAAAAGACTGTGTTCCAGATTAAACCAATAGAGATGATGTCAGCCTACCTTGCTTGCCAGCAGACCTTATCTCTGAGAACTCATAATTTGTTGTAATAAAGTGGCTGGTTGCCCTAAGTGCATTTGCAGCTCTAAAAATAGCATTTCTTTTCAAAATTAGCATATTTTCAATTAAGGCTCTCTTGCCTATTACAAAACAGGAAACATGTACGATAACTACTAATTGTTCTGTCATGGAAAAATATATGAATTAACCTAAGAAAGGTAGGAATAGAGCTTTCTCTAAGTACAGGAGTTATGTGTGTGAAAGCTGTGAAACAAAGCATGAAGAAGATTGAAAATTGGTTAAACATAAGCTGGAGGAAGGTGGAAAAATGAAGGAGGCGAGATATAGTCATCAAGGAGCAATACTGCCCATGATGTTCGTTATCTTTCCAAATATTAAGAAATTATGAAGATTTCAGAAGTTAATCTGTTGGGAAATCATCTTTGTCACTGTTCAAAGATGCAGAATCTGCTTGGAAAATGGATGAAGTTGTGCTATACATGAATTGATAAAATGTGTACAGCTGCTGTACAAAAATGACTGAGTTTATTGTGAGAGGAGTGCTGTGTTCCTTGTCCCTAAATATGGACTTATTAATTCTAATCACTTTTCTTAAGCTATAGCAAACTACTTTGGGCTATTCTTTTTCATGTAGATACTCTCCTGTGAGGGGGATGCTCACTGCCAGCTTGCCTGGTTGAGCCCTGTGACAATCTGTGCAGAACACCAGACCCTTCAGGAGGTAACAATTCCTTAGGCCATGCCAGGCTTGGACCCTCAATTCTATTACCCCTCTCCAGGCACAGAGAAGAGTGATGAGGAGACTGCTAATTTACTAAGCCATGCTGTCACTTGTAGCTGTGCCTTGAAATTTCTAGCTTGAAAATTGCTAGAAATAAATTAAAAAATGCTTGCAAGACCAGACGTACAGCTTGTAAAGGAATTTTATCTGTGGAAGAGTGTGAAAAATGAACCCACTAGTAAACAAGTTATGTATCTTATCTTGAAAACTGGAACCAAGCAAATAGCAATTATGGAAGAATTTTGTAAAACAGGAAGAATGGAAATTTTGGGAGGGAAAAGAATAATCTAATAATTAGTTTATATCTTTAGATTTTAAATTCTACAGGTTATAGCTGTTATTTGAAGAGAAACAAACAAAGACCAGTTTTTTATTTAATATTTTGGTTTAGGTTATTTTTTTGCTTAATAGTCTCTGAACTTTGAGATGATGTCTGTCAGTATTTATTCAACCTGTGACACTGTTGCCTTGAGCACTGTGTTGTACGCTGGGGGTGGTTGGGAGGTTTTTTGGGTTTTTTTTTGTCTAAAATGTTGCATATCTCCAAGAAACAAAGCCTCCGTGTTTGGAACCAAGCTTTCAAAACTGGAGATAAGATTGCAGGAGCTTCTTTAACTTCTTAGGCTTAGCAGCACTGAATACTTTATTTGCTGCAAATTATTTACTCAGTTGTCATAATGAAAACAACCTTCCTGATCTCCTTCAATGCAAATATGATCAGGACAGATGGTGACATCAGCAAGAAACTTTTCTCTGAAAGGTTAATCTGTTTCATAACTAGGAAACCGCATTAGCCAAGAGCTGTCATTCTAATTCCAAAGCTTGCACCTGTAGTAGGGGAAATGCCAAGTTGCACAGACTTATAGACTTTAATCACCTTTCAGCAATATTACTTCTTTCCAATAGGTTCTTGCGTTGCTTTTCCCTATCTGCTCCTAAGAACTCATATTTTAATATTCGTCCTTTGCAACACAATTAATTAAGTCCAACACATTTAGAATGAAGTCTTGGTTCTGAAATTTGATCTACCTGTGCAAATAGTTATTTTTCTGCAGCTAAACTGAGACACACACAAGCACACACATTATTCTATTGAGAGACCAGCAAATTAAACTGCAGTGGCGCAGGAAGATATGAATGACCCTTACTGGGACTTGCTTTATTTAAGCAACCTCAGTACCATAGATAACGTTACATAATGCATTCAGGCTGGGTGATACATTGCACTGATGCTTATGTCAACACCCCAGATGTACTTTTTGCAGGAATTTGGATCTAATGGTTGTTTGTTGTTGTTTGTTTACTCTGGTAGATAAATCTATAACAGTTTCTCCTTTCTCATTTAGCTTTCAGACCATTCAAAAGATGACACCCTCACCATCATTTCTTTTATTATAAGAGGCATGTTCACAGGTAGTGTCAAGATAGAAGAGCTAGTCATAGAAACCAGGTGGGTGGATGGGCTGCCAGCCAGCCTAATCAAGCTGAGATCATAGGCACAAGACACTGCCCTCCTCCAGTGTTTTCTCACCATGCTACCCCTCACAAAGAACTTCTCAAATTACACCACATTATAGCAAAGAGCTCTGAACTCCTAGAGGCCAGCTTTAACTTTGTTTGATGAGCAAGTAAAATCATCTATGAAGGCTATTTCTAGGGGTGAAATATCTGCACCTGAATAGGATGATGAAGTGCCATATTTATGGATTGATGGATTTTTATATATATATANCTGGATACACAACATGTTTGCACTATCAGGTTATTTGCAGGGAAGCTTATCCATCATCTTTTTACACTCTGCCTGATGGCAATCTCTGTGTTACATTACTTCTGTCAACATCAACCCAATGTGTATTTGAATTACTTGTGCTTTAGAAACTCTATACAATATTAATGAGATACTTTGGTTTTCTTTAGCTGTAGACATTTTAGCATCAAATTAGCTCAGCTCTACAGTAGACTTTTTTTTTAAAACAGGGTTTTATAAGATAATTAGAGTATCATTGAAGACTATTAATTCCTGTCTGCTCTTTAGAAATCCACCTTAATAGAATCCTCTGGTTTCAAAACTACTTTTCTTATTTTAAAATAATTTGATATGTCCAGCCTAAACTCTCCATGAGAAAAGTTCCCTGATCTGAACAAGACCTTCAAGGTGAATCATCCCAAAGTGTCTATCTTGTACTTAAAATGTTGCTGCTGAAAAACTTCTTGGTATAGTTTTAATTAGTAGTTGTTTATTTACTTTCCTTAAAGGGTTGCATGTTTCAAGGTGGGTGGCCCTCTGAGCAGTACTGCATTTTCCTTCCAACACTTTCCAGGTAAGAGGCAGGGCTACAGCCCAGCTGTTATATGAGTGGTCTATTAAGATGGGAATGGCAAAGGTCAGAATTGTTTCCAAGGGAATCAGAGAGCTAGTAAAGTTTGGATGGTTTGTCTGGGTTTTGTTTTCCCTCTCTTCTTAAGACAAAATCCTGAAAGACCTGATGAAAAAATAGAGTTGAGAGGAGTTGAATAAAGTGTGTGAGTTTAGAGAGAAATAGATGAGAAATTCCCTTTTCCACGAAAAGCAGGGCTTCTGCTGGCTGTTCTTTCTCTTCCTAGCAGAGACTAGGAGATTCTGTCTTTTGTCTAAATGTTATTTTCTGTTACTAAATTGAATCACAAGAAAGGAAGACCAGAGGAAATTACCTTCTGTTGTGGTCTGATGGATGCAATATGAAAATGTCAGATACTGCTCTTTTAAAAAATTTCAGTTGGGAAAAGGTTGTGGGAAATGTTTTCTTTCAAACAACACACAAAGGAGGTAGACTCAAGCATACTTCAGGGTAGTAGGAGGGCTGTTTATGAAAATTGGTAGACAGGTGGCATGACTATTATGAGTCAATGTAGGCAAATAAACTTCTGGATTGATCAAGAAGAAACAAAAGACTTTATTAGGTAAATAAAATAAACTTGGCTATTTGGTAAAAAATATCTTTTTTTGAAAACAGGAGTTGCTGGAGGGTTTTTTGTGTGGAACGAGGGATGTGTCTTTTTTTTGGTTCTTTGCCACACCAGATTGAACCAAGTTCTCACGTACCACTTGGCCTCATTTTTCTGCTTATGAAAACTCCTAGTAAACCTTGCCCTATACTCTAATTGCCAAGCTGCAAGTAAAGCAACATGATTTCTTAGCAGAACTAGTAGATCACACTGAATTGTGGTAGAATTGTGAATATTTTAGCTTCCTAAACACTGTCATTTGTTTCAAGCTCAAGGAGCTTGTGTGACAAAATATAATAATCAGTGGGTTTGTGTATGTTTGTGGTTTGTTTTTCTGAATGGTTACCTTGATCCTGATTGAATGTCCATGAAAGTTAATGGAAAGCTGTTTTTCCTTCTGTGATTTTTTTTTTTTCCTGCTGCTCACTTAAAAATACTCATTTATAAGAAAGAATTTTCCCCACTGGTTCATCAGGAGAGATAAGTGTCTCAAATAACATTGTTTTGGCTAAATGTTTTATGTTTTCTTTTGATTATAATTGATTATCATTTTGGATATGCTCAAAATCTTACATCCTAATACTTAGAATTATGACAAAAGTTTATCTGTTCTCCAGCACTAGCACTGAAGTCAGAGATTCTCATAGCAGCAAATCGATTGCTGAGAGGAGAAACAGGTTGACCCTAAGAGATATTTAAGAATACTGGACTGACTGTTTAACTACCAATACTAAAAGAAAACATCTCTTCCACACCTTCCCATTCCCCAAAAAAGAATTTTTGCTTTATGGGTGTTTTAGTTTCACAGTGTTTTCTTAGGGCTCGGATGATGCAGACATGTAATCCTCACACACTGCTCTCTCACTGGAATTTTCTTTGTAACATACCCCTTTTTTTTACTGCCATTTATGATGATCTTGAAAACCACATTTTGCATTATTTCAAAATTGCTAATTATTCAAAATGCTGACTACTATTTAGCCCTGCTCATTTAGGGAGCCATGTTCACATGGTCGATTCGGGCAGCCTCATACTAGCTCTGTCCAGGTCCAAAATCAATTCTCACTCTAGTCTTGCCCATGCTGTCATCTCCTGCTCCAAGTGGTCTTCTCATAGAGTGAGGCTGATACTTGCAGAGTCTAGATGAGAAACTGGAAAAGGGTCAGGGTGTTATTTTTGCCTTACATCATGTCGCAAATAACACAGACTTGTTGCAATCTAAGTTTCTGTAACTACAGTCAATGTAAGTATTTTGGGTTGGTTAGATGGAATTGGCAATTATGCACCAATATTTGCACTTCCAGCTCAACACTTCAGTGACTGATACCACTTTGATTTAGTTCTGCATGTCCTTAGCAGATCAGGTGAATAGACACCTGAGCCTAAGTAACTGTGAATGGATAAAGTCAAGTAGAAAGACAAAAATACCACCATTTATAGAGCTGCAGAGCATGAGAGCTAGAGTTACCTAGAGTCAGCATGTGCTAAAAAATTGTTAACGCTGGTAAGAATTTCCACAGATAGACAACTGTAGTTCTCTCATAACCTTAAACCATGGGTAAAAGCAGGAATGCTTTCATTAAGGATGTTATAGACCATCTATGTAGTGATGCTATTTTGACATGATGCAGCACCACGGGGAGCATTCAAGGATTTCTAATGCAACAAGGAAAATAAGCTTTAGCAATCTTTAACATCTTTGATTCATGGAAGTACTATTGCTTACTATACTATAAGGAGTCCTCAGAGAGGAGGGTTTGCCTTGTACCAATGATTTCTCAGTTTTATTGACTATTAAAATAATTTTAGGTCTTGAAACCTCTGAATCCAGGAAAATTTAACTTTTCTCTGTGTGTTGTATGCTTGATGTGTTCCATATCTTCCCTACCCTTGTCCTTTTGAAAAAAATGTCACAGTTACTGTTGCAGGTGGTAGGATTTAATTACTAGTAAAAATGATGCTGAGTTAAGAAACAGTCACTGAACTGCAGTGTTAGATGTCTAATTTCTGAAGAGGTGTTACAAAAAAATAGCTTAAAATATTGTTGAAGTCTGAACACCACTGCAGGCATACTTTTTCCCCCATCCTAGAAAAACATTTGCCAAAAGATGATGCGTAGTACACAGTACCAAGTAGACTTGGTGGTGCTGAAAGAAAAATGAGATGGGCAGTAGGCTTGACACCTCTGAGTTTACAGATCATCTTTGTCAGAAAAATGAGCCACAATGATATGTATAGGTAGTCCAATTTGTGAGGCAGGCAATTTGAGCAGCTGCCCAGACAAGAAGTTATTCCATGATACTGATCAGGTATCATGCCATTGAGATAGATGATTGAAGGAGCTGGGCCTGACACCCCTGATTAAACTCAGGCTTATCCAGAGGGGATTGATTACATATTGCCCAGTAGTCTGATGCAGTGAGAGAAAAGGGCAAGGCTGCTCTGTAAGGCCTTGTAGCACTCTGGTAACGCTTATGAATAAGAGGCACAGAATTGTCTGAAATGTGCTAGCCCCAAATTGAAGTGGGCCTTATTTGCCAGGAGAAGCCAGTCACTGTCACAGGTTGTTTCTACTCTAGGACCAAAATAAGATGGTATTTGAGATGCTGCATGCACAATATATTTAGTTTGCATACACAGCTTTATCATCTCTCTTGAGGTCTTCTGGGCTGCGCTAGTGAGGGTCATGCTAATGTTTCCTTGGCTTCTCACTTGTTTTCTTCACAAGCTGAACTATTTGACTCTTTCCTTGACAGAAAAGTGCAGAATTTGTGCAAACCATGTGCTTTACAATATCCCTACTTTCTTTGTCTGCAGTATTGATTAGGTAATGAATCAGTGCATTGAGTTGTCCCTTTTGCGTGACCTCTTCCTCTTAGTATAAGGAAAGAACTTCCCAAAACAAAGATGGCACTTGGATTTCTTGCTAAATGATAGTGCAGATCTAATGGGGCCAAGTGAGATAAGCTACTCTGAATATAAATGTGGATTCCTGTCTTCTCATTTCTTGCTGTGCTGAACTTTGTCTAAAGCAATGTGCTTTAAAATACTTGAATTGCATCCCAGAAAGCTCCTGTAAAGCCTGAAATAATAAAGTGTAGTGTGTGTGTGTAACAATACCCATACACATAATACAGTCCAGCAATAACATAGGAAGGGTTCAGCATGAATTCTCTGCCTCATGGAGTGATCTCTGCCTTTTTCTACTTTTTACCTTTTGGTATGTATATAAGGCGCATGAAATGTTGTTTTGTTTTTCTTCCTTCCTTTTATTTTTTACTTGAAAACCTGAGGTACCTGGGGTTACAGCAGTAGGCACAAAATAGCACTTAATTTGTATTCTGCAAGGGCTGGAAGAAATATAATCTTGTAATTCATAATTAGCTATAAGACATTTACAAAACTATATTCACATTGATGGAATAATTTTTATTTTAACTCTTCACACTGCTTTTACTTTGAATTCCCCTGCTTCGATCTGCACTGTGGATCTCATACTGGGTTTTCCCATGAAGCATTGGGCAGTTCAGGACCCCTAATAAAGCTGTGCTCTCCTCTTTGCAGCAGAATTTGCAAAAGCCTGTATTCAAGAGAAGAAAGCACAACCTACTCCACAGTCCAGTGGTCTGAGCATTATATGTTGGCTGTTAGACTTCAGCAGTATTTTAGTAGATTCTTAACAGCATAAGCATGCACTCCAATGCATTATACAAAATCGTGCTCTTTCTATCAGTGGGAATTCCTGTGTTTATTAAACCTGTGAGTTGTTTAGCTGCTTTCTTTTTCCTTGTTTTTCTTGTTGTTTCTTTACCTTTTACTGACCAGTCAGTCCCAAGCACACTGTACCTGCATAAAAATTTTGTAACTTTGCATCCTATGCTACAGATAAGGTATTGATAAATAGAACAATATGGTGTATAGGCAAGACTTGTATTTTCCTTCCCATGACAAGTAGAAAGAAGCAGATTTTTAAGTGTTTCCTCAGAATCTTATTGCTCTGCACTCATTTGTATCGCCTTATACAACCAACTAAAATACCAGATTACCTTCCAGGAGATCTATGTTTTTCCTCCATCCAGGGCTTGGGTATACATGGTAAAACATGAAATTATCTTCTTCTTGAATAACTCTCTTCTAATTACAATATGAAGAAGAAATTGTTGGGTGACTTATTTTGGTTTTCAATTAACCAAGAAGCTTAACATCCTGCTTTGTATTTTGCAGCATGCTTTCTATTATACCTGCCAGATGGGTTCAGATGTCTGTAGGGAGCTTTGGGGAAACTAAAACACTTGGCAATGTGGAGACATCCAGGGAACAATGTAATGAACTCCTATCTTCTATGTTTATTTATACTTGTGAGGTTTTTTCCAGCATTTTCTCTTGGTTTTTGATATTCAAGCACTCAAGAATTTCCACTGTATTTTTCAGAAAGCACTCTGAGTCATGTTCTGTAAATGCTGCTTGCGTAAATCCTGTATTTCAATTGATTAACAGTTTACAGCCCTCTTACCTTCAAGCAGTTGCTAAAATTAGTAACACCACATAAAGACTCTGTCTGTTAGCTAGGGTATGTGTTTGAAATAAAAGATTAGGTTATTCACTTGGAGATAAAGTTTGTGCAAGCTATTCTGGTTTTCTTTGGAGTACATTCTCAGGAAGATGAGATTGCTTTAGTCTGTGATTAATGAACGTATGGCGCTTTGAGACCCATCAAGGAAAAACAGCTGTAACAACTTCTCACTATTACATTTGTTGACAATTAGAAAATCCAGCATCTTAGAATTAGTCTGGATGATTTCATTAGCTATAATCTTGATGTGGAATGTTATGAACGAGACCTCCAATTTTAACGCTTTCAGAGTTCCTACTATAGAAATTCTTAAGGCAAGTGTGCCTATTTTGTAATGACACTTAAAATGCATTTTTCCTTGGTTATTTTGCAGGCATCAATATGAAGCATTTCTATCTTCAAAATTATGTAAAAAATCTTCTGATAACTGCTGTTTCTCTTGTTTTTTCTTCCTTCCTCTTCCAATCACTGAATATACTAAAAATTAAGATAATAAAATAAACCCTGAAAATAAACAGCTAAAACTGCAAACTGTCTGAAACTGTACAAATTTTGGAAATTATAAAGAAACTAATAAAAATTATGTCATGGTTAGTAGTAAGAAGAGAGGATGATTTATATATCATAATGCAGTTCTTTTTCTCCACTGCAGTTCCTGGTCACATTTCATCTGTGGAGAATTTTTTTTCTGTTCAGTAACTTCTAACATTTTCTTGCATGTTTAGTCCTGTATTGGTAGGAGGAGGTTCCTTTTTCTCTAGAATACAATTTAGATCTTCAAACACTTGCCAGTTCTTCTTTGAGTTAAATATCAGGTGGCCACATGGCTTATGGCTATTTTAGCTAGTAATGCATTTTAATGATTCTGAACTTCCAGGAAAGAACTCCAATTTAATGTAATGCCCTTCAGGTCCATGTATCTATAGCAAAAAAAAAAA
>VXBC01005334.1:1047946-1249950 GCA_013399945.1 Ploceus nigricollis
AAAAAAAAGGATAACTCACTTTGGCATACAAAAGTATGCAAAGAATGTCCCTCAAGTTTCCAATGTTTTCTTGACTCTATCAATCCATATATCCCAGGGTCAGTATCTTCACTGTTTCTCAATATGGATGAGTATGTCAGATAATGTCTTCCTTGTCTTAACCTTAGGCATACTTATTTTTCATGATGTTTATTTCACAGCTTTATCAGAAGGTGTCAGGCGCAGATGAACCAATGTAGGGACACAAGAGAATGGCAATGGGAACATGTTACTTCTTATGTCCTCCTGGGATTGAAAACACTGGTTGTGGAGAAGTCAAGATTTCATCCTCTTGGGAAACTCACTTTAAAATTCTTAATAGAATTATTTCTGAGTCTTCCATTGGTCTAGTTCAATAGTTTTCTTTTTGCCTTCTAATAGCTTTTGAAAAGATTGGAAGAAAATAGCTGTCTCTGGTACTTTTCATTGTATAGTTTATATCACTGGGCTACATACCATGGTTTCCAGGTCTGTATATACTGAAATGTTTGGAGCTCTGAATGACATAAATATTTAATTAGGAAACAAAAGACACACATGCATATTTATGGAATTTTTCATCCTGTGAATTCATCTCAGAAGACTTTGAAGAACAAAGACGGACTTTGGTATTGTGACAACAAACTGTAATATAGTTTATAAAACAGAGGGTCATTTTTACTAGTTCAAAGCCTCTTTTAAACAAGTGTGCCTCATAAGTTTCAAAGTAGAGTAGGAAATGTTCTTCTCCTTTTTCTAAAGGTAGACTGAGTTAAAACGCTGAAGATGAAAACAGACCTGTTCCAATCAAACCAGAGGAAACTTAATACACATTTTCTGTTCTTTCATTCATCATTCTTGTCAATTCAAATTGAGTGTAGTCCAAATATCCTAAACCTTTAATGTAAATAAATTAATTACTTGATAAAAGGCTCTGCTTTTTTATTGGCCTTTGAGTTTCAAGAGAGAAGATAAAACACGTAGTCCAGGTTTTCCCTGTGCACTATGTAGAAACCCCTTTTGTTCTAAGAGTCAAGCTTTTTGCAAACTAAGTATGTCTGTAAGCTGGACCACTGAAGATTATTTGGAAATTAAGGATCTTCCCAACCATTTTGCTGCAGAGCATAAGAGGGAAAGGGTGTTGATGAACATTTTCCTTCTCTGATATGGATTAAATATCTGTAGACATACTGAAGATGAGCAGTTTAAGTTGCAGTACAACACCCATTAGGAATTTTCAAAATTAATCTGCATCTTTAAGTAGCTAAATGCCTTTTTAAAAAGTGTAAGTTTTCCATTTCTTAAATGATTTTGATTTCTCTACAGCAAGACAGTCTTTCTTCAGAGCTGAAACAAGGAGCTTGGAGTGCCATAACACCAGTTTTCATTAGGTACTAGAATGACTAGTGCCCAACTCTGTGGAACATTGCACTTTGTCAGTGGAACTTCAGCCTATCATTAAAGTCGTTCTCCCTTGCAATTCAGCAAGACACATAACTGTTCTCTCAGAGACTTGTACTTTCAGAGACTTGTGCCATGCAAGCCACTGTTAATGCCTGTTTAGCCCACTGTCCTGAAGGACATTCCAGTAGAAGCTTTTTGCCATTTTGTGCCCTTGGCTCTTGGGAACTGTAGGTACCTTCACCAAGGACAAAGTTCATTTCTGTTTAAACCAGAGACTTGAAATATCAGCATGGATTTCTTTTGCTCTCTTTTAAACTCTACCCTCTATGGGATTTACTGAATGATTTCATCAGGTCACTGGAATATGGCCTTTTTTCCCAGGGCGTCTGTGACATCCATAGTAAATGCTGGCTTAGAAGCTTTGTAATTTCCCTCATTTCCACCATTCCACAGACTGAATACAGCATGGCAAATTATTCCCAGATGGGGATAAGCATAAAACTTTAGGAAGCCCAAGGAATTTACATAAATATATGCTGTGACTCTGCAGTGTAACACCCAGTTTGCATTAGCATCGCAGTTGTCCTACGTTACCGATAAGTAAGGCTTTATAAAAGAGAGGCCTTGTAAAATCATGTTTCAGGCCTGTTACTTCAGCTAAGTAAGAAAAGGACTATGAGAAAGAGACTCGGCTGAGTTAGGGGTGGAAAAACATGTTACACAACCATCATGTGTTCACATCGTGGTGTACGGTGGTTGGTTGAATTCTGTTTGTTATGATTTAAAAGTATGTAACTGATAACCAGCTAATGGCTTAAAAAGGCCAGGTTTTTGGAATAAAGGGACTCTCCTTTGCACCTGCTTAGGGACCCTGCATTGCTTCAGACCCTCACCTCACAGTCCTACTATAACACTCCAGTACTCTAGAATGTCATTAGTAATCAGTAAGTGGCATTCAGGCTCCTATGCAATTGTAAAGCTGCAATACAAAGCATATTTATTTGAAAAGGAAGGACAAATATGCCTTTACAGTTACACTGGTGATCAGTCTCTTCTTTCCTATCAAAGTGCATTTTCCTAGAATATGTCTAGGAAAACAGTCCCTGAAGCAAAGATTCAGCTAGATCTTTGGCAATGCTCAGAAGCTGATCCTTAGGGAGGTATGGTTGATGAGCGGAAACATATCATGCTGTTTCTCTCAAAGATTCTCTCAGCTTTCAAATAATCTGGGGCTCTGCCACAAAGCTGTTTGGTTTTTTAGTGAAGATGGTATCTTTTTAATTGCTTCAAATTGGTTCCAGCTTCATGAACCTGTTCAATCAAGCCTTGAGACTGTGCCAGCTTTCAGTACCTACAATATGATGCAGCAAGAAATGTCATTTATGTGATCTGAGGAATTAATTTTTGTCTTTGTCTTCTGCCTGATGCCTGTTAGTATTAGTCAGTGTCTCTGCTTCTGAGAACACTTGATGATCATTCACGTTTTCTCTTCCAGTCCATCTCATTTGGCCAGAAGAGCTTTGTGGCAGTTTCTTCCTTCCCTATCTCTGCCCATGTCCCTGTTTTCTCTTCCAGTCCATCTCATTTGGTCAGAAGAGCTTTGTGGCAGTCTTTTCCTTCCCTACCTCTGTCCATGATCTCCCAGGTTGAGAATACCAGCTTCAGAAAAATAGTAATGTTTAGTCCTGTAACTAAAATACTCACTCTGTCACAATACTTTTTTATCAGGCAGAATGTTCATCGTAAATGTACACAGGGTATAGATGTTTAAGAGCGTTAATGAGGAAAAGTGGCTTGGGACCCCTAATTCATCATCACCTTCTTAAATTTTCACATCATCCGCTCCGTGTTTGTCATCTAATGTCACATAATGTGTGACAGAGTGTCACTTTGCGTGATCATCACTGTACAAAACAAGCCTCTGTCCTTCACTGTTCATATTTCATAAACTGAATCATTGTCTCCCAAGGTTTTCTGCATAGTCTTACCCTTTGGCCTGTTTTGGTAATGAAGCTGGGTCATAGTATTTGATCAGTGACTGGTGTCTTATGGTTTACAACTGGAAGGAGGGAAATGCACCAAAATAAAGAGAGAATTCAGAAGAAATACCTCGAGCAGGGGGAGGGGGGCACGTTGATTCCTTGTCCGTTTATAGATGAGCTCTGTCTCCCATGCAGGATCTGTGGAAGAGTTCCTTTTTCAAAGGGACAGCAACATCCATTATCATTGCACTAGGGAAGAGATAGGGTACCTTTCTGACTGTCCTCCATGGTTTATGGTCCTGCTGATTATGAGTGTACAGAGAAAATCCTTTGGTAATGAATTTTGCAATTAGCCAATTGTTGTCATTCTAGAGACCTCCTTTACAAACCTTTACAAATCTTACTTTTAAGGGAAATAATTTGGCAGCAAAAAGGAGGGGGAAGAGGGTGAGGAGGGACAAAGAATCACATTATTGCATGGCCAAACATAGGCTGAATAACTGGTAGCCGTAGATACTTACAATTTCCAGTTAATTTTCTTTCTGACACTATTCTGCCAGAACATTTTCATTTATATTTCAGTATACCTAAGACAGAGATCTCCATGGACTGGGAGCATGCTGCTAGGAACAGAGAGCTCATACACTGCAAATAGGTTGTGCGTCAAGAAGACGATCTTAGTTGTATTGTGTTAAAGTCTTTATAGGTTTGTGGGAGGGAAAGTGAGAGAGAGATTAAGCAAAAGATGTCACCACACATGAGTCCCTGCAGTGTCTTGCTAGTCCTTCTTCAGCCTAGTCTTATTGCTGGGGGTCCCAGAGCTGTTCTTCTGGAGCTATCACTTTTACACAGTCCAAGTCCCAGGTATCCACATGGTATAGATGCCATGGTGGGAATTTCTGTCTGGATGGTAACCAAACGTTCACCTCCATTAAGCCTGGAATTAGTTCCTTCCTGCTGTGCCATTTGCACTTATCTCAAGTTCTTGTTGTGGTGGCTTATCTTGTGGGAAGTCCCTTTTGGCTTTGACAGTGTTTTGAGACAGTTCAGCTGTATTCTTTAAGTCCTTACAACTGGGAAGAAGCTTCTTTGCAAACCACTTCCATTTTGTTTTTTTTGCCAGAGTTGCTTTGCAATGCCATGTTCTTTCTCCAAATTCCCTTCAGCATAGAGTGTACAAGCTTTAAGGAAGAAAGACATATTTCGTAAGGTTTTGAATTCTTTAATTGGCTGGATCTCCACTATGCAATCAGCAGTATCTTTCTTCCTGAGATAAAGAGTAAGATGAAAGGCAAGAAAAGCTCTTGCTCTGATATCTCAATAAAGAGTTCTTAAAACGTAGAGAAATACCCTCAGCACTAGAATGCCATTCCTTTCTTCATTTTATGTTTCCCACTTTTAATTAATAAGTCTCTGTGCAACCCAATGTCACTTTGACATTGACCAAGACTGTGCAGTGAGTTTGAACCAGATTACCTCCAAAGGTTCCTTTCAATCTAAATTATTCTGAAATTCTAAAACCAAACAAAATTATTATTCTAAAAATAAATAAACAAAACTCAACCCAAATGCCCTAGTCTTAATCCTGTGTAGTAGCATAAAGTAGATACTTATTCCTCTTTTTGCTTTAGGTTACTATAAAAAAATTAATGCTAAGCCTAAAATTCTGTATAACTAGAGTGTTTCCAAGGACCAAGAAGAAGCAGATGTGAATCACAGAATCATAGAATAATCTGAGTTGAAAGGGACCCATAAGGATTATCAAGTCTGACTCCCGGCCCTGCACAGGACACCCCAACCGTCACATCATGTGCCCAAGAGCATTGTCCAAACGCTTCTTGGACTCTGTCAGGCTGGTGCTGTGGCCACTTCCCTGGGAAGCCTGTTCCAGTGCCCCAACCACCCTTTGGTAAAGAACCTTTTTCTAATATCCAGCCCACACCTCCCCTGATACAACTCCAGGCCATTCCCGCAGGTCCTGTCGCTGTTCACCACACAGCAGAGATCAGTGCCCTCCCCTCCTCTTCCCTCACAAGGAAGTTGCAGACTGCAGTGAGGTGTCTCCTCAGTCTCCTCTTCTCCAGGCTGAACAGATCAAGTGCCCTCAGTCACTCCTCATACAGCTTCCCCTCCAGACCCTTCACCACCTCTGTTGCCCCACTCTGGGAGCTCTATGATAGTTTAATATCTTTCTTGTATTTTGGTGCCCAAAACTGCACTCAGTATTAAAGGTGAGGCCACAGCAGTGACTCTACAAAACAATCTAAATCCAGAGTTACGGTCTCTTGAAATCTGATATTGTCATGTTGTCTCTCGTCAAGGACAAGATTCTAGGAAAAATAGATTGTTGTTTGTAATATATAAAAGCTGTTTATCCTAGCTCCTCATGAAATTCCCATATTGTGCAAAGGGTTGGCAAGCAAACAGGTAACTTGAATTGCAAGTCAGCTACGTCTTGTCAATGCCCCTTTTTGTGAGCTGATATGAGTGTCAGAGGAAAAAGTAAATCTATATCTGTATCTTTCAGTGTGGGGGGCCTGAATCACAACCAGACTTTTGAGTACATTTCTCTAGAGTGTACTATTAGTTTATCTGACAGATGGAGAGCTGTTGGATTAAAACCCTGGGGATGTTCCAGTGGATATAGTTAGATTTAAAGGGCTGTGATGAAGACAAAGGAAATATGGGGAAAGGCTTATTCTTTATTTAATACTTTGTGGCCTCCTAGAGAACTTCAAACTTACATTGGTACTTGAAGAAATTACAAGACAGAGAGGTGAGGACTGAAGCAGAATGACAGCAAATCATTGAGAAATATGCAAGTTAGAAAGGTGGGTGCAAAGTACACACAATAAATTACAACTGTCTTGGTTAAGTCACTCTTTTACTGGCTACTAGGAAGAAGTAGGACTTTAGAGGCGTTCAGAATCATGTTCAGAAGTATTTGAATTCAGTCCTCCAAATAACTCCAGGGTATCATCTGCCTAACACTTCCCAGATCACTTAAACCTACTTCTACATCAGCATCTTACCTGAAATGAGTAATGCTGAGTTGGAATACACAGCAACAGAGGAACAGCGTTAAAAATTAAGGTGATTCCTAACCAGATTGTAGTTTGAAGCACATGAAAATGCAAGTGTTCATCAAGCTTTCCAATGGCTGCTTTCATTACCAATTTGACTGCTGTGTCTTCTGCTTGCTTCTCAGCAGAATAAGTGCATCATCACTATGCACCCTAAGTATGTACTTTTTTATGATAATCCTAGAAATTCCTGGAAATTTCATTTCCTGCAGAGGTTAGGCAGCACAGTGTACTTCTGGTGTCAACTCTATTTGCTTTGAAATCAGTTTTTGAAAATATTTTTAAAACTGCATATCTGGAGTAAGTAGCAGAAGAAAAGAGAGGAATGGGGAGAAGCAGAACTTAAATGTGTTTCTAACACCATAAATTACTTACCTACAATTCTCCATTGCTAGGACCTGCTGCCCTCATTTCAGAAGGCAAATGTGAGAATGGCACCCTGCAAGATCAATAGTACTTAAATCCACTTGCAGAAAGGTGACTGAATGTGTGAGATGAAGCCAAATATAGCCAGAGCCTCTGCATATACAGTTTTTTTCTTTTTACCATACCAAAGAAAATCTAATCTGGGAGTGAATAGACCAGTGCTTTGTGTTTCTAATTCCTTACTTTACTTTCCTGTAATGTATACTTATTCTTCTGAAAGTTTTTCTGAACTTCTCTTCTGCTTGTGATACTCATGATGATGGATGATGACAAAACCATATAAAATATTGCCCAAACTTTTTAATACATAGTACATCATCTATCATCTAGGGTTTATATGTTCTAAAGTCATTGCCCTTCTTTATTTAAACATAATGTGAAATCATAGCTTTTTGAAAGCTACAAAATACTACCCACGCCTTTTTCAATATCAAAGATGTAGTATGAGTCACTGTTTCATTTAATTCAGCCAGTGACAGCTGCGCTCATGCAGCCTTAAAGCAGGCAGAGCAATGTTATGCAGCCCTCAAAGAAAGCACATTGTGTGAAGAATGACAAAGCCTCCACAGAGTGACTGGTCAGCTGCCTTGGAGGGCTTTGTTTAGGAAGACAAGCATCACTTGAAGGAGGGGGCTTGCTCAGCTTTGCTATTGCAGCCAGTTGATTTGGTGGAGTAATGAGAGATTAAAGTCTGAGAAGGAATTACAAAAATGAAGTTGTAGGGAGATGCTCTGTTTAAATCCACTTTGCCTTGAAAGTTGTTGTAGCACAACACTTTCCCAGAACCCCTTGTCTTTCATTTTAGTCATTGCTACTGGATAAGGGTGGACACGGCTATACTACAAACACATCTGGAAAATAAGGAAAAGCAGGGACTGCTTTTTGTTCCTTTGTAATTTGGTGAGTCAGTCCTGCTCATAAGCAGGTAGTGCTTGAGCATGTTGTTCTGTCTCACGCTCTCCTCCTGTGGTAACAAAGATGCTTAAAAATTTTAACTTCAGACTCAGAGAAATTCATTCATCACATGTGAAAGCTCTGGGACTAAGACTGATGAGACTGAGGAAGAAGAGACCAAGTGTATCTCTATACATGGGATTCTGAGGCAGCTGCAGATATATCCCAAATGTGTAGTTTTGAGCAAGTATGAGGGCACAAGTCTACTTATAGTCCCAGCACGCAAGAGCAGTGAAAATATCTCGTGTTACTGACCAGGCCCCCAAAAGGGGGAATTGAAGAGCAGGGATGCAGATGTAACTTTTGCCAGCAGGCCAGGGGAGCGGGCTGCTCAAAGCCCACCACGACTCTCTGTGCTGACAGGCCTCTGTGGGGGTTGTCAGGGAACACAGGATTAAACCTGAATTACCTTCAGCAAATACAACTGTCACAAACATTTCACCAATGCAGGACATGGGAAGCCACAACTGTGGCTATCCTGGACCATGCCACATATCCATTTCTCTAAACAACCCACTTTTCCTGGGGAAGAGGTACCAGCAAGTGTTTGAGAGGGGGAAAACTTTAGATAGTGCAGGGAACCATCTGTACAACAATTTATTTTCTTGTTTAATTTTTCTTTTTAAAATTTGTTTAATTAAGGAAGGGGGTGGAGGGGAAGGTATATGTTGTGACCCATCAGTAGGGGCCATGATGTTTGTTATAAATTCTCATCAGTCTGAGCAAAGGCACCAGACCACAGGTCAGGAAATTCCTGTGCTTTATAGTACAGTTGCCTTAACTCTGGCAACCAGCCCACTATTTAGACTCAAAAGATGTTGGCTAACAAGCCCTCAAGTTTGTACAATAGACTTCCACAAGTGGTTGGCAACAAGCCCTTAATTCTGTACAGTACCCTTCAATAAGCTCTCAGCTCCTCATAATAAATTTCTCAAAGGTGCTGGCTCAGAAGCAGTAACACTCTTCCACAAGCTCCCTAGTCCCACAATCAACTTCAGTACAGAGTATAGAATAGAATATGAGAGCTGTGCTTTGCCCAGGCAAATCAATGGAGGAGAAAAATGAACGTGGAGAAGAGAGAGAGAGAACAGAGAATATAGTCTATAGTCCATAGATCCCATGTTGCTCCTGCTGAGTCAATAATGGCTAAAATTCCCAGGAATGTGCATGTGTTATTTATACCCAAGAATTTTTAAACCCCACAAACTGACATATTTGGCTGCCTTAAGGACGATTCTGCTGAAAACACAGATTGTGTGATACAAAGATTTGCCTCATCGAATTTATGAATATCAAGTGTAGGAAAATCTGCTTGTTCAGAATTTTTTAATAAATCAGCATATGTTATTTTGTCACAGACTTTCATTTGAGAAAAGGAAATTGCTCTTAAACTGTTAGCATGGAGGGCATATATATATGGATATCTGTTTGAGAGGGATTTTCTCTTCTTGTATGAATTTTCTTTTGGCAATATCTAGGCTTATCTCTTTGGGGTTTCTATTTCTACTACAGAGAATTCAGAGAGAATATAATTCTATTATAGCTGACTGTATTATACCTTTCTTGTCGACTTTTTTTTCAGTGAAACAAATGGCTGAAGTTAAGCTTGTTTCATTTTATTCTTTTTTTAAGGGAAACTGAATGTCAGCTGCTCTTATACTGTGTAAGTGTTCACCTACTGGTTTTAAGATTGTGTGGCCAATCAACATTAAGAAATACTCCAGATGAACTTTCCTGAATGTCCTAACATAGATTAACTCTGATGTCTAAGATTTTTTTTTCCCATCTAGGAATTGTGCCAATTGTTTGCATCTCTTTTGCTGGCTAAACCCATATCTGTCAGTTGTATACCTCAGAGTCCTGCTGCCTGAGCTCTCCATGTAGTTGCTTTCTGGTCTCTTCCAAGTCTAAGTTCTCACAGGACTACTAACTCTGTCATGTCTTCTGACAAGGCTGTCTGCCTGAAGAGGGTATATTTGCAAAGGCCTGTGGCACAAGAATTATATTACAGAATTATATTGATGATGTGTGGCACACAGCATTGTGTGTATAGACTGGCAGACTCTCACAAAGCTGCATATGGACCAGGCCTGGATACAATGTGTTTTCTTCTTCCAGCAGTTTTTGCAGAGCTTTTATATAAATCTTTCCTCCTCTTTTCTCACCCCCCAAAAGTTCTGAATCTTTTCACTCCACAAATATTCCTTTCCACCTCCACTTTCCTCCCCTCCCCAGCTCCCAGTGCTGTGGATGGAGCTGAAATTATCTCTGCTATTTTTATTTGATAACTTGAATCTGCAGTACATAGCACCTTATTTGACAAAACATCACATTTGTGCACAAGTATACAGTGATACCAACAGGGTATCAAACAGTGGTTGCTTATTAATGTTTCTATTAATTGTTAAAATCTTTCCCATTACTTTCTCCCAACACCCATGCTATTTGTTGAGAAAAAATCTTCTAAAGTCTGAATCTTGGAAATAATCCCCTAATAATTTTACTGCTGGCTTTTCGTGCCAGTTTTAAATGGAGGACAAAGAAAAAAAATAGGGAAGAGTGCTTTATTGCAGGTCAAGGTAGCAGCCTAACTTTAGACCTCAGTCACTTTATTTTCCTCTCTTTAGTTAGGTGTAGAAAGTTCTGAGTTCTGGCTCATGTGCAGTTTGATGGGTCCTTTTTATGGTGCAGCTTTGTCATTCAGAAGGTCTTGCACCCCCTACTCTTCTCAGCTTTAACTTTGGTACTGCTGAATTAAACCAGCAGCCCGGGAAGAGGTTACATTGCTCCATCCCTGGCTCAGGGAAGAGGAGTAAGAGAGAGAAATTTTAGAAAGTTATGTCAAGGCCAGTCCTGGCTCCCAGAGGATTCAAAGCTGCTCCTCGTTTGTATTAATTCATGCTGTAGAGACATAGAGCCAATTGATCTTCCTGCAGTCACAGATGTGATGAAATCCTCTGCAACACTGACCCTGATGCAGGTCCCAGTGGGAAGAGCAGAGGGAGTCTCTGATACAGGTTTCCTTTGCTCCTAGTGTTTTCCCTGCAAGCTGCTTCTTCAATGCTTACAGACCCCTTCTGAAAATGTATTCTACCTCAGCATCATGGTTTGAATCCAGAACAAAAACTGGAATATTTTTTGCAGTTTGATTGAATGATAAGAAATTGAGAATTAGGTCCAAATAGCCCTGATTTTTTTAGGGGCTTGTTTACAGAAGATGAGCCATTTGCAATGGCTTTAATGTCAAAAGTCTTTTCAATTTCCAGACTTCTCTGCAGATTAATTCACGGGGAAAGAAACGAAAGTAAAAACACAATAAACCTGTTGAGTTTTTTATAAGTATTCAAATGAGAAAGTCAGAACATCCAAAATCTTGTGCTTGGCATTCCAACAATCCATTTCCTGACTCACAATGACAAAATCCAGCCGTAATAAAGTACTGCCAAGCAATTAGAGTAATCTCATGAAGATTAAACTGTTCTTCTCCTGAAAAACACTGCATTTATCTCATCAAGGGTTCTTACCACTTTAAAAGTATTAAAAGGCAAAAGCTTCACCTCTCTGGCTGGTAGAAAATAACATGAAAGGAACATATGCAGTTGTGTTGCCAGACAAGGCTCACCTGTATTCACAGCATTGCTAGTTGCACTGAGCTGGACACAAGGAATTATGTCAGTGTGGCTTCCAACAGAGAATATAAAATATTTTGGCAGGACTGAAATGACAGCAACTATAACAAAAAGAGTTTGTTCTTTTCTAGCAAGAGTTTTAATTCAGAAATACATTTTGTGGCCATTTTATCTAAAGCACTCCCTGTCTTCTTTTCACAACATTTTAACTTGCTTTGTGATGAAAAACATTGTTTTAAAAAAGATAGAACATGAGCACTAAAATACTCCAGTAACTTTCAGGAGTAAATATGAACTCTGAAAGTAATTCCCTTTACTCAGCCAACTGCTGATAATTGTCCCTTTTCTTCCTTGGATGCTATAACCCAAAGCAAGTCTGCACTCATGGGGATTTCACCACTGGTTTTTGCTGCACTTCAGTAGTAAGTTGCAGCAAAATGCTGGACTTGATCTCTGCTACTGAATCTACAGATAGTTGAAGTGAGACACTAAATCTTGTCTTCAGCTTATTTGCTTATGAAAGGAAGAAAATCAACCCAAATACAGTTCAGAGTAGTGAGGAACCACTTTTGATCTGGTAGCACCTGTTGTAAAACAAGAGCTTGTTCATGTTAGATGTAAAAATATGCCTTGGCTGAGGATATGTTGTGGTGCAATATGTGGTGTAAACCCTGGGAAGTAAGGAGAAAATTAGATCTAGAATTTAAAATCCATGTGGTTTACATAGGCTGCTCTGATCTAGAACTCATTAATGCAATTAATATGTAGATGAGAGTTCAACTGTACACTGCAAAACTTTTGAACTATTTAAACTAAAAAGGTAGCTTTAAAATTAACATTAGTGTATCTGTGTCTCATAGTACTGGATTTTTACAAGAGACTTACCCTATTGTTCAAACGCTCTTAAAAATTTGGTAAAGAGCACATGAATCACACTGCAGGTAATATTGTACTAAAATTCTTTTTAACTCTTATTTAATTCTTTGAACCTACACACTGAACAACAGTCAACTGTTTGAACATTTGTCAACTGGGAGAAAGACCTAGGAGCAAACAGAGGGATAAAATTTCTGTATTTTAATATGATTTCAAGTATGTATAGTTCCCTCCTTGTTCTGTTTGACCTATCATGCTGGTCCTTTCTTGGTTTGTTACTAAAACTTGAATTAGCCCACAGGGACAATTTCTTGAAGTTTTCAAAATGGAAATGAATGATGCACACAGGGCAATGCTGTCCCTAGATGTCCTGGTAGATATGTATCTTCTTTCTGGAGATGAGATGCGAAATGTTGCCTGACACCATGAGTGTGTTTGTATCTGTATACATTGCAAAAAAGGAAAAATTATCATCCATCTTCCATGAGGAAATTTGAGATTTTTGAACAGGCTTTAGTTCTAATAATTGCAAAAGGAACCCGAACAAACAAACAAACAAATCCCTAAATTGGTGATTTGTTGTGGTTCTTAATACTGATTTTTTAATTTTAATAAATCCAAGAATTTTGCAGAAAAAGACTGAAATGTCCTCTGAGAAAGACATTAGAAAAATTAATGACATGACAAATACTAGAAACAAGAAATGCTTTTGTTTGCAACCATTCATTGTTTGTCAATTCAGATGCATCCTTTTCTTAGATGGTCTCATTTCCTTACAGTAGTCAAGGTACACAAAGAATTAGCACTTTACAAAGGCTTTTAGGCCTTTTGGTTATATACTGAGTTAGATGCTGGTTTGTTTTCATGGCCACCATGCTGCTATCTTTACATGAAGAAATATGGTTATTTTTAAGTCAGAAGTAGGACTCTAAGGAAAATAGTTCAATATTTTTCACCATATGCATAGTTAAAACATGCCCTAGCCTTTGATTTTGAAGCTGTAGCAATGCTTTTTCTCAAGTACCAAGTCCATGGAAGAGCCATGGCTGATAATCAATGTGGTTTTGTATAATGCCAAGGAACTATAAGATCAGCTACCTTGGGTATTCCTCTGGGCTGAGGTACTCTGAAATCTCTTTCCCTCAGTTTTATTCCAGGTATGAGAGAGTTGGTCCTTTCTCTTACATGTCATCTTCTCTGACCTTTCTGCACATTTGTATCCCACAGTAAACTTTCATGAGAAAACTCTTACTGTAGCTGTGGTGAAAACATCAACTGTTTCACTGTTCTTATACTTGTCTGTGAAGATGGATGTCAGTAAAAAGCTGACCCTTTAATTGCTCTTATGCTTCCCTTAAGATAAGTGAAGTTAATGACTGAAGGATTTTGACGATTTTGCTTCCAAATTTACTCTCTATAGAAGCAGAAATTTTTAGAAGTTCCTATTCCTGGGTTCACTATTTCAGTGCATTCTTACATCAACTTCAAGGAGAGTTTTAGCTCATAAAAATAGAGTTTTATGATTTTAAAGTTACTTTGCACCTCCTTCTTTTTTTAATCTTAACCACTTCTGCTAATTGTTGGAAGTAATTCTTTTAAAGAAAACTCATGTCTTTTGTTTGATCCTTTAATGATGATGTAATAATGTTGTAACAACATTATGGATGACAATAACCATTTAGAAAGTTTTTATGTCTTCTCTGTGTATTTGGTACTTTTTCACTATTCTGCTACTGCTATACTCATTCTGTATCAGTCTGGGCTAGCTGCAGCAACTCTGTACCAGAGCCTCTGTTTTTGAGAACTTGTGAATGCACCCAACTTAAATGTAAACTGTTCTAAAATGTTCACAGTAAGATTTTCAAAAGAACTTTTTATTCACATCTATAAATAAGGGCTATGCTTCTAGGCTGATTCAGTATCTACCATGATGAGCTCTTCTGAAAAGCTTGCCATCTTTTCTGGCATCCAAATGAACACTAAAACCTTGAAGAAATTAATCCCCTGTTATGTCTGCTAAAATCTGTCCAATTTAGGTGATCAATTTAGCAAAGTATCATAAAGAATTAATCAAATCTACATGTGTTTCACTTCAGTATTGAAATGAAAACAGGAAATCTTTAACTGAGAGAAGATGCATGGCTGACTTCAGTTCACAAAGAACTGAATGTGGGAGCTAGCCGAAAGAGTTAACAGCAAATTGTCACCAACAATCCCCTATGGTATAATCTCATACTTCTTTATCGCTGTTGCTATAAGAGGTGTACTTATTAACTTTTGTCTTTTGCCATTTTTTAATTATATAGGATGCTGTTGAATAGCTGTGAAATACACGGAAAGCTCAGATTTCAAGTGCTTTAAGCACTGTGTAAAAGAGATTATTGCAGTTGTTGTTATTTTAAGTGTAGGAAGAGATTTCATAATCAAAGGGCATTACTTATAACTCAGATGGCTAGGATCTCAAGGTTTGGTTAAGGCTCACCTTATTTTGTATCTTATATAAATAGAAAGATTTTTTCCCCCTGGAATTTAGAATAGAACTGCAAGACAGACGAAGGCAATTTTAAAGATGCAAAAAAATGCTTGGATGATGACGAGTGCATTTAACATATCTGTGGTCTATTAGTCAAAATTAGTTGTGAATATGTAGGAAACAGGAGAGGAATAGACACTAATAGATGTCTTTTTGTAACCTTTGAAGTTTTTAGGGAAGTCAGTGGATGTGGATAAGAATGTAATACTGCAGTTATTAATAGGTTGCTCTTCCCAACCCTCAGATGCAGAATATCAGAAAGCACACAGTAAGATAATTTTCATATTTACCAGGGGAGCAGTGAAAACCAGCAATGCAGGCTAAGTTAAATTTTTCCTTTTGTATAAAATTTGAGATAAAGGCTTGTGCAGGCATAAGCTGGGAAAGAGCTGACTGAAAATAGGAGAAATAATATTTCCAGTTGTCACAAGACAAACCATAACAGAGTATCACAAAGACAGAGAAGATGACAAAGTAAAATAAATAAGCTAGGAAAAATTAAAGGCATTATTTGGGGATTCTCACTAGGAACACATCAAGATTGTGCTTCTCTGGGCAAGTGATATGGCTATTTGAATTGTCAACTTAACTGATCATGATTTTGGGGCTTTGTTCTGGCAGCAGGAGTTTCATTTCCTAACAGTCTATTACTCCAAGTAGAGTTAATTTGAAGTAGAATAAAGGTGTATCTGTACCCTATAATAAAACTTTGCTTTTAGTTTATTATTTTCTAAAAATAAGCTCTCTTGCTTACATACAAAATTTTCAGTTCAGCCCACTTAGAAAAAATGTCATGGAAACTAGGTAGCTGCTAGGTCATCTTGATAATAAACCTCATATCTCAGTAGACGTGAAACTTCAGCAAAATCTCATTAGCACGCAAAATATCACTTATATTCCATATTTCCTTAGAAAACATAATGATTTCCAGTATACAGATGCCCATTCAGAGCTCATTTGCTGTAGTTTCTCCAGTGCATATATTGTATTAACATGCAAGAACAAACTGCAGTCTTTAACAGTGGCATTTACTGTGAGCAGTAAGAGTTTGAGAGACAATTAAAGTAGTTACATAAGGTACTATGTGTGACCCTAGGGAAGAGGATCTCAGGATAAGGTTTGGGGATATACCAGCTGTATCAGGACAAGTACTTTAAAAAAAAAATCAATAGTGTTCTCCTTGACTGCTATGGCTTATTCTAAATTGATGGCATAAACCTGAAATATTTTTGTTTTTCTATTATTTTGCACCATTATTTAAGTAACCTGTACAGTTTGATTTGTATTTCAGTTTTACCATTAAAATATCTGATGCATAATAGATTTTTAATTGGTAAATTATTTTAAATAATGAAATCAGTCTCCAGGTATATTTCTTCCCTCTTTCTTTAGTTTCTCACCACAACTCCCCCTCTCCAGTTGTTTGGTGGTTTGGGTTTTTGGTTTGTTTGTTTGTTTGTTTTTTAATTACTTGAGCCAGTTTCTCTGGCATGACCCAAATATCCTCTGTCAACAAATACAAAAGCAACAGAGGAGCTGCTGACAGCTCTGTGATTCTCTTCTTGGCTAGAGACTGACCTGGCCACAGCACAGGCCAACTTCAAGACTTTTCTAAAACTTTTTGTCCAAAATTTGCATTAAAATTTGACAGGGATGCAAGGATGGGTAGAGTGGTCCTCTTATATCCATCTGGCCATGCTCAACATGTTCAAAGCCCAGACACACAGTAAATCAGTCCCAAAGGACCTATACAATCAAATCACCAAACCCTGGGAAAACCAGGAGAAATATTCTGATAATGTCTTTTTCAGTCACTGCTTTATGGACACTTTATGTTTTGTGGATTTCTTTAATACTTCTGGCAACTTTTTTTTTTTTTTTAAGTCTCTAAGCTACATTGTAAATGACTAGTTAAATTGCTGTCTTTGGGACATGTCTTGGTTTAGTCATTAAGAGAAATGGCATTTCTTAATAATTTATTCAATAATTAATTAAGTATATCTTCCTGCAAGTGCTAGAATTCATTCTCTCTACCTTTTATCATTTAAATATATTACTTTCTGCTAACTTTTTGAGTCATTTATTTAGTGAGACACCACAACTTGACAACAAGCATTGCATGGTGGCTTTTCATGTATTGAGGCCATCAGAAGGTGCAGTCCAATGGCTAAAGGGATAGTGTAGAAATTAGACACAAACTCCACTTTCCAGAAATGTTCTTTGAGATCTTGAACAAGTCTTCTCACCTTTTCTCACCCACACCCAAGATTAAAAAAAAATAATAATATTGAGGGATTTAATTGCTTTCTTCCTTCAATTTATGTCAAGTGCAACTTTGATGTATGGTTATTTATAAAGAGTGAGATTTTTGTTGATTTGGGTATCTAGCTGGAGACCATCAAGAGCAGTAGGTTTTAGAAAAGCTGAATGTCCAAGCTTTTTATAAAGTGTTGCAAATTAAGTGTGAAAAATGTCTCATTTCTTATTTTTTTCCAAGTCTGAGCTGGTTCTGTGAAGGCTATTATAGAGTAATTGCAAAGTATCATTATTAACATACCCAGACTGGCTTTGTACAGACTATTTGTATTATATCCATGCTCATGTCTGGCTTATATTACCTTTAATACAAGGACATAGGTCCTCAGTATGTAGAAATGGAAACCTCTACATTATGCTTAATACACGTATTTTAGAGTCATTATGTTATACAATGAAATTGCATAGCATATAGGGCCTCAAGCAGCAAAGTGATTTCTCAGGAGTACTGTTAGAAAATGGCACTGGTTTAATGTGGGGCATAGAGGAGATATGGAGCAGAAGCTCCCAGTTCAGTGTTTTACTAACAGTCCCCAGGCAATCCTAGCTTTGGGATCCTGTCCCCTAAATGCCCTGTCTTAATTGGATTGTGCTTTAGGTAATTAGTTTTCCTAATGCAATATACTCAGTTCTCTCTGAAATTTTCTTTTGATGCCTAGGGACACATCATGTCAAAACCTGATGAGTTTTCTAAGCTTATGTATGCAAAAGATGATTTATAGTCAAGCTTACTCCTCCTCTATACCAACATAGTGAAGAAAGGAAGGACTAGAACTATAATCCTTTCAACATCCCCAGCAGGAACCTAAACTTATTCCTCTGCCATTATACAATTAATGTCTTGCAATAGTATGAACCAGGGACAGTTATCCAGCATCACTGAGTATGGCAAGTGTTTTCCATTCCTATCTTTCATTTTTGATGGTGAATCTTCAACATTTGTACTTGGGACTGGATGCATTAGCCATGTGCACTGATGGCCAAATAGTAGCTGGAGTAGAAAAGCGGGAAAAAAAACCCTAAATTGTTTTACACCCCAAAAAATTTGTACTTTTGACTTGGCCAAATTCGTTTTTCAGACCTGTTTATTTTGCTGAGCTGCTAAGAAAAACAAAATGAGATTTAAATCTTTTGTTTGATTCTTCTTGGAGTGACATTTTCCAAACTGATAACACTTCACATTAAATATATTTTGCTGTGACTAACACTTTGAAAACAATTAACTTTTACGAAATCTGAGATTATTTTTTAATGTCTTTACTTGCTATAGATCTTTCTATACCCCCTAAAAGGCTGGAAAGGTCTAATCAATTGAAACAGAACTGTAGCGTTGAGTCCAACCCTTGAATATGTTAAATTGCTTTAAATTATTTCAGTTGCAGCTTATTTTATTATACTCCTTGAGTATTTATCTAACTTTGAAAAAATACACAAAGGTTAATAAGGTATTTCTCTACATGACGTCTGATGATATTGAAATAAACACTCAAAAGTTTCCTATCTCATAGAAAAGTATAGGATATTTTGTCAGCTGGTGAAAGTGGTAAAATCAGAATAGCTTTGAGGTAGAAATTCTCAAAAGTCATTCAATTTAGGAATGTTTAAGCAGTTCGAATTAAAATTCTCAAAGGATGATTCCTTTGAAATCACATAATACTTTGGAGTAAACTTATCACAGTACGTTTTCCTCATCAGTGTGAATTTTAAAAAAGGAAAAAAATCCTTTGAATTTCTAGTCTTTCAGCATCTCCCTCCACACTTCCCACGGGATGCATCTCCTACAATCCCATCCCATACTTTGTGTTCACGGATCAGAAGCTAGATGGATGGCTGCAGGGGCCATTGCACAGGAAGAGCCTGAAGGTGTGCGGCACTTAGGACTAAAGCCAGACTGAGATGCTCTGGTCCTCACTTGCTCTTTCCACACCTATGTGTTTGTGAAGATTTTGGGGGCCACAATGTAAACCAGATTAAAAAAAGGCCCCCAGTACAAAGTCTTAGCCAGCCCAATGATTCAGGTAAGAGTGCGACCTCCAAGTGGAGGTGGAGGACAGAAACAGGCAGACATGGAATATCTTCTATCATTTTTGCTATAGAAGGAAAAGTACAGTATAACCTTACCCTGAAAGAATTACACTTCTAGGAAATGCACCACCATGGGGAAAAAAAGCAGACCTTACACTCATTTTTCTCAAGTCTATGCTGTAGTATGAGGAACAACATAATGTTTTATCAAACATGATATGTGCTTAATGCTTCTTGATGAACTGGATAAACTGAAATATTCTTAGCTGAACAGGCACAAACCTCAATAGCTTATTTTCTGAATGTAAAACAAGGTTTTTTCATATCAGAAAACCCTTGATTCCCCTCCTAAAATTCCTGTCAATAATTTATTCAAGTCAAAATTTCCCCACTGGTTCTTATTAAGTAATATAAATACAAAATATAATAGGCACATTAAATGAAGGATTTAATGTTTGTGGTGTCTTTGCCAGATCCAGAGAGTGTGCTCCATTTTAAGAGCAGAGATGGTGCTACAACTCATAATACCCCTAAAACGGGAATGAACTAAAATGAACTCATTTTGGCATTGTTTGTAGCAGGCAGAAAATAACAAGTTTCAAGTAAATCAGTCAAAATGTTTATTTTTCTTAATTTTTTCTTTCTCATGTCACATTGAGGAAAAGGCAGACAAGGAAGAAAATAGCAGTTGTTTTTTCACTTGTGGACAACATATAACATTGAGCCTGGAAAACAAAAACCCAAGCAGCACATTTCCTGAAACTGGGAAAATGAGACCTCAGTACTTAAAAGAGCCCATGAAAAGGGAATATTAAAGCAATTTCTCATTTGATTTGCACAGCACATTGCTGCAGCTGTACTCAGCTATATCAGGCAGGAGTCTGGGGTGAATGTGATGCAGAAAAGGAAGGCTTGGCAGTCAGGCTGTGGCTATTTGGCTAGGGAGGGACTGGTGCCCTGCAGTCTGGCTGTGACCCACATGCCCAGCTCCCATTTCCATGGAAAGCACAGCAAAGGGATGGAAGACAAGAAAAATATCTTCTTCTTATCTAAAGTTAAAATGCCACCAGGTTGAGTTCTCAGCTTTGGGAAGTGACTCACACAGTTTATCTGCAAGTTTCTAGCCTCAGCTTGCATTCTGCACAGAAGCAGGGCAAACCCTTGGCACCCTCTCCATGCAGTATGTGGATGTATGCTGGGGATTTTAAGGCAATCTTCCTTATCTTCATAGCACACAACAAGGTTTCCCAACTCTATGTGGGTACTTTAAGTTGGCATTTTTGTCGTGGGTGGTGTTCTCCCACATACTTTATGTTCATTGGCTCTCCTACTTAGGGATATTTTCTCATGCAGATTTCAAAGGCAAAGCAGCCTGGGAATGGGACATTTAGCCTGAGAGGCTGATGAGATATTTAGTTTAACTTGCTGCATTCAAGTAGCCAATACAGTTCTTGACACATTTGTACAGCATTAAAAGATTGTTACACAACATGCAAGAAACCCCTGCTATAATTTTCACCTTCATTCTGTAGGAAAAAATATGGGTTTGGAACAGCTCCAATATAGGTCTAACTGATCCTTTGTACTCTGTGTAGTGGTAAAGAAGGGGTGACCATTTTGCATTGCAAAAATCTTCTGTCTTTATTCAAGACCAAAGTTCAATATCAAAGCTCTCTACCTAGGCACAAAAAGGGGGAGATCTCCTCAGGCAGCTTTTCAATGCTTAAGCAACAAATAAATTGCCAGATTTTGGGCAGAGCTAAAAGAACCAAAGTCAAGTTTCACACTAAAGATGAAGCACACAAAGGGTTCACTTAAACCCTTGGCTGGAAATATTAATGGTTATTATAATGCATATTGATTGTTAACTGAACTAATTAAAACTTTGGCATTTACAGCATTTTAGGCTTAGGAGAAAGAAAGAGCATTTCCTGTTATTTCCTAGCACTTAAAGATTTGCTCCAAAACTTGGAAAAAAATTATGAGCAGCTTAACCTCCTAAATTAATAAGGGCTCTGAGAGGAACACTTTGATGTAAACCCATTCAGCCCTCTCATTACCAACACTGTGATCTCTTTAATTACAAGCACAGTATGCTTTATAAATATTAGTTTACAGCCTCCTACATGACAGCAAGGGGAAAATATTGAAAGAAATTTTTATAATTACAGTTCAATGATCTGCATTTTAATTGAGATTTTTACAAATAATTTCATAGGAAGACAGGAATGTTCCAATAAAACTGATTCATGGTTAGGCATTTAGGGTTTAAATTGTCCTACTTTGTCCTATTTGGACCTATAAGGACATGGAGACAGGGACATCAAAATATTTCTAAGTGTTAGGGGTTTTTTCCTTATTTTTTTCTAGAATATTTGCAATATTCTAGAAAAACACATCTTGATTTCTTATGTCTGCCTACTTCTGAACAGTCAAAGCGCATTATACAGTGTTTTGAAGAAGCATTTTAATTAAAGTTGATAGTAGGGTCTCAAACATATTTCCAAAACACTTGACTCTGCTAATGTTATTCTCTGAGGTGCCCTCTCTGTAATTCCACTTTGCTGAAAAACCACGCTTTCTTTATTTTGCATTTGCCTACTTATCCAGTTTCTGCCCTATTTTCTCAGCTAATGCTTACTTGACAGATATTGTTACTTACCAAACAGAGAGTTAACAATGAGATAGGAGGGCTGACAGAACTTCTTCCAAGATAATTTCTGCTGGTGGGAGAGTTCCCGTGTTGGCTAAGGAAGCAGAATTGGACCAAGATGTCTAATGGCCTGTGATATTACTATTGAATCCTTATTTGGAGCTGTGTCAAACTCCTCTCTGCTGTCCCTGTGGTCCAATGGATAAACACAGCCCTAGTAATGCTAAACTTAATGCTTAACTCCATTAAATGGTGCTGGAGAACAATTTCTCAGAGCTTTCTTTTGCTATATTTCTTAGGCCAACAAAGTGTTGACAAAAAAATTCTGGCTACCAATCCTCTCCTTCTCTTATCTCTGGTATCTGTGATACCATCAGCTAATCTTAACCAAACCTGCCAAAAATATGGAACTTCTTTTCTTGACAACTAGCTGTGTGAGAGAGGGTGGCCCAAGAGGGTGTCACTCTGGTAGAGGTGGTGAGTTTGTTCTCTGTTACCACATTTAACACACTTCAGATGCAGATCTGCTAGAAATCAGGTCTCAATAGGTGAGGTGTTACAAAGCAATTACCAGTCCATTTTTTCTTACTTTTATTGCAAATTTTTTTGTGTGTGTTCATATTTCAGATTAAACTCCGAGTAAAATACCAGATGAATGCAGCTCACTGCTTTCAAAGTAGTTGTCTAGTAATTCTTGTTTCTCTACTGCTGTGTTCAGAGTTCTCAGCTTAAATGTGTTTATTTTCTTTGTGATTTTTCCTTGCTGCCAACTGCTCAGGTGCTTAACAATTCCTACAAACATGTTTTGAGATTGTTCATTTGCTTCAGGTGTGGGAATTTTTTTTTCTTAGTATAGACACGGTAAATCCAAATTTCTTGGCAAGTGCACCAAATAAAAATGCAGTTCTACCTTCATGTATAAAACCATTCAAATACATCTCTCTGGGTATGGTCCTTTTCCAGATGTGCAAAGGGATTGCTATCCTTTTGGATTGAAAAGATCACAACTGGGACCAGACACACTGAGAATACATTGGAAATTGTGCTTCAGTTTGGTTCTTGTAGGGATAAGGTTGTAATGTTGCATCTTTTTATGTTCCACTTTCACTTTTCCCAGAAACCTTTTCAATATCTCACCTTCAATATCCAGCCTTGCCTTTTCTCTTGTGAGCTCTCATTCATTTAAATTAGTAATCTTGGTCTACAGAGGCGTAAACAGGAAATCAGAGTATTGTCCTTTCTGGGCAAGGAGATTTGCAATTTGTGAATATCCACTGGTTTCCGTTAAGCCTCCCAAGTTATAGAAGACTCTTTATTTGAGTGCAAACTTGAGTTTCCAGCATATACTCTTCCCATGAAAAGTTAGATTTGGAAGAACCACCTGAGTCACACGAAGTACATGATGAGCAGAAAGCACATGCTCATTTTACTTCAGGAACTTTTCCAGCTGTGTATATGTGTAAAAATAGGTTATGTACATACACTATGCATAAAAGTCATCCATAAATAACCTTTTCATTTGGTTAAGAAAGAGCCCCCATATAACACATCTCTCTCTTTTGCACATAGCTTTTGTAATCCATGCCTTGGATATTATCCTATATCTGATTTTAATGAGTATTTTTCAAGTTAAATATCTCTTTTCCTTTATCATCTTCCTCCTTTCTCTTCCAGGCAGGATGTATAGCTGTCTCAAGTTATAATGTAGCTGAGAGTCTTGGGCTTTCACTTCCTGTGATTACCTTTTTATATATGTTCAGAGAGCATATTCCACGCTTTGTCATATGCTAAGCAGCCAGTCTGGTGAAAAACATGAAATCAGCAAACAAACTGGTACTTAAAACCAGGAAAATAAATGTTGCACTTAATTATCTGTACTCTCATTTAACCCTAGGTTCTGACTGAAGCTTCCAGCAAGTGTGTATGCAGCCCAGGAAACAATTAGTGGAGAGTAATACTGCACTCCTCTCCAGAATGAAAACACAATCTCATCACTGCAAAATAATGCTACTTATTATTGATGTTCCATCTTGGCTGATAATAAGAATGTTCAGTTGCATTAGATAAATATCAATATGTCATGAAAGTTCTAAAATTCAGTACCTTAGAAAGACATTTTTCAAATGACATAATAATAATTTTTTGTCTTTCTTTACATCAAATTACCAACCAATGGTGGAAAAAAAGATAATGACATAAAGTTAATATCACTGTGGTATCCTAAAGATAATTCACGTTTGATCAAATTTAGATGTAACAAGTTGAACTGTTCTTCCTGTACTAAAATCAGCAGCAGAATTTCCAATGGGACTGGGGCAAAGCAGCTGAGTCACTTACTGAAAGCTGTAATTTTTAGGAAAAAAAAGAGAACTCAGACTATGATACTGTCCCATGACTAAATATAGGGGAAAACTAAGCCTTTCTGTCTTTTTTGTATGATTGCAGCATGATGAAATTCTCAGAGGATGAAAGGACAGATCTGAATGTGATATTTCCTGAGAGAAGGCTATTAGTCTTATGAATCTAAATATAGAGAGTGGACAGACTGCATGAGAGTCATAAACTCCTAAACTCAGTGCGAAAGAATTATAATCATCAGAAGTATAAAACTGCTGTTTGTGTAACATCAAAAGAGTCCTGACCCATGCCAGAAAGAAAGAAGCCAGAAAGAGAGAAACCAGAAAGAATCCATTTTCAGAAAGTCACATTATTCACTGACAGGAGCTCCTAATGTAGGCAGAAGGATGTGCCCTGCAATGTGAGAATGGATTTCCTACACAGAAAGTAGATATGTATAAAAAATGAGATTGTGAGAAAATGCAACTTTTTGAGAATCCAAGATTCAAAAGATTAGCTGCAGAAACTGAATCTAAACAAAAATCACTCCACTCCAAAACTGTTTTTATACAGAGAGCCAGATTGTATTCCAGAGCCTCCCAAACTTCTTTTCTCACTTGACATGTGTTTGCTTATTACCAGGAAACATAGAGCAAATTCTTCTTATTTTATTCTTCCTCTTCTTCAGGACAAGAATTAGTCTTCATGAGGTTTTGGTTTTTTATGCTGACTCCTACATCTCCTTTGTTGGAATTGGCTCACACTCAGAGTTATAGTAAAGCTCAGGTAGGTTACTTGAGGAGAGTTTTGTGGGGAGGCATTGTCCTTTTGATTGCAAAGCAGCCTGTAAAGAAAGTACTGTAACTTTACACAGCTTCTTCCCAGGGGTAAAAAAATCTGTCAAGAAGGCCCTAAAATCAAGTTATGAGGGTGAGAAACTCTCTTTCAGTCTAGAGAGAGGGTGGTTACTTCACAAACTGGTGGTCTTCCAATAGCTATTGGTGCTACCAATAGCTATTTCTCTTCTATTGACAAGACAGAGAAACCAGGACTACTCCTACACTTACTGCTGTCCCCATTCATTTTTTCACACTGTGGGGAATTGGGCAATAAGCTCGTTCCTCTCGTTAAATGCAGAATTTGTCTGCCTGTGGCTGAGTGGGGTGATGTTGTATTGAACATATTCCATTGCACTGATCCATTGCACCCAGGGAGGGCTGTTGAGTTGTATCCCTTTGAAATAAAAGGTTTGTTCCCTCTCTACTGACGGGGCTCTTTCCCTCTCTACTGACAGGGCTTTTTTTCCAAGTCCAACAGCATGGATCACTAGTGGGTTTTTTGTGAGTTGCTAGTTAGGGAACAGTTAGAGAGAATTGTTTGCCTTGAGGGAAACACAAAACTCCTTTCAAATCAAAAATCCATGTCTCTTCTCTAACACTCTTTATTTTTTCAAAACATTAGTCAAAAAATAAAAAAAAAATGTTCAAAATATAATGAGGAAATATTGAG
The DNA here is from genome assembly GCA_013399945.1 of Ploceus nigricollis. Lineage (NCBI taxonomy): Eukaryota > Metazoa > Chordata > Aves > Passeriformes > Ploceidae > Ploceus > Ploceus nigricollis. The sequence goes on from VXBC01005334.1 coordinate 1,073,692, forward strand.
GTGGTGAAGAAAATAATTTGGTGACCTTAATGAGTCATATCACTGCTTTGCTTACCACCTTTTTCAGTTTCTTATTGGCAGACAAATGGACATACACACAGGAGCATTTCCTCGCACTGGCTTGTAGCAGAGCTCTAGGTTCAGCTGCTTATGATCCCTCAGCCAGCCATCTCCTCTGTCTTTGGATAAGTAACTCCTCAGGATGCTATTGCAATGCTTGGATATTTGACCATTTCCAAAAATAATTCCTTGTGAATGTCCCTGAGTTTGTAAATGAATCATTTCAAACTATGAATCACTGAGATGTGCTACAAAGGGAAAACAATAGCCCCAGTCACAGTTAAATTTATGGCTTAAAAGCTATAAACCCAAGGCTTGTAGAAATAGAATTCTAATTTGGCTAAATACTCTAAATCCAAGATGGAGAGCAAGAACAAGAGCTGCCTCTGCGCAGCTTCTCTTCAAGCAGCTGAAGCTGAGGCTGTGGTTTGGGGTGCTGAGCTGCAAAGCTGCTCCCAGGAAATGCAAGCCTTCAGCCTTCCCTGCCACTTGGGGTTTAGCAGAGCAAAGATGGGACACTCAATTCTCCTGGGAAGCATTCAGATCTTTAATTCCCAGCAATCAGCACTGCCACTGATGACCATGACCTGGGTGTGTATTTCAGGCATGGTCTCATGTGGTATCCTCTGCTTGCACTGCCTGCTATATCTGCAGCATGCAAGTTGCCACAATTAAGGCAAATAAGAAATTGCCTCTCCAAAACAATATTCTTTTGCACTGCCTCCATGAGTTGGTAATATCAACCACAATCTAGTCAGTTTTAATGAGATTGTTGACACCTTCAAAGAGACGAATAAAATAAAACAGCTCTCCTGGCTACAGAAACTGCTATGATTTACATCAAAAAAGCTCAATAGGCCCCAAGACTGTGGTTGAGCATTTGAATTTCTGCTACACACCATTGTTCTTCAGCTTCATCTGTGAGTTTTCAGGTAAAGTAAAATGTCATCCTATTTAATTATCTGTTTATATGTGTATGTGTTTTTCTCAGGAGAAACACATTATAGTGTACCTGCCATAGAGCTCAGAGCCAGGACATAAAGTTTTATAATCCTTTTATCCTCTCTTCTTTAAATCCCCCAAAAAATATTCTTTCAAATTACTTCTCCATTTTGTCTTCCTAATGCTTTTTCCTCCTCTCCCACCATAGTGGGACTATCTACCATGTTCCTAATTTTTTTATTAACCAGCTGCATTTTTGTATATTGTTACACATAGGTAGTTTTTTAATCTTTCCCAGCAGTGCACTTTTGCCGATGTAAATATTTTTTTTTGTGTCCTGGTATTCTTCTTAAAATGTCCCTAACTGACATCACCACATGCTTAAAGTGCACAGAATGCTAAGTGTGGGCATTTGTCTGTAAACATATTTTATAAATACATTACTGTGCGTGGAGAAATGGGTTTTTTCTTCCATGAGTACACATTTTTCATATATGCTATGATATGATTACATTTAGAGGGACCCCGAGGGTCCAGTGTGTTAATTCCTAGGGGGTGCCAGTGAATTCTAGGGAATGTGCAATCAGAAAAGACCAAACCTTTTAATATACTTCATAAAAGTGTGTGGTTACAGAAAAACATATGATTTAGTTGAATGTGCAATTTCTACTTGATTGAGTGGCATATATGATTTTATCTATCTTTAAGTAAATGTTAGGAGATCTGGAAAGTAACCTATGAAATGAGGTTAGGATTGCTGAACTGTTTGAGATAAAACTGGATGGAATATTAGATTAAAGCAAAACTTTTCAGTCACATTGTTCACTAGCTGGAAAATCAATTTTTGCATGACCTAAACAATCTCCCAGTGGAGAACTAAGTTCAGGAAAAAATAATTCCTTCAGGAAAAATGAGGATCTTATAATATTCTTTTTCATATTTCTTGCAGCATTTTCAAAGTCAAAACATTTTCTCTTCAAATCCTCATTTTAGATCATGGTAACCAAAATTAAAATTTAAGAGATACCAGCACTAATAGAAAAGTGCAGCTTTAAATTCTAAAACAAAAATGGTTATGCTTTTTCTTTAATCTAGTGATGAGTTGGAGGAGGAAAGCACCTTATGCAAACTATGTTTATTTGTTGCTCGCTGGTTTATATTTTCAGTCACTAGCCCAAAATAATAAATTTTTTCTGAAGTTCCATCTTTCCAAGAGCTATGATGAAAAATAGCTTAACACATTTAAGACTTTCATTAATTATTCCTACAATTATGGACTTCTGTGTTCAGTGTTCATACAGAATTTGGAAAACAGCAGGAGGAAAGCTTAATGTCTTGCTTTTAAGTATGGAATTAGAAGGATAAGTCTAAGAAACTCATGAGATGACCTATTTTTACTAGACACAGAGAACTTGTCAAAATTGACCAAAATTAAAAATAAAAAAACAAACCCTCCCCCCCGGAAAAAAAAAAAATCAAAAAAAACCCGCACCCATCCCAAACCCAAAACATTGCAAGACCTTCAGAGAAATATTCAAAAGGTCTCATCCTGCTATAACTGATTCCTGAGCTTCCCAACTATTAAGAGTCTTCCACCTTTGATGAATTGTTTCATTTAAGCAAAAAGAATCTCCTCCTGTCTACCTCTTCCAAGAAGAATCAGCTGTAGGGAAAAATATAAAGTGGCAGGTTGTTTTATGTTGGGGTTTTTTGGCAGGAAGTTCAGGTTAATTATTCTATGTGTTTTATCACATTCCTCAGGAAAAGAGAAGCCATTTTAGAAAGTGTTCTTGATTCTTGATTCTGAAGTGATAAAAAAATGCTATAATAGGAAGTCTGTATCTTTAATCTTCTTTTCATGTTTTTGACTAAATATATTGTTTTGGCTACTGGAGAGAGAGAAAAAAATCAATAACAGGAGTTCATCATATAATTTCCTTGTCAGCCTATTCAGAAATCAGCTGTCAGATTAAAAACAAAAGAAACTTACAAAACAAAACCAAATAAAACAAAAAACCCCACAAACAAACCAACTCCAACCAACCAATGGAAAAAACCCATATGCTGTTATGCTGGCACTAAGAAAAACAAAATAGAACACAAAAAGAGTTTCTCTGAGACTTGGCTGTTTATAATCTTGTGGATGTGAATCTGTAGAAGTGAAAATTGCTTTGACATTTCACCGTAGTGATGGTGTCTACATAGCCCTGTGAAGACATCCCCAGCAGCAAGTTCGAGGCCAAAGGCCTCACCTGTCTGCCTGCTGTGAAATTCTGGGAATGTCATGCAAGCACATCACCTGGCATGCTGGGAGTCCACAGAGAGCATTTTTGGTGCACCTGCCCCTGTTGTGCTGGCAATAGGAGCTGGTGAGATCAGCATGGCTGAAGACAGACGCCAAAGTCCCCTTGCCATTCTTGTGGGTCCCTTCCAAGATAGATTATTCCGTGATTTGTGAAACTCCTCCCTCCTAGGGCCATGCACTCCTGGAGCACAGCCATGAAGTACCGACCATGTCCCTAGACCACCCTTTGCCTTACTGGGCTGTGGGAAACCAGGACATCCCTCTGGCTGCTCTGGCTGACCCGAGACCCTGGCAGGGGGCTTGGGAACCTTGGCAGGGAGTCAAAAGTACCTATGCCTTTGATTTTAGCCCGTGGGAGAACTTACCATCTCTGAGTGAAGAATTATAAGCCACAAGGTTTAAGGGTTTAACTAGAATAGCAGTGGGTCGGTCACAGGGTGATAGAGTAGGATTTTGGGGTTTTTTAGATAAGGGGTTTAGGGGACAAGATGGAGGAAATTGGGCGTGCCTTGTCCTTCTCCTTCTTCTTCTTGTCCTCCATGTCTCATTGTCGTGTTGGCATTTTCTATTGGATTAGACTAGGAGCACACTGTTCAACATAAGTGATAGATATTGGCACATTATTGCAAACATAGTATGCGTAACTTTAGCTATATAATGTTTGTACCGTCCCACTGAGGGGCAGAGCTCCGTTTTCCACCCTGCTAGACAGACCTCGGCAGGGCAAAGAAAGAACTTTATAGATAAGAGAAAATAAACAACCTTGAAGAGCAAAAGCCACGCGTCCCGACTGCTTCTTCGCCGGCACGGGCTGGAGACCGAAGCTCCCTAAAGTCTTGGGGTCCCCAAGACTCCAAGACGTGACACTGGGCAACCCTGGGGCTGTGGCAACACCAGCCTTTCTGCTAGAGCTGTGCCTTTTGCAGGCACCTTTCCTACTGCCCTCACCACAGTAGGAACGTGTCACATCCATGTGGGATGCCTGAACCTTGCCCTTCTCATCCTCATCAGCAGACCCCAAACCACAGAGTTGTAATAGTTTCAAACAGCTTTGCTTCTGGCAAAGAGCTACAGAAACGTTTAATCATTATGGTCTTCCCTGGTATGCAAGCAGCCTCTCTTTGCCTAAACTGTTTTTGGGGTTTTTTTTCCTTTTATTGGTTTAATGACAGATTAATTAGTTTTTAAAGTGCTTGTATCTCTTGCCTGCTTTATTGGTTCTTTAGATGTTTATGAATCTAATCTGAGCACAAGTTAGGTGGTCCTCATATTCCAGGCCAGATTCTGCAAATTAGTTTAATTCACAGTAAGTATTTAGGCACTAGGCTAAGAGGCTGGGTTTTTAAAAGTGCTCATGAAGCCGGACTGTGTAGACACTTAAAATTCCACCATGAGCGACAGAGAAGTAGGATGTTGAAAGTTCTCTAGTTTTCAAAACAACATACAAGAAAAAAAAGGTATTCGTCTTGGTAAGAGAAGAGAGAATTTGAAAAATCATCCTATATTTGCATACATAAATTTCTGGAAATGGCACTGCAAATACTCCTGGATTGATTGTTCAGTATATTAGGTGAAAACCCAATTATTCCTATCACTAATAAAGAATTGCAAGTCTTGTGTATTCTGCCAGCAGAGAAAATTCATCTGCCTTTGTTATCAAGTTTTCTAGATTTTACTTTTCAGAATTTGAGTAAAACTTTTTTTTCAATCCCAAACAATGTTCAGGCAAGTGCATTTTCACTTCTAGTTTAATTGGAGGCCAGCATGTCTGGTTGGATTTTTTTGATGGCTTTTTCAGTTCCTTGAGGTTCCAGTGATTTGTGATGTCTTTTATTTGTAAGTAAAGGCACAGGCAGCTTTTTTCCAGGCCTTGTTATTCTATTATAAAGCTACATAAAGGAGTAAGTGCCTATTGGTAATGAGCAGCAATCAATACTGTTGTGTAACCAAGTCACCCCCCTCTGCTTCCTATATTTTCATTTAGTCTTCAAAGTCCCCTTTTCTCTGCAAATATTCTGCTTTGTGCTAAATAGTTGCTGGTGCTCAGTGGATACAGAAACAGTGAGGCTGGCCTGCAAGGTGGTGTGGATGTCTAACTCATCCCTGTAAGGGCAGGACTTTAGCATAAGCCGTGCCCAAGGTACTGGATTAAGTTTGCATTTGGGATCATGGGCCGAAAGGGTCCTGGTAGTGGGCTACATGGGCAAGGAAAACTGTGCAAATACTGATGCTGTCTGGAGATAATGACTCACTTCTTTCCAAGTATGATGCATCACAGTCTAATGTGGTTTGCAGCATTTCCTGAGAGACCCGTGGGTATTATGCCAACCTTAAGATAAAAAGTGAGAGAATGGTTCTTCAATTCCACTTACAGAGGGGAAGGTTTCAGTTGTGTATTGAGGAAATGTATTATTTCCACAAACTGGTAGCATTTAGAAAAGGTCTCCACCAAGCATCTAAAATGTCCTGTATGCAGCTGGGAAAGAATGAGGACTGGAGAAATGGAGAGGAAATGTGGAAATTTGAATTAAGAGATTTAAGAACAGAACTGAGCACAATTTTTTCCCCCTTTTCAGCAAATTAAAGAGATAATTTTGAAATCCCTAATTCCTTTCCATCTTTCCCCTTTTCCTCATTACGTGCCCTGTTAGAAACTCTGTTCTTTTTCTTTGTAGTCTCTGGCACATTCAGGACCCCTGCCATTCATTCTTATAGGTGACATTAACGGCTATTTGTCAGGAATGCTTCTGTAGTGACATCCTCACGGAGACACTGTAACACCTATCTTTATCAGGAGACAATTATCAAGCAGTGAGAACAGCACAGAAGGCAAGCATTTCAAAATGGAGTCAAAGCTGTAGTGAAGCATTTGCCTCAAGCTAAAATAAGCCAGGTAGACTAGAGCTGAAACAATAGCATGGTGCAGACACATGCTGAGTAGATGTAGCATTGTTATTTTATCGTAAAATCTTCCACACTTCATAGTGTAATGTAAAAAAAAAGCATGAGCTACTCAGCACTACCATTCTCTACTATCTCATGGCAGATTGACACCCTGCACTGGCTCAGAGCCCCCCAGGTATCATCCAGCTCTACATAATAGAAAGCCACTCAGAATGACTCACCATTCAATATGCTCACATTCTATATACTCACTATCTTTCTGACTTCAATAAGGTGTTCGTTTTTTTTAAATTTATTTTAAAGTTACACTGTTTTCTTTCTGTCCCCTCTTTGGTTTTGACCCAAACTATTAGCTATAGGAGTTTTGTCCAGAGTACCCAGCAAGGTAGCACAGGTAAAACATGCCGTGCTCCAGCTGAAATTAATAACAGGACTTTTCATAACAACAGGAATCCTGGCATGCACCTGGGAGCCTGTGAACTGGGTGGTGGCTTTTAAGCCAAAGCCCTGGTGTCTAATTCCTCACAGGCAGTGGGAGAGCAAGCTTTTAACCTCCATCAGAAGCGCTCTCCTTGTCCTGTGTGTGGACCTGTTGTGTGGGTGGTGAAAAGGGAAGAAAGCCCTGTCACTTCTCCAGACTTTTTGTAAGATTTCTGCTTTTCCTTCATGACGGTCACAGTGAAATAATAGTTTCTGAATGGCCTAAAATACAGGGATTTCTCTTGTCTGACCTCTCCAGCTGGCTGGTTGCAGGGCGGAAAACTGTGCAATTAGAGATGTCTGAAAGGTAGATGAGGTGGTTTTTGTTTTTTTAGTTGGTAGTATAGAGGCATAATAGCACTTGAGCTCTTATCTTTCTGACTGATATTAGCCCTGGGGAGAAAGACTTGTACAGCCTTACTGTAATGTGTGTATACATTGTTTTGATTGTGCAGCAAAGGAGGAAAAAATATATATATACACCTATCTTTATCACCTTTAACCCCACTGACCATATATAAGGAGATCCTAGCATTTAAGAGCAATTGAACTTGTCCTGGTCATACTCTAAATATATGAGAATAGTAGTTGTTTCTAAGATTCCCATTCTTAAATGTTCCAGCAATACCTGAAATGACTCAAAGTTCAGTGTAAATATTATGTGCTGTCTGCTCTATGTTGATATTAGGGTGGCATGTTTCCCAGTAGCAAAGTAAATAATTAGTACATGAGAAATAGTTATTTCTGTTAATAAACAGCCTACAGTGCCAGTATGCCCAACATAAACCTATTGGATCTGTATGTCTAGGCAACACAAATAGTCCATGGCCATGGCCATGGCCTCAAAAATTCTAATAATACAGATAGGGTAAGGGTGGTTGCTAAGTGGCTGGAAATCTGGAACCTTGGAGGAAGAGATAATTCTGTAGTTGTGCTTCTACCTCAAATTCACCAATGATCAAATTAGCTGTAGGGGATTCTCTCCCTCTGGATGTACTGCCAGATTAATAACACTCAAAACAAAGGCTCTGAAGAACAGCAGGCAGAGCATGGTCTCATATGCCCTGTCACGAGAGTGGAGTTTCCTATCCATTCTAGTAAGGATGATTGCAGTAATGTCTGTCTCAAGTTCTTCTTCCAGCCAGACTGAACATAATCCAGTGAACCCATCTGTGTAAACTGGTACAGACCAGCTTGTCACACAGCAAAAGGTAGTCTAGTTTGGCAGAGAAGGCAGTGCAGCCCCTTAGAAAAAGTTTCCAAGTAAAACCTGTACCACAGCTTGATTTGGCTGAACAGCTCTTTTCTAACCCTCTTTCAATCTCCTTGAGAAGAGGTGAGGGTCTGGCTTTTCATACAGGTGTCACTGAAAGGAGGGGATGGAGACTGAAGCCTGCCTGCCTGGCAGGCCACCAATGAGGTTCGCTCTGTGAATGCAGGGAGGGAGAGCTGACTGTCAAGAGTAGGATGATGATCTTTTTTAAATTAATTTACAGTGGTCCAGATAAGATTAACAAAGATGTTTCAGCCCCTGAACTTCTTGCTACGTAATGATAAAAGGAAGAAAAGCACTACAAGATTTAAAGATCACCCAGAGTCCGAAGAGTCATCCTCACTAAGCTGGCATGTGCCCAAATATGACATGAGGAGGGAGGAAGAGTATTATGGGATAGCAGTGAGGTTCAAAAGAAATACATTAATTAAGATGACTCCCTTCCTAATAGGAATAATGGGGTTGAATTTCCTCTTTCTTAAAGATGCAGCTTTCCAGAATCTGTCACACACTCTTAACAGCTGCACTAGATGATCTTAGGGGTCTTTTCCAACCTAGAAAATTCTGTTATTCTTAGACTCTTTCCATCCATCTGTCATACGCTTATCAGATAAAAGGGTAGTTGGTTTGAGCTTGAAAGTGAAGCCTTCTTTACCTTAGAAGTACTATTTCTCACTCTTTGTCATTATTTGAATCACTGCAACATGCAAAACTGCTAACCTTAGCTCTCCTCCTCCTAATTAGGCAACAGCATTAAAACTCTTTATTAATGGCACCCCTCCTGGGTGGCTGCAGATATATATACATTCACGGAGTAATTGCTTTCTGGCCCTCATTTTAATTGGTGTCCGTGGGGGGCCTGTGGAATTCCGCTGCCTTCAGCTCCCACTGGCTCATTGTGCCTGTGACACAAATTTAGAAACAGGGAACTACTTTCCAGATCTGCATCTGAAAGAAAATGTAAGTGAGGGGAAAAAACAAACAATAGTTAGTAGATAAGATGTTAGAGGGATTAGACTGGAAGAAAACAAAGTCTTTTACTTTGGGAGAAAAAATTGTGAAAAATTTTCTGGCATTTCTGTTTTCTGTCTTTTGTCTAACATGGTGCAGCTTATAACTAGGTTAACCAGATCCTGAAGGAACTTAAAGACCATTTAAAGCAAAGTTTAAATAAAACCTATTTTGCAAATATGACCCACAGCTTTCTAGGTCCTTGGAGTCTCAGGCAAGGAATGTAACCCAAATATGAAAGAAACTGCCTCTTCCAATTCAGACTTTGTCAACTTTAGCTCCTGAAAAAATGTTTCAGCTTTATTGAAAGTTCATATTTTGTTGAAAATGGACCCTTTTAAAGGTGCTGAAATAAACTATTTGCCTGAATAAAACATTTCTGTCAGAGGAACTCCAAAAAACCAACAGGTTGGAAGAAAAACACATGTTCATGCTTGATTACACCGACTACAGTCAGGAGGGTTTTATGCATAGAGACAATGCTTGGTTTTATGCTTTGAGTTTTTGAGATATGTGCTTTAGCTAGGTATTTCAAATTAAATGAATAGTAGTAAAATGGTAATTGTATTGTTCTTATATGTCTTCAGAGTTAATATATTCTTAGATGAGCTAATTCATATCTACCAAGCTATTGTTTCAGGCAGTAACTGCAGACACTTCTACTCTGTATAGTGTTCCAATTAATGTTTTCTAAATTATAGTCATAATCATAAGGACTGGAAACTATAATTTTTCAAAAAAGTGGGCAGATACAACAGCCTGAAAAGAAATTCTGTCTCACTTCAACATTTTAAAATAAGTTTTGTTAAATTCTTTTTGTATCAACACAGAAATAACTTCATAAAACTGCAGGTATATAATTGCCTCTTTTGGAGGTTTTTTTTTTTTTTCAATATCTCACAGTTTTGACAGTTTTCAATTAATTCCACTAGAACTTAATATACATCCTTCATTCTTCTTAATATTTTTTATCTGTATGTCTAGGTACTGGAGCAGAGTTTTACCACAACCTAAAAATGCTCCAGTGCCACACACACAGAGATGGACAAGGCTCTGCACCTGAGGGTCAGTCCATGGTAATTGTGGTACTAGTGTTTTGTTTCTTGTCTCCAGCAAAAGGCTGATTACTGTTGCCATCTCTGTGCACAGCTGGGTCTTTCTAGAGGTCTGTAACTCCTCATCACATCTAATTAGGCTGATTGGTTCACAGTGCTGAGCCAACCTGATTGAGAGGTGTGCTTGGCTCAGTGTCCTTATTTCTAACTGCTTTTTTGTGTGTCAAATGAACCTTTGCTGAGGCCCTTTGTGAGCCACTCTGCCAGCTTGAAGCAAAGATGTGTGACTGGTGTAAAGCTAAAGAAGTAAAGCCTATCCTTCTAACTTGCTGTGGGTGAACTACACTGCAAATACACTGAGGTCTTAGTTTTAAAGTTGTAGCTACATAGAGAGAAAAAAAAACAGCCATGGAGTTCAAAGATTAAGGATTTGGACAGACATTCACAAAACAGGGATCTAAACGTAGAGATTAGTACAGGCTGATTAAACTCATTTTCCATTTAAAGGTAGTTTGGCCATCCTAGATTGCTTTAAACCTGTTTTGTAGAAGGTATAAACAAAAAGCCCACTGTACTTGTTTCAGGGGCTGTGAGGCTGTGAGCCTACAGCTGATAGATATAGTTTCAGGCCGCAATTCTTGCAGCCCTTTCATAACTCAGTGATCCCATTCAACTCTCCTCCAGAGCCTCAGAAACTCAGCTTTCAGTGCTGCATAAGAAACAGATTTTTCTAGTAGAAGATCATGGAAACATATGAGGAAGTTGATGCTGGGTTACACTGGAGCAACAAGAAGGATGAGACAGGGCTGTGCCTGGAACGAGCTGCCTGACTTCTGTGCTGCAAGACCAAGAGGGAAACAGGGGAGAGAAGGAGGCTGCATGGTGTGAAGCAGAATTCAGGCATTGGTTCATCTTTTACATCCAAAACTTAGAGATGTTTAGATCAATGAGATTTATTCAGTCCATATTGGTGGCCCAGGATCTAATTCTCTGTTGGCTGTAATTTTTGTAATCAAAATAATTATTTCAGCACACCGTGCCTAGAAAAGCATTTGCAGCACTTGCAGCATTTGCAGCATACATNAAATGTGCAATTGCTCTATTCTTAGAGAAACCAACGCTCTCACATTACAGTCTTCAAGTCATCCATTGACTTTGACGAGCAGTCACAGGAATGCTGTGCAATTTAATATGGACTGTGAATTTAATATGGGCAAATGTTCTTTTTTGTTGAACCTTGTAATGAAAATGTCTCTAAATATCTCTAAACCTAAAACTATCAAGTGCTCTACTGGGTTCAAGTTCTGCTACGGTTAAGTAACAGTTAATGCCAAATGCATCAAAATTTGCAGAAATCATTCCTCTAAAACAGATGAACCACCTGACAGATTTACATCAAAATCAGAGACACTTTTTGCAGTTTCATTTGATTGCATGTGAGAGTGTTTCATAATCTGATGTTCTGCTGTGCAAATTTAGAGTGCTGCCATTAGCTTTGAAAGCACTGCTGTAAATCCACCATCCATGTATCTGACTCAGCAAAACTAAACCCCACATTCCTTTTCAGAAACTGAGTTATTATTCTGCTCTTTTACCTTTGTTTGTTCTTAAGGGATCAAAAAAAATCAAATTGTTTCATTTTGGAGGAGAAGGAAGATGTTACAGCTGCAGTGCTGTGCAACATTTTCTCCATTTTCCATTTCAAATATACATTGGTATGTACAGCTGACATCCACAAAGAATTTTGCATTCAGAATTAAAAGCTCATTTGCACACAGTATACACAGTGCATTACCTCCTTTTATAGAAAGACCACTGCTCATAAGTAGTTGTATAGAAAAGGTCTTGCTTCAGACACATGACAGGTAAGAAATCAAAGCATTTCCACAAGCACACTCCTTTCCTCCTCTCATGCACCCACATGGCTTGGACCAAGCTGTAGTAACTCACAGGTTTGAAAGGCTTTGTCCATGTCATAAATGTTAAACACTGGAGAGATGTGTCTGGAGAGATGAGATAAATTGTGCACAAGTATCACAGTCAAAGGCCAAGGTAGAGTGTGGGTGGGAGAGGGCAGTTTGCACTGGTGCAAGAGTGAGAGAGTTAGGAGCTATGTTTGGTGTCTCAATAAGTATTATAGGTATTAATCTTCATGCCTACATGGCTTAAGGCATTACAGCTGAAAAGCTGGGCTTAGGGAAGGCTCAACAGTCTTTGATAGGATACTTTACATTGTTGAATTCGAATTTCAAGGAATAAAAGACCACCTCTTTCTCTTCAGTTTGAATAACAGACCTTCATGCTAGCATCAAGCTGAAACAGCCAATGAGCCTATGGTGCATAGGTGTTCACTTTTAATAAATAGGAAGCAGTTTTATATCTCACCTCCATCAGCTAATCACTGACCAAACCCTAGCTCTCTCCTAAACATGTTTTGAAATCTGCCTGCAGTCTGTTCCTGAGTCCACGTAGTGTGAACACAGGCACACAGGTTCTATCAAACATATTGATAGACAAATCACTCTATAACTTTCTTCCTTCCCCACTTGGGGAAAGAGGGAAAATCCTCAAGCAGCAGCTCAAATGGACATGCTCACATGCCTTTAGAAAATGTCCCCCAAGAAGGCTTACAGCTCATGGATTTCTTCCAGATCTCCACTGAGCCATTAACAAAGGCCAGGACACTGGCCATGCTCTTGCTGAGCAGCAATTCACCTCCTCCACATTGGGAAAACTTATCCAGCTGGTTACAATGCTACCTGAACTGGCAACCATACATCTTCACGTCGGCCAATAAATCCCAATAGGGATTATAGTGCTGTAGTATAATCTGAGTGAAAAAATAGTAGGTTAAATTTCTTGGAGAGACCTGGCAAACCATTTGTTAGATAAGGCCCCCAGTATCAAAGCTACAGTTGTGGGGAATATATAAAACATTTACATGTTCAGGAAGATAGTGGAATATGAGCTGACAACTAAGGTGACTAATTAAAGCAGAAAACCTTTGCTTCCTGAATTAACGTATAACATTTGAATGGAATTAATAGGAACCCCTGAGGCTGAAATAGGGACATGGCTTTTAAACTGTGCTGAAATGCATTGAAATAGTTACGCTTCCTTTGTAAGATAGACTATACAGAAAAATACAGAAAATAGGAATGTGTGTGCTAAAAACAGAGACTGTCCTTTCTCCATTGGAATGTCTGACAGCTAAAACAAATTGGTTTGGCTTTGTCATTTAAAACACTGACTGATATTTTGTCAAGTTGCTCCCTTGTGGATAGATTCTTAGAAAATGAGAGCAATGATTCCATTAATTTGTGTCTCATCTGTGGTCCCAGGTGATGTAGTTAATATAGTTTCCGTAATATCAATTTAATACTTGTTCCTCCTTCTGGTGAATTCTTTTACAAACTTGCCCTCAGCTTGTGTTATACCCTCTGCTAGTAGAGGAGTTGAACTTGGGAACAGAGACTTTAGGCTTGAGCTAAAAAAATTTACAAGATCTAAAGAAATTAAACTTCCACATATGTCTTCAAAAGCAAGTTGAATTATGGCTCTCCTCTTTCCAGTGGAGGGCCAACCCAATGACTGGACATTTCACAGAGTTTTACCTCTTCTGCCATTCATTTTTTTTCCACTTTCTGTGTGAAAAGCACAGTCCCACATTGTGACTAAAGAGCAGGATGAGGTATTTCAGCTGGAGATAGTGGGACAAAGTTGCCAAATGCAAACGTGCTGTTGACATGGACAGTGCTTCCCAAGGGGCCTGGTCCTCGGCCCAGGGAGCCTCTAGGAGGAAGATGGGAAGAAGTAATATTCATCATCAGAATATCGAACTCATTTCATGAAATGAGCTGGGTGTCTATTCAGAGAAATAGGCACTTTCAGGAAGAAATGTCATGTAAACTTTAATTTCTATTTTAAATATCAATCACAATTGATGACCTTAACTATTCAACAGAGCAGATATTTGTATTCTTCTACGCCTTTGGGAATTTTTGAGTGGTCTTCTCAGAGATAAAATGAACACTGGTGTAAAACTGTCCCACAAAATAAATTTGTATGTTTCAGGAAATGCTTCTCTCACAATGATGGAAAGCAAAAAGTATTCGGCATAATTTGGTACAATCAGAGTGTACAAAAAACACTGGAAAGAAGTAAGAACTTGAAAGTGATAAATCCAAGGATGTTTTTTTCTATTTTTTCATTCCACTTGAAAAAAAACCTGCAACACAGTTAAAGCATTATCAGAATTGATGTTGATTTCTCTGGCTAACATTTCAATGAGTTAAAACTTCAGGGATGTTTGGCTGAATTCCAGTTTTTTTCAGTTCTGTGCTCTTTTAGGAATTTTAATTTTTCTTGGATAATTAGATCTCTGACATTAGACGCATATAATTAACAGGGAAAATGGCTTGCATGCTGGCTATAATAGCACTGTCTGATCTGTTTGCCAGATAACTGTTATGACCTGTTTTTTGGAATCATTTTATTCCCACAGATAGCAGCAGACATGCCTAACTGGAACCACTTCAATTTGTTTGAAAGGATGAAATCCTGGGACCTTTTACTGATTTCAGTGGTCCCAGGCTTTTGCATGCATCCTCAACGTTTCCCTTTACGATAATACTTTTTCAACTTTTTATTTTTTTTGATAGTTGAATCTGAATGACTCCCCTGTGTCAATAGAATAATAGGACTGAAACTTCATATGCAAAGCTGTATTGCTCAGAGATGTTTCTTAGAACTGTCACAGAAGCTTTTACAGTAATTTTCAAAATGTGCCTCTCTGGGTGGGAGGGAGATGTGTTCTCTTTAAACTAAAATATTAGCTTTATCTGTCTGTTGTTAACCAAAATTCAGGACTTGAGTGTCATTCACGTCTTTTGCAAAATTGTCCCCAAGACTTTTTTAATAGCCTATTTACCAACTGCTAAATAAACACCACCTGACAATAAAGAACTGGAAAAAAATGTTTTCAGTTGCTTGTTACCATGTCTTTTATGCTACTTACAACTTACTTTTTGCATTTAGATCAAGTTTTGGTTCACTAAAATAAAGCTTTCACTCCTCATGTTTTAAGGAGTAAAAAATATGGCTGTGAGGTGAGTGGAGCCAGCACCATATTACTTTTTATTTTTGCTTCTGAGCATAGGTCCAGGAAGAATTTTTAGGTGACTAATAATAATAATAATAATAATAATAATAGTAAAATAATAACAGCCTGAAAAATAGGCTGAAAGTGTTTTGGACCAAAGTGGTGTTAGGATTTTCAGCTGAATGTTTGATTATGGTCCAGCTTTTTGGTCGAGGCCACAGAAAGCAGGTTTCACATCTGTGGCATAAGAGAAAGGTCCATTAAGCATTTTTGAAAAATCCCAGGATGATCTGAGAACAGTGTATTACAGTTCATGGAGAAATGGCTGTTAAGACATCTTCCAAGCATCCTTACAATTCCACTGGGTGCAATAGATTTAAAAAATAGATCATAGAGAATTCAAGACCTTTACCAACTCTGCAGTTAAAGCATATCATTCACATTACCCCATATTCTTTGCTTTTCTATGTGGAAGATAAAAAGAGATTTCCTACACAAAGCTCACATTAGAGGGTCAACAAATACAGAGCAGAATTTTTTTCTAAATCAGATAATCCTCTACACTACTACTTTTGATGTATGGAGTTCCTAGTGCAGTGATTTTTTTTTCACTGTCTCTCCTGAGCATAATTCCTTATCTTTCAATATGTCTACAATACATGAAGCCACTACTGTGCTAAGTATGCAGCATGTGAACACATGTGGAAGTGTGTGTATATATAGTTACTGTTTAGATTCCACCTTTTTATTTCAGTGTCTTTGCTTAAACTATCAGGTTTGAAAACAACACTGTGCTTTTTTTCTAAAAGGAAAAATTGTTTTATACTTCTTCCTCCAGTTCCTACTAGTCAGTGCAGAACAGCACTCTGTTTATCATAACAAACTGAGAGGAGGGCAGCAGCAAAAGGAAAATTTTTGGTGGTACAATTTTTGAATAAAATAATTTTATTGCACAAGTTAGATTTACAGTGCCACTGGGATTGAATAGACACATATCTGCTTTTTTAAATATCTGGTTTTTTCTGCAGTATTTAAGACCAGACAGAATCCCCAACTATCTGCTAGTTTCTGTACAAGCTCAAATTAGAAGGATACCTAGCTTGAAGAGCTCACAATTTACATACAGATTTTCTATGTTTGCAGAAGTTCATATCGGAGGGCTGATCATGTCCCTTTGTGAAGACAACCTCCTCTCTATCCCAGTTTGCTTGTTAGGATTTTACTTTTCATATTTTTCCATGAATCAAAGTCTTTTGCTGACAGAAATTATCTTTTCCTAATGTCTCATCTCTTGAATGTTGAATGTGGACTTCAGAGTCAGCTGGATTTCCTTGTATCTGGCATTCCAGAGGAATGCCCTAGTTTGAAACAATCCCTTACACTAGGAGATGGTGGGTATCCCTTCTCCTATAAATTTCTGCTTTCTTTAATTTTTGGTCTACTGTGTTTACATATGTCCAACCACCAGCACTCAGTTCTGTTTGTTCTGCTTTTGGCTAAATTTCTAAACCATCTTGGTGCTCATTGCTCAGTAGTCTTTTCTTTCCTCGTGGTCCAGGTAAAGATGGTAATAAGACACGTAAGTGTTATGGACTACAAAATGAAAACAGAATTTTGAAATTACAGAGATATATTACCTAAATCATTATTCATGTAACTTTAGCTGTCTCATTTATCTTAACAAAATCATTTTGACCAATTATATGGATAAATCTCCAACATACTTCAGTACCCAGCTTATTCAAAGTCTGAAATCATAGACCTCAGTGATTAGGCATGTGAATTTGAGATACCCCTTTCCATGGAAACAGCAGGAAAGATCCAGCTCTTACTGTGTCCGGTGTGCAGTCCCATTCTGCCTGAAGAATTCAGACAGATTCTGAGACATCAAAATGACAATTATTGAGTGGCTTTACAGCAGGTGATATGACTAACAAACATAAGGAAACCTTGAGTGATTCTTTCTTGATTCCAATGAAAAAAAAAGTAGTTATGAATGAGGAAGGTAAAGGCACTTATACTTTGGACAATTTCTCTCTCATTTTTCTTTTATTTCTCCTCTTTTATGACATTTGCACTCCTAAAATCTTTAATATCTTTGCTAGTAAAATAATTTGCTCTTGTAGCTGAGCTTGACCTCTTTGAATAATAAGAGGCTGTGATCTGTAACTCTCAAAAGAAGCAGTGAGTCCAGGATGCTCTGTGTTGAGATTTCAAATGGACGTCAGTCATCACAGATAAAACAACCATATGAAATGAAACACAATAAAAGTAGGTGTTATTTCTATGAAGAAACCAGGTTGTAAAGGTTCTCAACTACAATGCTTAGTGATTTAAATACTGCTTGTATTCTTAAGATCTGATTTTTTCTATGTAAATTAACATGAATAGTATAAAATGGTACATTTCGTAGGCTCATAGGATTGTGATAGTCTTCTCTTTATTAAGAAGACAAACTTACCTTCCTATTATCATTTTTCACTGAGTTCTAAGACTTTTTATTGTTTCAAAACAATACAAATCATTATAGATAACCTCTTGCAGTGTTTTTAAAGTTTACTTTTTGCTCAATTAAAATTTTATTTCCATTTCTATTTTGAATGGGTAAATACGTGGAGAGCTAACAATCCAGCTACCATCAATATCTTTTAAATTTTACATCTTATCAAGGAATAAACCAAATATATTTGGTCTTCAAGATATTCACTTTTTCATCCAATTTATAAAGGGCTGAACAATTATTTCCTTGATTCTTGTTTGAGAGCTGTGATAGATCTTTATACTAAATTACATAATTGTGAGCAACCCTCATCATACACACTTCTATTCCAGTTGACACATGCACTAATCTGATAGAGTGAAATGTTAATCTTGATAATAATTTCTTCTATTTCTACAAAGCTTTTCATTCTTTAATGTCCAAAGGCATTTAAAAGATTTGCTGTGCACTACTGAGTTCTACAAACCCTGTAGAAAAGCCCCCTTTCCTGACCAAGGTCATTAGAACAATGAGAAGTCTTTTTTTCTTCCAAAGCAAAATACATTAGTACAGCAGTTGCAGGTTTGCAGTCAAGAGTGAGGTTCATTTTGCATTCAGCATGCGTTTGTGCCTAAATATTACAATGACAAGCATGCTGTAACTACCTAAAACAGGAAATACTGTGCATGCACAGCCTGTTAAAAATTGGTGCATACCCGTAAGATATCTTAAAAAAAAAAAGCAAACCATATATATGGAACACATCCTTGTGTTCACCATCAGTTATGCTGGGAATGTTTGCCAGACCTTATTTTGGATTCTATTTACAGTCTAAGCAAAACATTGCTCTCAATGCATTTTCACTGACATTAGTTAAGAAATAGCTCATGATGACGGTATTCAATACCAGAGTAAATGGAAAGAACAGGAACCTGAAACAAATCCAGTAAAGCTCTGCAAGCCGTAAAACCCAGCTCATTCCTGGAAAAGTTAACAACCAGACAAAGGAATTTAAGGAGCAATTTGGGTCAAGAAAGGTCGAGGGAAGAAAGAAGTGATTGAAGCCCCCTTCTATCAAAAACCTTTCTAAAAAAAAAGACTGAGATCCAGCATGGTTACCCTGTTGGTCCTTCCTCCCACCATATCCTGAAAAATGCTGAGGATAAAAGGGATCTGGCTGAGATGGTATGATTATGTCAGGCCATTCTGACTCCTACTGAGAGTCACCAGGAAGAGTCTTAATGACTATCCAAGGAAGTAGAAGTGGAGTCTCAAAAGAGTAGAGAAAATTATGTTATTTATCATAATTCTGTTATCTCTTAAATTTTTTGTGGCATGGATACCCTGAAAGGATTTAGTACATGGCTAAATCAGCACTTCAGTAACCTATTGAACTGTTTCAGGTCATTCCTGTTACAGTCATATTGGACCAGATCAGTAAATGGCTATTAAAAGGCAGGAATTTCTAGGAGCATCTGCGAGTTGCAGGAAATGTTGCTACTGATTCTTCTTTTTATATCACATTCCTATAAAAAGTGAGAAGGAATCTTATTGCCAGCAGAGATGTAAAATCAGGTCGGGACTGTCACCGGTTATTTAAAGGTATTGCCATGCTTTTTGTAAAACTGAACATATTACATGCTGTATCTTGGCTAAATTCCATCTTTTATAATTACATCCTCTTCTCCCCTTCTCAAACACTTCTCGTTGTCACAAGAGGATGCAACACTCTTCGTTTTCCTGGTCTAGATGTCTGTGTAGCAGTGTTACAATCTCATCACGACCTCCCTAAAACGTATATTGAAGTTGCCCAAGATGCAGTGTGATCTGTCCATCAGTCCCTGTGGCATTGTTGTGGATGGAGAGAAAGAGGGCTTTGAAATTAATACTCAGACAGAGGTTCCAGGTTTTTTTTTTTCCCACTTAAGTACAAGCACAAATCTGTTGGTTTGGCTTCTTCCACAGTTACTCATTTGCTACACTCCCTGGAGCAGTGGGAGGCTTAATACTTTACCTCTAAAAAATACTTTGAGATTATTTAGTCAAAATGCAGGCCACCAGTGTTCCATTAGTATTGGGAATGCTTTCAGAGCATTGACCAGCTTTTGCTTCCAGCTTGATGAGCTGATGATTGTAGCCCTCAGATGGCATTTTGATAAGCAGAATCCACAGGGATTTGTTAGTATGTTAGCTGCTCAATGAACTGCCAAGATTGTATAGTAAGCAAACAAAGGGTGGGTGATTATAAACAAAAAACCCCAGCCACGTGATACTATTTTAATCTTGTTTTCTCTGTGGATACAATGTCTGCTGGGGAGAAGAGCCCGCTAGCCTGTCGCTTGGAAACACAGAAAGATGCTCTGAGCAATGGTCTTTGCAGTCTAGTAGCCAGCTGTGGGTGAACCAGATGCTTGAGAGAAGAGTCCAGTGAAGATATCAACCAGTACATCTGGCCAAAAGCACCATGCCAAAAGTAAAATTCTCATCACAGATGGCACAAGGTATCCTGTTGTCAGTTTCCACAATGACATCTATTTGACAAAGAAACAGAACAACTTCTCACCTGGAATACTCAAGAAAGAGAACTATTTCTCTTGGAATGCTCACAAATTGGCTTGAGGGACTTGGGGTGAGGCTCATCAAGTGTCACTGCAAGTGCTACTACGACAGCATTTTTTTTTTTGTATCTAATGGTTTCTGCAGCTCTCAGTCTGCATCCTCTTGGAAGTTGGACTCTGTGGACTTGATTCTGCTTTCTTTCAAGAGTCTGCTTTAGAGGAATCCAGACTGCAGCAACCAGACTGATTCCTCACTGCTTTGTAAACTTTTGGAGAGTGGTACATAGTAATTCAAACCAGTGCCATCTACAAGCAGTATCATCTCTATGTGCTCCCTTAGACCCTCTTTGCTTAGAAGCATGGGATGGTTCATGCACCAAGCTTTGAATACTGACAATTATATCTCCATCTTTCCTTTTTCCTTGTTATTTTTTCTCTACTAACATGGGAGTCTAAACAGAAATAAAATATTTGGTAAGTACCGATTTCTTATCATTCCTTTAGTGAAATAGAGCACTGTACATGTACATCATTGGCAGAGAGGTGCTCAAATATTTCAGAGGAATGTCCATACCAAAAAAGCAAAAAAAAAAATGGAGGCAAAAACCATGTCATGGGCCAGATCCCACCAGCTTAATCTTGCCACTGTGGAGGTCTCCAGCAGGTATGACTTGGCAGCACAGCAAGTGTGTATTTATATATTCCAGGAGTCAGGAGCCTCAGGGATGCTCTTTGTCAGGCTGGTTTCAGCCAGAGCTCAAGAGCTACTGCCCAGTGTGGAGGGCTGTGCCACACCACATCCTGTCACCTCTGTGTGTGGGACCAGAGAGTGGGAGTGAAGGAGTGCAGAGAAGACATGGCAACCATGCAGCCAACATCAGACCACAGCACCCATGCAGCCAGCATCAGACCACCAGCAGAGGAACGCTTGGCAGGGATTCCAGGCAACACACAACAGCCTTTACACAGCCAAACAACTTCAGCTTGCGGCTGGGAATTGGTGCTCATGTTTTATTCATCCAAATTGCTTTTCCCCACTCCAGAAATCTACACTCCTTTCCACTACAGAAGCTGTTCAATTTCCTCTTGTTTAGCACTGTGCTGCAGTGCTCTCTTTTCCTCTGAGCACGTTCACGTAGAGTCTGATCGGCAGTAATCACAAGTCCAACTTCTCAGGAGTGAAGCGTGGGTGAGAGATGTAAGTTCCTCTAACTTGATCAGTCTGTTTTGCTGTACTATATATTAGATCTTCCATAGCCAGCTCCCGTGGAAGGAAATAAAAATGTAACAAATCCAGTTTCTTTTCCTTTTTGCTTTTTTGGTAAAATTTTATGTTTGACTCATCTATCCCAAGCTAATTGTCAAGAAACTGACAAATCCATCGTGGTTGACAAGTGAGTAATTGGAGGAAGAGAAGGAGTGGAGCAGGTGTTAGTACTAATTTGGTAAAACAATTAAAGTAAAGAGTGGTATGACAGTCACTTTACACAGTCATGACGTTACAAGCTCTTCACACAAAATGTGTGCAGGATTTTACAACACTTAGAGAATTAACTATTAACCAGCCACTCCACATCCATTTCAAAGGTAGCCTGCAAGTTCACCATAAGATGTTTTTGAACCTCTTAACAGGAAAGAGCCAATCACAACACTTGTGAGGAACCAGGCAGAATTTAGTTTTATGATTCTCACCTGTCAGGTTGCTGGGCACACTGAAAAGTCCTTGCAGGGAGCAGACCCCATGTGCTGGCCATGGCTTGGCTGTTCTAGGCTGGACCATCAGGGAAGGATGCTACTGCCAGAGCTGGAGTATTCAATTGCTGTTGCCCTGCCAAGATCTCCATTGCCCACAGCTGCCCTAATTCTCCAAAACTGTGGCTCTAACGAGTCACTGCTCATTGCTAAGAGGATGATTTTACAGCAAAGCCCAAATCTTACTTACTGAGTGAAGAAATTACCTTTGCACCTGGAAAATTTCTCCACCACTGAAGGGAATGGTCTAAGACACTCCTGCATTTCAGAAAGCAAGCCCTTGGAAATAAATTCTTCTACTTACCTGCCAAATCTGCCCCTCTGAGCTCTGTATTTCCTTCCTTCAATCTCAGTTGTTGCTGCCACTGCCTCAAGAGCAAACAGTGTTCTCTTTTTGATCCCTGTAATCATGTTAATGTCTACAGGCCAAATAATAGGTTCTACTGGCAGACCCTTAAGACACTCTTTTGCTCTGAAGTAGCTGTACAAATAGCATTGCAGCATTTCATCTTTATTGTCTGCTAAGGATTCTGGTATTTTATATGCTCTATTTCAAAAACATAAAGATCTTTTCCCCATCTAAATTCTAGTCCTGAAGATTCACTGGGGATTCAAAGAGAAGCTGAATTTTTTTTCTGACTTCTGCATAGTTATTAAGAATACAGAGGCTGCAGGGCAATTTCTGCTCTGGCTTTCCTCTGTATAACCCCTACTATCTTGTAAACTTGCTTTCACTTTCACACACTGATTATTTGAGGTGAAGAGGGCCTGCAAGGCAGCTCCATGCAGCAATTGTGTTTCTAAGGGATGGGACCAGAGGGGAGTCCAGTGTGCTCTCCCAGAGCTACAAGGTACTAAAGATCATCTCTGACTTAGATCTGATCAAATCACCTCCAAACACCTGTATAGATCCACTAAACAACTATTCTTTTTCTTCTCACTTTCCAGGATGTAACTATTGCTATTAGAAACATATTTGGGTTGCTTTTTTCTATTTTCTTTAAATGAAAGAGTCATCTCCACCAGCCATATGGAGTGGCACCTGCTCAGCAAGGCATATCTGGTGGGAAGCACATCCATTCAACCTTTCGCAGTAGAGACCTCAATTCAGCAGGGAGGAGAGCTGACAAGCACCTTTGCAGCAGATTTAAATCAGAGGCAAAACCTCAAGCAATATAAAGCAATCTGAGGCAGACAGCAAAGTCACGCTGACCTTCTGCCAGCAGTACTGCAGACCCAAGCGTGACTTCAGGTGCTGCATCCTCAGGAATGACGGCACTGGGGGAAGCCAACAGGCTCTTCCCAATGGCTGCCTCTGCCCTGCTGCTGCCTGATGGAGTGTTATCACTATGACAACCTACAGGTATAGTATGTGCATGACAGTGGGAGCTCCAGATGACCCAGATTGCGTGTGCATGGCTCAGAGCTGGGCTTCCCTGCCTGGGAGGGGAGCAAGGAACACGTGGATCCACAGGTAACTCTCCCCTGACTCTGTCCTGTCGTTTGCTAGCAAGTTTGGCATGTGGGCAATGCGGGAGCCTTAGAGACACTGAGTAGCTAGGATTTTAAATAATCTTCTCTGGGACAAGGAAAAATAGTCATTTTCCTCCTCTTTTTCTATAGCCCTTTTGCCAGGCTTCCTTTTCTTCAGTAAAAGACATGAAAGAATATAAGGGTAGCCTTCAACTCTGTCTTCGCCAGTCTGTTAAAAGGTAAAACGCTTCCAAACCTCATATTCACTGCCTGCCTCTGTGTGTGTGTGTGTGCATGTGCATGCATGCGTTGCTTTCGTTCACTACTATGACAGCACATGCTCCTCCAGAGCTATTCACAGCATTAGAAATACAACTCCTCCCTCCAGTGCCGTGCGTCTGTGTGTCTGTGTGTGTCTGTGTGTCTCTGTGCGTGCGTGTGTGTGTGTGTGTGTGTGTGTGTGTGTGTGTGTGTGTGCCGGGCTTGCTGCTCCAGCTCACTCCCCTCTGACTGTGGGGCTGACGGTCACGACGCTGCTCCACACCTCCAGGCTTCATATGGAGGGGAGGAGTATCGGGGAAAAGCAGGCACACAACTGACCTACAGAACCATCGATAACTTACTCCCTCGCAGCACAATCGCATAGGAAAGGGGAGGGAGGAAGGAGGGGAAGGAGGAGGAGAAGGGGGGAAAAAAAAGAAAATCCAGAGAATTCTAGTCTGGCAAATATAGTGAAACCAAGCGGTCGGAGTTCATTTGCACTAGAAGAGCAGAGAAGAAAGAGGACGTTAAATGAAAAAAAGCAAGAACCATCTGTAGCTTTTTTTTTTCCCCTGATAGTAGCAGTGTTTTAGAGGTAAAATGATTCCTCCGAGCAGCACGACTGAAGTCAGCGTGGACAGTGTGGAGAAAGAGAATGAAGTGGAGAGCACAGAGCAGCCCCCCTCTCCAGCATCAACTACCAGCCAGGAATCAAAGGTACTCAGAGAATGAGTTGATTTTTTTTTTTCCCCCTCTTTCTTTGTTTTGAAAAGAGATGTATTGCTTTGATTTCATTTGGAGCCCTGTGCCAGGATCAGCGGCAGAGTGCAATGAGCCACCTCTGACTGCGGTGCCTGCTCCCACACTCCTGCTTCTGAATTCTCTCTGTCACCTCAGGAGTCTGAGCTGGGAAAATACCTGCCTTCTGAGATGTCTGGGTTTGTGGATTTTTGCCTGGGTTTTCTTCTCCTTGTTACGGTAACATCCTGGGGTAGTGACGGGGCTCAAGGAGGGGATCGCTGTCAGTGGACATTGTTCGCTGTTTTCACACCAAGTATCAGATCACTTAAAGGGTTTTTGTTGGAAAAAATTATTTTCCTCAAAGGTTCAGAGAAAATAATTTTGTCTGGGGGCTTGAGGTATTTCACCTGACTTTACTTCTCTGGTAGACTCATCAGTGAACTTTCACAGTTTAATGAGTCTGTTAAAACAGGAGATAAGTCACAGCTTTATTGCAACAAACCTTACGTACACCACACAGAAAAGGATTTTTGTTTTCACAGTCTTTTTTCCGTTTGTGAGTTTTTCAATGTGGTTCAATTTACCTTACTGAAAATCAACTTTCAGCTCAAATGGCATGGCCTCTGAATTTTTAATTGACTTGCATGTGAAAAGTTTTTCTGACTGCCAGGGTGTTACTTGGAAGACAGAGAGGTAAAAGGTAAAGTAGTAACCTTACATAATGAAAGTTCCTTACAGCTGACTTGGATAATATACTTTTACTGATCCTCTGTTACTTACGATTGACACCATGATAGCACCTGACAGATCTTTCTGTGAACTTCATAGTGATGCTGTGTAAGCATGTAAAACTAGGGAGGTTCTTGTCACTAGGAGCTTACAGGTGGGTAAAGCCTCAGGAGGTACTGTGTAAACAAAACAGCTGCTTGACAGGGAAGGTCTCGTGCTGGCCTGAGTTTAAAGGCAGTGGCTGCCTGCATCTAACATAGAAAGACTGCTACATTATTCTGCAGTTACGGCTTTCCACTTTCCGGAGAGTGAGCTCAAATTATCTGTCTGTGTGGGTAGAGTTTTGACGCGGGCTTTGCGCTTCTTTATTTTATGTATTTATTTAGAAGCTCCTAAGACTCTCCAAAGAGGAGAGCTGAGGTATTCCCTGTGTAATACAGCCTCTTTAAAAGAGAAGAGCTTTTCCAGTAATAATAGCATACAATATTCACTATACACATTTAGCTCTACTGGAGTCTCCCTGGTTCATGGAAAGTGAAAAATAAATGGATTATTGGCATAAGCCGGGCTCTAAAAGGACACGGTACCTAAATCCCGCCCCCCTGAGTCCACTTCTCTGGAATTACTGAAGTGTTATATGGGCAGTGGAAAGCTTTGCCCCTGGTGAGGTCCCAAAAGTACCTGCAGCCTCCAGTGCACTGCCAGCACCAGCTGCTCAAGTGTTCTGGGCTGTGCATGAGGCCTGGTGGGCTGTGTGCTCCTGTGATCCCAGCTGTGATGTTCACCCTGTGCCAGAATGGCTAAGGAGCTCCATGTGCCACTTGATAACAATGGTGCTTGAGGGACTTTCCACTGGGTCACAGAATGCTGTTCCCAAAAGAGACTGGCATGGATCCAAAACTCAGAGAAAGCGAAGAGCACCTCAGAGGGTTCCCTCTTGCTGTTTGTACACCCATGTGCTTCCAAGGATGACAACAGGAATTAGGCACATCTGGCCAGAGAGCAAATAGGCTGCAAACTAGTTTATAATCAAACATTATCATCATCAATTTTTTTCAGTCTTTTGAGCATTTGAAGCAATACACTGGAATAGGCAAAAGCTATGACCATGCAGTTGATGCCATTACTTGGATAGAGATATTCTTAGTAAACAAATAATCTGTGTATTCACATTTTAGAGCTGCAAATATGGTCAGATAACATGATGTATTGTCATAGTAATAGATACAGTCAAAAGAGACTTCTGATCACTGGGGTAATAAGCTTTCTTTTTCTGGTCCAAGGAAACAGGAGGATGGAAAAAATTCTGTGATTTCATAAAGATATTGTTTATGCCTGGGGGCTTTTTTATTTCCTAAGATAATTTCTAAGGTATTTCAGAAACTAGAGTCTGACAGAAGCATAGGTCAGTGCTTTTATCCTGTGGTATCCCATGCTGTGGGAGCTATCCTGTCATTCACAGAAAACTAAGCTTTCCTCAGGTACTCTCTGCCGCCCATGTTAACAAGTTCATGTCTACTGCATTTACTGCAAAACTATTTGTGCAGTATCTAATTAGCCCAGTTTTTCTCTGTCAAAACACTTCAAACTTGACAATATTTTTCTGTGGCAAAACACTCCACTTATTATGACTCCAAATATATGAACAGAACCAACATGGATAATAGCAACCTTCAAAATGCCTTTGAAAACACTTCAGCAGAAAAGCAATTTTGCAAAAAATAATGTAGAACTAATAGCTGCAACCTTCCTTCCTTCCTTCCTTCCTTCCTTCCTTCCTTCCTTCCTTCCTTCCATGTAATCATAGACATTGGTGGCACATAATCCCTGCTCATATTAAAGTCCAGAAATGAGTTTTATCTCACACTCTCCAGAGTGTACTTAGAAGATGACAGGAAGCAGGTACTGCAACTTCTGACTAGCATGGAGTTTGAGAGGCAGAACTTCAGGCTGCTACCAAGTACCTGAAATTTGGAAGGATGACTCTCATGTATTAGTCACACACCTCTGTTGCAGGAAAGCAGCTCACTCTTAAACACATGCTAAAGCTTCCTACCACCTTATCCTGTGGATCAGGAGCATAGTTACAGGTGAGCACACCCTGGCTGTTGAAAGAGCCATCCTGTGGTACTATATGTACTGCTACTGTGCTAAAAACCCTAAAGCCTGAGTGACTAAGAATCTTGCAAAACTAATAATTAATTTATTAAACTAATATATTGGCTCATGAAAACATTTACTTCACACCTCAGTATGACTTGAGTGGATACTTTAAAGTTTACCAGGAGAATGACTTTAGGAGGGTACCACACAAATACGTGCAGTTGCTAAATTTCTTACATTCATGTAGTTGTAGTTGGCTCCCACCTGTTTGAGACACTTGCATTTGGTTTCCAAGAGGGCAAATTACTAGTTTGCCAATGTCATTTGTAAATTTACAACTCAGCAAGAGAGGAAGTCATTAGTTAATGAATCCTGAGGGAAACTTTCTTCGGGGTGGTAGCAATTAAAGACACACTGCACATTTATTTAACCACTAACTTAGCACTATAAGCAGAAATCTAGTGGCAGTAGAGATCATATTTCTGATGTCTTTTATCTAAATATACCTTGGAATTGAGTAAAGAAAACTAAAATTTGAATGAATACGTGTCGAAAGAAAGGAATCCTACACATGGCATGATTTCTTTATGTTTTGGTGCAGCTGGCACATAATTCTATTAACTTTATTCTTGTTTTATCTTACTGACATTTGTATATGAAGATGAAAGAACCCATTTCTGCTCATTTCTTTAGGTATGAATCAAGTTGTTATCACTCGTCTGTGAGTAATGGCTGAGGTATTCCTAGGCAATAGGGTTATCTTTAAAAATTCATTTAGCATTTTTAAGTTTTAGGGACACCTGAGCACCTACAATGTTTGAGCTAGTGCCACTAGGGTAGATTAGCACTGCTGATCTTCAAGCTATTAGAGTTCCATGTCAATATGTTAAAAGTCTTTCAGGCTTTCTCATATACCTCAGAAGGGGTATCAAGTCTTGCTCCTACCATTGCAGGCAATCTGTCATGTAAAAGTTACTTTTTTGAAAATATTGATGTATTTCTGTGAAGGCCATTTTTTTTCCCCACAGTTTTCCCATTTCCATCTACTTTATTTGATAAAATACAGCTATAATTGTGTTGTACTGTAATCACACATCTTTGGAAGGATTCAAAATTTTCCTCTGAACCACAGATTCATGGGTCAAAGAAATTGCTTGCACTCAGGTGAGCTCAGTAATTCGAGAAGCTAAAAAAATTGAAGAAAAAAAGGTCAATTAAATCTCCAAATATATATGGTATCTGGACTGTGTATTTCAAAAAATAAATGAGTTAGTCTCAGTCTGACACTTTCACACGCTGACTACCTAGTGGACAATATTCAGGGAAATGCAGTATGGCAAATTCAGGTATGGCAATTCAGGAGATGCAACAGTTGTTCCAACAGGAGCTAACCTGATAAGCAGTACATAAAATGGAAGTTGAAAAGAGTAGGAAACCAATAAAAGGATTAAGCATTGAAATTCAAGATGTGAACTTCATTTATGAACATCCCCACATCGATCACGAAGACTGAACTTACATAGCTGTCCTGTTGGATCAATTGAGCAATAGTGCTTACTTGAGGTTCAAAACCAGGTGTTAATATTGGATATTGAACTAACATAAACAGCTTGAAACTCTTTGGGTTGTGTGGGATTTAAATCACATAGAACTTGTGCTATGCTGTTAAGCAGAGATCTTCCCCACTTAATACTTTATGAGGCTCCATAGATGGTTACTCATCAATATTTTAAAAGGGCAGGGAGTATGGTGTGCAGTTAGTGTTTCACCCTCCACACCAGTGATAAATATCCAGCATGTAAACTACTGCTGTAGTCTTCAAAGGAATACCAAACAGCTTAAAAGCATCCCATGAAAGGGGAAGAAAGAATAGTTTTCCTTCTCAGTGTTACTTCCATGCCGCTGTGTCAAATGGTGAGTACATGCTGTGAAGGTAAGACTAGGGGAAAGAAATTAGTTTAAGTATTTTTACATGTTTTGCAACAAATTATGTAAAGGAAAGTTTCATTAAAGCAGGAAAGTAATACTCTAACCTATCAATGTCTCCTCAGCAGACTTATTCTTGTGTTTACACTTATTTTGACTTTTGTTTCTTATTCTTGTTCTGATTGAAACTCTCTGTTATTGTTTTTACTTTGATATATGTCAGATAAGTTTCTAGGCACTTTGAGATATCTAAGACAAAATAGAAATGTGATCAGTTCATTCTCTTATATTCACACTTTCAATGGTGTCAAAATGGAGAAGACATCTATTACATTTCTACAACTATAAATGACTCGACTGAAATCTGGTGTGGTAAAAAAAAATAAAGGATTTTTAAAATAGTGCAAATTTTCACTGAAACAAAACAAATTATTTACACAGCTGGAAGAGAGTTCAGTCCACTGTCTCAGTCTCTTACACTGTATTCTTCTTAAAGTAATTCTGTTGAATTCAGCTTCTACCACTACTTTTAAAAAGCTCTGCCAACACCTGTATGGTCTAATAATGGCTAAGGGATGTCCTCTACTCTTCATCCTCTTCTAATTCCAGTATACATTTATTTTGTGCCAGCTTGTGTGGTGTTGTAATTTTAACAATATTGCTTAATTTAAACATCTCCTTTCCATTCTTGGTGCAGGTTTCCATCACATAATAGACTTTCATATCTCTTACCAACCTTAAATTTTTTTATACTAAATAATCTGGGCTGACATAAAATAAACTCTCCATGCTTCATCTCATTCTGGTAGCAGAGCAATGGCCCCATTTCAGTATTGAATAATCTTTCTTGAAAAAGAGTGACTGAGTTTGTGAATGGTATTCTCTATGAGAGCTTGTACAGTACCATTAATTCCCAGAAACCTTGCTTCTAATGTTTGTGTCTCCTAGTCACCCCTTAGTGAACCAGCAGTCTCCATTCTATTTTTCTGAAATTTCCAGGGGATCCAGGCAGGATACATTTGTCTGTCCTCATCTGCAGTGGTTTGAATCAGGTCTCAGGCACAGTTTGCATTTCCTGGGCTGAACTTCATCACATTTCCCTGACTCCATGCCTCAGGATCCAGGCCTCCCCATATGTGACAGAGCTTCCACCTCATGTTAAAGAAACTTCCCTGTGTGACCA
Organism: Ploceus nigricollis; assembly: GCA_013399945.1. Lineage (NCBI taxonomy): Eukaryota > Metazoa > Chordata > Aves > Passeriformes > Ploceidae > Ploceus > Ploceus nigricollis. The sequence goes on from VXBC01005334.1 coordinate 1,104,028, forward strand.
TCCAGGAAGCCACTCTGGCACAGTCCCTCGCAGACCACCCAAGCTGAGACCAAGGCCTCTTCCCAGCTTCACATCCCACACTCACACAGTCACACCAGGTTTCCTGGCCCACTTGACCCCAGATTTCCCATAGCCCATTCTCAGGTGTTTTGATCCTTGAAACAATTTAATCACAGTGCAATAGCAAAATAACAGCTTGAGGCGGTTGCCTCCCAGGAGGGACCCCAAGCCAAGGAAAGCCTGGGGGTTTACACCTTATGGGTAAGCGTGGGAGTGTCTGGAGTCCTCGGCTCCTGCTGCATCTCCGAGTGTCTGGTCACCAGGCTGTGCCACAGGTCCCCACACCCTTTGTTATGCAAAGGGTCATCAGTTCACAGCCTTGCCTGGGGTCCTGCCACCCAGAGCTCAATCTGCACCTGCACGTGGAGCTGTCTGTGCTAAATGCATTCCTCAATAATGCCAGAGGGAAATGGCCTTATGACCTGCATAATCTTTGCAAAAATCCAGTAATAAAACTAGAGAGAGCAATATTGACCCTAAAACTATGTAAGTGCTGTTCTTTGAAGAACTCCACCAATGACCAACCCTCAACCTCTCCTTTCAACAGTATCCATCTCCCACTGAACTTTCCATAAAGCTTATTTACAGCTTTCCTTCTTTTCTGCCTTGGCTAATAGATTCCCTTTCAGCAGCGTGTTCAATAATTTGTATGAAATCCAAGTAGACACAGTCTACCTTTGACCTAATAAATTTTCTAGAAAATTGTCTAGAAAATTGTTCATCTTATTCATTACAACTGATCTAGGAGGATTTCTCTTTTTTTATTGTTTCATTTTGATTTGGTTTTGTCAAATTCTGTTGAGGTCAGATCTACAAATCTGTATTTGCTGGGATCACATTTTCTGCCTCTCAACAGTGACCTCCGTTTCACTATACATCATTTCTATCTTGATAAAGCTTGTTAAGGAAACTTGTTTCTAGACTTTTAAAGTAAAATTTTGTAACAGAGTTTAACTAGTTTCTTTTCTCCCTTTCACCTCAACAGACACATTAAACTGCTTTTTTAATGTCGTGCCATAAATTTCTGTAATCTCTTTCCTATTGTTCCAGTTGTTTTTCCCCAGGATCATTGTTCTGGGGAAACAGAACAACACTTCAGGTAAGCTGAAGTGTTTGCTGAAGGTCCAAACCAGCCTTTTATCCTGTCCTTACTGTACCACAGCCTTTTTCTTTCCCTAGCCCAAATCTGTCCATTGACATCTCCTAAAATACATTTTCAAAGGACTCCCTCAGCTTAATTAAGATATTAATTGACAATTAATATTTTTGCAAACAAGGAACTGTGCTTGAAAGGTCCAGTTTTATTCCCACAGCATTTGTTTAACTTTTTATCTTTCTCTTGTTCCCCTCTCCACCTTCTTTGTAGACTCTTTTCTTAGTCCAAATTTCATTTTTGAGGTAACTATTTTCATGCAGTTTTCCAAGAGCACATATTCACACAGTCTTTTTATTTATCTTCATTTCATAGCATTAGTATTAGTATTAACAGCTTTGAAGAAATTATATGTCTCTTACACATCCAAGCACATTCAAGACAGCTCTGGTGTTTTCCAGACCACTGCTGAGACATTCAAACTTTCCTACAGTTACTAGTTCGGGTCCTTCTGTGTCACACTCCAAAGAGTGATGTGGTCTAAAATATGCCTCTAAGTATCTGAGAGTGCTGAAGGCCTGACATTTCTTCAGGGTAATGGAGCACATCAATTTTGGATTTTTGAAATCCAAAACATGGCCTAGAGGTTCATTTTTCCTGTGCAGTTTATTTAATTTAAATGCAAGTAAATTGTAACCACTTGATAGAAAACTGTAATTCTTTGTATAACAAGGATTTCGCCTACTGCCTAGGAGCCATTGCTGCATACTCCTGATGGGTATAAGGTTGCATATTTGATAAATTTATACTCATGCTTGTCAGGCAGAGGACTAGGCTTTTGGATGTGAGCGTGAGTTGAATATTCTTAACACAGTACTCAGTCCTGCACAACTTCCAGTTGCATAGGCAAGCAGTCATTCAGTGTTAAATAAGCACTTCCCAGGAAAGTGCTGAAGCAAAAGCAAACTTTGCATGTTCATTAGCAAAGAGGACCAGCTGTGAAAATGACAAGTCCATGTGTGAGTGACTGAAATAATTTGAATTTGTTGTCCTTTGACATATGCCTCTGTTGGAGGAAACTCCCTTTGATTCAGTAGGCCAATTGAGAGAGTAAATGCTCCTTGTCAGGGAATTTAACTCAGGAACCCTGTAAAATATATTTACAATGGATGTCTGAAAAACAGATTTCTTGTGTCTCTGATATCAGCAGTTAAATGTGACAAATGGCTTTCCCATCTTCTTATTTATTAAAATAAAATGAGTTTCATGTCTGTAGTCTCACATTACTAGAGGCTCATGGAATTTTTCTCCCTGACAGGTCAGCATTTCTTAGCTGACCTGTTTTTAAGTAATGAGAGTAGTTTGCTAAGTACTGTCAAATGAAAGTGTTACTGTTTAGGGGCTGCAGTGGTGTTAAAAATACCATAGCATGAATAATTGTGAGACAGAGGTATTTCCCAGCACAGGAGGCTGCAAGTTTAATATGGGATTGCAGTCCTTTAGGCGAGTAACAGCAACAATTTTAATGCTTTTCTTTTTTGTAGACATAATGTGCTCCATCTCTGAGTACCATTTAAAAGCTTTATTAAAATGCCACACATGCACTGCTTTATTAATAAAGATCATTTTAGCAGTCTAGTATTCTGAATAGAAAAGGAAAATGAAGCTGACCTACAGTAACTGATGATTAGGCTTAACCAAGAAAGGAGAAAAATTACTATAAACTGGTGTTCACAGAGCTATTAAAATCTGCATTTAGAATATTTTTTTTTCACTTATTCATCAGAGTAAGACAAAGAAATGTATGCTTTGGAGGCACAGCTACAGGTGAGAGGGCAAAGTCGACCTGACAGTCTGTTATAGCAAATACTGTTAAATATGGTCTTACAGACAAATGCCCATCACCTCAGTATTCAACTTCTTTTTTTTTTTTTTTTTTGCAAAAATTGCTTGTTCATAGTGAAGGGACAAATCAGCTTTTGTCAAACAAGGGTCAGATTTCTGGTGTGATGCAAAGTCACCTTCTAAAACGTCACTTATGTAGGTGTACTATTCATCATTGATTTGCCAGTGTTTTCCCTGCTGGTTTAAATGCTGTGGTTCCCAAAACCAAAATATCTTGAGACTGAAATGAGAGTCTAAAAGCCCTGACCCAGCCTCTCTTGCCTTTGTGCATACAGTGAGAAATGGCCTTGGATTGGGCATCTCTATGCTCACAAGTAAACAAAACATTGAGCATGGTAAACTTGTCAGTGTCCCTGAATGCTGCGCAGTTAAATTGAGAATCCAGTTGTTAAGATGTTTCAGGCTCAAATGCATTTTTAAAATGCACCTGCTCTTATCAGCTAGTATCAGTCAACTCAAGGACCTGGCATATACAATTTTTGTTGTACCTCTTAGTGTACTTATTTATATTATTTATAAGTGATATTAGATAATTTCTCACTTATGTTCACACATCCTCTTTTAATTTAAATTATCTAATTAAGGAATAATTTACAAATAAACATAAGGTGACTTGTAATGATTTGCCAACTATTTCTGATAACAAGCATTCCAGTGAAATGCATGCTTGTGGAGTGCTTTAAAAAAAAACACTTACTGCTTATTTTTCAACGCCAAAACATCTGGTCCTAAGGATTTGTTCAGTTTCTTAACTGTGTAAACTTTTGCTAAGGAGCTTTCCCTGATTTTAAGTGAAATTTCCAGACAAAAGAGGAAGGAAAAAAATGCATCCCAGGTTACATTGTACAGCCTCACTGGTAATTAGAGACCAACTATAGGCAGGTAAGTTAGTAGTTCAGTCCCCCTCTGTTATAAATGGAACACAGACCAAAACTGTTTTATCAAAGGTGACTTAGAGGAAAAGCCTGCTTTGTGTGATCTAAATTAGCCCCTCTGAGCAGAAATCTTTTTTCTATTGACCAGAGTAGGCAGCTACAGCTGAGTTAAAAGCTCAGATTTAAGTAAGGTGAACACCACTGAGATTCTGTCAGAGTGAGGTCTTGAACCTTGCCTACAAAGACTGGTCAGCTGTCTGTTCCCCTGCATGGCTAGTCTGTCTGACTTTCCTCTCTCCTACCCACAGGTCTCTCAAAGACATTCTGAAAAGCTGCAGTTGTTTGTTTTGGTTTTTTTTTTTTTTTTATGCCAACAAAATCATTTTTGTTTTTATGCCAACAAAATCTTTTTTTTATGTGGAGCAAAATCATTCAAACTTTGAAAATTTTTGCTAAGCAAAACTGCTGTTTGCAGACAGTTCTATAATGGAAAGTTATGCACCTATGAGAAAAAGAGAGAAAAGTGTGAGCCTATCCAGGCTTTAGAATGTGAAGTGCTGTTAAGCTGTAGCCCCAAGATGAATCATGTATCAGTTTCATGAAGTATGGGCACACAGGAGTCTTTGGCAGGTTCACAGCAGTTAGATCTACCTCCTGTAGCTGGTTATAATGGCAAATGGATTTCATCCTCCTGACCATTAAAGATCCAGGGAAACAGTTAACTTTTGTGCTGCCTCGCCCACTCACACTCTGCCTTTCAAGGTTTCTCTGTTCCTATTCTCACACTAATTCTTTAAACCATGACCAGGCTCTCTGGTACAATGAGTCTTTACGGGAAAAGCTTCCATGTTTCCAGGCTGAGCCAAGTTTAGAGACTTCTGTTAAGAAAATGGACGGTGGTTCTTCTGTTAGGGAAAAGGACCTTTCATAAACACCGTGTGGATGCTGACGCTCATGCCATAAATGCGCTTGGAAAAAAAGCAAACCCCACAGTTTGTACTTTCCCTTTCACCTATACTCAAACTGTACTTGCATTGTTCACAGAGGAATGCCTTCAGTTGCATTTAATTTCTTCACATTTTCTGGTTTTACATGGCCTGTTCCTCGTGTGTGGATACCTATTTATCCCTTGATGTAACCTCGTTGTGTCTTTGTATGTCTATGCAGGAAACTATACACAAATTTAAAACCTGAACAATGAGATGATACAAAACATTCTTTATGGAGAAGAAATAAAGCCCTTTTCCTAGTTTTCCAATCTTTTCCCCTCCTTTTGGAGTAGGTAGCTGAGGACCAGTGCTACTCAAAACAGCCCTTTTCAAGTGCACTGCTGCTGAAGGTCTTTTGAGCTCCTGTCTTCCCTAGAAGCTTAATTCCCACAGACTTCCTCAGGCTGCAATTCTGCCCTTCAACAGCACTGGCTTTTTTAGCAGTACCTGCCTGGCATCAAATAAAAATGCTCTGGACATCTTCCTTAGAGATTATGAATGCCAACAGCTAACATGCTAATATGAATGCCAACAGCTGTAATAGACCTACCCAAATCCTGCTAAAATGCAGAAAATTAGAAACATTTCATAAAGGTCCAAAAAAATGACAGTCAAACATTAAATGAAAAATCTTAACAGAGTGATTTCTCAGAGGACAATGCAACTATGACTAGATGCTGGCCATAAGAAGTAGCCACTCAGTAGTAGCCACTCAGTCTGGTCAAAAAAACATCAGTCCTTTTTTAAACAAGATCAAAAAGCTAGCCTATTTTTTTTCTGGCATTGTAGAGAACATGCTGTAATAAATACAATATTCCCAAAGTAGCAATAGAGGTAATGTCATTTTATCTTTACTACCAGCTGCTGAATTCTAGAAAAAAAAAATCTCCTTTCCATGAGTTAATATCTCTCCAGTACAGTCCCACACATAGCCTCTGCTGCATATAAAAAAAAGCAGCTGATGGGAGAAAATTGATATAAATCTCAGAATTTAGCACTGCACCTGCTCTTTAGTACAGCAGTAGACAGTACCTGTATTTCTGCTGTAATATTTCACATGCCTTGTAAGTCAGTGTTACTCAGCTAATATCAAGAATTCAAGAATTACACCTACTCTAATAGTAGAATAGATGAGACAAAGGGAAACTTTTTATGAAAAAACTCCCCACTTTCATAGGATTCATATTCACATTCTTTAAAACTCTTTCTATTAACTTGACTTTCCTTTCTTCTTCCTTCTATGTCCCTGCTTTCCTGCCTGCCTGAATCCCTCAAACAGCCCCATGCAATATGCTGTTTCTCTTGAAGTTACAGACATTATTTTTGTCAGACAAGGCTTCACAGTTTTACTGGGTCAAGATCCCTGACTTTCCTATCAAAGCAGTAACTCTTATTAAATTAAATAATTGGTAACTTATGTCAAGGCAACAGCTCTTTTCTCTTGCAACACCAAAATTATGAAGCTTCATTTATTAGGTGAACACAACATCATGATAGTATTACAAGCTTTTTTTCCAAAATATTATTAAAATTATTAGATGCTCATGTGCAGGATTTCATTAGCAAAAGTTTAACTTTAAGAGAGTTTTGAGGAACTTTAAAAAAAGTCTTAATAGGAAAAAAATGCAGTTCTTCCAAAGAGTTATAATCTTAAATTCTCTACCTTTCTACGTATGGTATCCTGTATGTAACTATCTTTTTACATAAAACCAGCTATCTCAGTATGAAACCACATTTTAAAGTTCAGTCATTATAATCTTGAAATTTTGATAGAGGTAATTTGAGAAGGAAAATTGTGCAGCTGGTGAGGATAAAAATAAAATGGTTTTGTTTTGCAGGGTTGATCTTGAAACAGTAGCTGGCTGAAGATACGTTCAGCAGCTTGGAGGTTTAGGAAAAAATATAAAAGAAATGGATTAGCCTGAGGCAAAAGGAGTCAGAGATAGATCATAAACCTCGTACTTAACAACTCCTGCTAATTAACATCTCCAAATATACATGTTTACATTGTCAACTTCTTGAAGCAGTGTTTAGGCCTTCAAATGTCTTCATGAAGTACCAAGTCCCTGTGTGTCATCTGTATGACAATATCATCACCAAGTTAAACAGATTTTCCATGTGGAGGATTGGCCTATTCTTTATGTAGGACATTAAATGCAGTTTTTGCTTGGCATGACTAAAAAGTCCTAACAAAAAGACAAAAGACAGAGTTAGATGGAAACTTTCTGTAGCATGAACAGATTCTTTGGAAACTGGTACTACAAACATAATTTTCCCAAAAATTTTTGGAAATGCTTTTAGAGAGCTACTAGAGTAGATTTGTTTAAAGGGATAATGAATGCATACTGTAAGTTGCACTTTGAGAAGAGCTTTAATTGAAAATGTACCAGATCTGCACTGGATCTGAAAATAAACATATCTTTGTCATGGTGGACAGTAAGATAACTGGATGCAGAACAAATGACAAGGAAATGTTATCAAGGTAGAAAAAAATTTAGTTGACACAGCATTTGTTAGGAATGTGGTAGCTGCTATAGGACTTAAGAACTGAAAATACAAGATGAAGGACACCTTGTGGGTACCCAGGCAAAGCATGGAGAAGCCCAGAGGATTAACTAGCTTTGCTCCTCATGTGCTATCAGCTCTGCCCCAGATCCAGGACTTCTTGCCAGAGTGGTTTCAGGGCAGCAGTGTGCACCAGGACTGTATGGATCCTGTCAGACTTGTGGTGTCTGAACCAGCACTGCTAGGGTGGCCAAATGCCCTGGTCTCCTGAGGGGCTGGCAAGAATCAGTGTTCACATGATGAGGCATTGTTAGTCTTTAGGAGGGGCAAAAGGAAGATATAAGGCAGCAAACTTGCTACCAGATTGCAAAACCTCAACCTTCCTCAAGAAGAGGAAGGGAACCATGAAAAAGAAAAATTGGAAGGGCACGAACAAACACTGCTAATATTCTGTAAAGTATAAGTTCCTATGCCATCTCTCACCAAGAAGGGTTTGAAATGGAAACATGGAAACAAGTTGTAAAATTTGGATCTGAATCCCTGTTTGTGAACAGGCAGCAAAGAAAGGAATGAAAAAACCTGTGGGATCGTGTAAGACAAAATATCATCCTGTGGGCTTCTATTAAGCCAATAGGCCATACAGCACCCAAATTCTGACATTGTGTTCTAGCTCTTTCTTTGACTGAAAACCAAAGTAATATCCTCTCAAAGTTAAAGCACAGTATCTAGGCAAGAAGTGGACAGAATATAATATTCATGCAAAGTATGAATTGATACAAATGTCTAGGAAGGACAGAAGAAGCAGAAGCATAATGTCACCTGGATCTATCTGTATTTGGTTGTGGAGCAACACAGTTTAGAAAATAGCAGTTTAAGAAAAAGAGGAGGGAATTGAAAAGTCAGATAAAGTCAGCCAGGTAGCAGAATGTCAAATGTGGCCAGGTGTTTTTTCATTCTGCATGCAGAAATCCTTTCGTTTTAATGCACAGTATAAAACATTTTTAAAGGTTTTATTTCAAAACATACAAACAACAAAAAAAACCCTCCAGTAACCCATCAAAACCCTGAGCCTTTACTCAGGATACATGCTCACTGAAGTCAGTAGGAGTTAGCAGTAAGCAAAGACCTTTAGGATTTGGCCCAGTGACAATTATTTTGTTGTAGAGCTCAGCACTTACATGTTTTCATTGCAAAGCAATTTTAACAGTGTAAGTTTTGAGCCCCAGAAGTAAGAGTATTAACTATAACAACTCCCAGCAGGTCTCGGACTTCTTTTTGTTTTAAGATGACACAAATGTGATAATTCAGTATGTGGGTTGTGGTGTTCGTGTTTTAATTTGCCCTCGGTTAGTATCAGCCTCGCTGCAAGATGTATTTCCATATTTGCTTCAAGAGATAAACTACCATTTAAAGTATTATAAAACAACTCTGTTAACAAAAATAAAAGAAAAAAAAAAGAAAATAAAATGGATAAAACATATTAATGGAAACTATTGCTGTAGGTAGCCCAGCACTTTTTAGCAGAACACTGTTGTGTTTTGGACTTTTTTTTTTTGAGGTCCAAGGCTGTCATACTGAAGCATAAGATCAACAGGGGAAATGCACATTTCATAGAGGTACAGACATGAGATACAGTCAAGGATGATTAATCTTACATTCACAATCACATTTGCTCCAGATTATTCATGAGAAGAAAAAGAAACAAAACTCAGGTCCTGTTATTATCAATCTGGATGACTCTCAGCAGGTAGTTACCAGTGTAGCTTCTTTCACCTCAGCGGGCCTGCCTGGATTTACATCACTCTGAAACCCAGCCTTTTAATCTCCAAATTTCATTGTGCCACAATCACCACAGCAAAGATTAAGAAATGACTGAATTAGGAGTTACCAAAGGGGAATCAGTGTTCCATTTAGAGGCTGACATGCAAAAGAGCTATCCAAAGAGAGATGCAAAATATGGGATTCCCAGAAGTGACCTCAGAGATAACAGTCCAAATGCCTTCTACATCCAGAGCCAAGAGAGAACAGCATCCTGATAGAGACAAAGTATGGAGATGACTGGCTGCTTAGCAACCAGGTGCCTGAGGTGGACCCCAAAGTAAAAAACAAGATGTTGTAAACACCTACCTTTCTTGAAATTGGAAGCACAGGCTGATTTTTTTTTTTTAATGGAAGGACAATTCCTAACCATTTCTTGCTTTCTTTATGAGCTTTTATTTTGGTTTCAGGAGGAAAAATTTGAGACAGTTCTATTGTCAGACTATGAAAGGGAGCTACATAAAGGTCTGCACCAGACACCTTTCGTAACCTGAATTAAAAAGGATGTCCTGCAGCTGGTGCCACCCATGTGGAAACAGTTATTTAGCAGCAGGAGAATAGAATCCTGGATATAGCTACAGGATTTGTAGTCTTTGCTCCTGAGAGAAGCAGCCTGTCTTTTGTTAGGTGAGCCAGCAGGGGAGATCAAAGAGACAAAATATTTTGCAACCCTGATATTTGATAATGACTGAAGGGTTCTTTAGTTTGATTTCCAAAGTGTTTTGTTTTATGCACATGTTGACAAAAGAGGGAGAACTGATGATCAGTGAGCTCAACACGGTGAACTCAGTAGATCTTTTTTTGGGACTGTTAATCTGATTTTTGTCAATTGCATTACAAACTTCAGAAAGCTACAGTACAGATTCTCTGAAAGATACTGTGACTTGTTATCTTGAAATACTGCAAATTTGAGAAAGATTCTCTGCTAGAAGCAGGCTGAACACAAACCATGGTTGAGGATCATTACAAGAATTTTCCTCACAAAAAATAAGCTTGAATCAAATCTGTTAGGAAGTTTGATGAAATACTGATAGATGCTAGACCTCATTAAGATAATATAATATGCACTCTTTTCTTTCTAGATTACTCTTTCTAATACAGCTTGGTAAAAAGAAATCAAAGGAATACATCAAAATAGAGCCGTTCAAAAACACAAAAGCAAAAATTATGTTAGATATAAAATTTGAGATTTTGGGTGTGGATTTTACTCAGTTTTTGATTAAAAAAAAGCCTTTCATTTTTCTTAATTTTTACTCTACAAGTATTTCTTTTGCATATGTTTCCTCCTTTTTATAAACTATTTTAAACTTTTTAAATGACTGTGAGTCTTTTGAAGTCACAATGAAAATGTAATTTAGCAGGGAAGGTAACATGAGCACAGGGTAAGTCACAATTGCAGAAAATCTAATAGAGTGTCTACCATTTTTATGCCTTAGGACTAAGTAGACAGTTCTAAACATAACAGAGAGAGAAAAGGATTTCCCTGAGATTTGATGTCAATTGATACACTTAATAAATTGTGTTTCCTCAAATCTATCACCCACTGGACTGCATTATTTTAATCTGTTGTATGTGATGCTGAATTTTGAAGATATATAAAGGAATTCAGATCACATAGAAGACTTTTCATATTTTCAGGCCTTAAAACTTCATGTACTTTATTTTACATTTACCTCACATATTTGCCAGTCTTGGTTCCTTGAAGAGTTAGAAGACAACACATATTAAAATGTAGGATAAGTTCAAACCAAGTGTAGGAGCAATTGTTGAGCACCAGGTGAATTTTTAGCTTGGTCTAAACCAAACCAGAGTCATAGAGAATGAACAGCTCTGCTAAGCAAACTGCCTGTTTGGCTACATGTGCAGGCTGACCTCTTGATAATTCAGAGGTCTGCTAACTAGAGATGCAAATGCACAGCTGGCAAGGATGTAGTACATCAGGAAAGGGCTGGGGACATGGGATTCACACAGACATTTGTGGGGACAGTGACACCTAGGCATCCCTTCAGATTTCATGCTTTCAAACCCTGAGGCTCTTTCAAGAATTTTTGCTGCTATGCTCTGTCATGTCAATCAGAGCATTTCATTGTAGTTTAGGATTCTATGTGTGAAACAAAATCACAGAAAGAGCCCTGCCTAGAAAGGTTTATATTCTAAATAGGTCTGAGAATCCATGAGTGGATTTAAAAAATAATATAAGACAGGCAGGAGAATCTGAGGACGATGATCAGAGCTGCGAGAGCCAAACAGAGTAGCTGAAGGTACCCAATGAATCACTAATAATATTATTGGTAGGTATTATGGAAAATGTCTCCTCTTTGACTATTTCAGGACAATATTCAAGCAGAAAGTTTGACTTATTTACTTTTTACAGCACTGACGTATTCGTTCTAACAACAGCTAAGCAATCTGTTTGGGAAAATACACAAATATAATACGTAGCAGTTTCTGCAATAATGAACACTCCCTCTTTGTCTGTAGTGGATTAAAAGGATACAGCTTCCAAGAGAGCTGGCTAGAGCAAACACATCTGCATGATAGGGCCAGATCCTCAGACTGTATAAATCATCTACAATTGAAGTCAGTTTAGCTAATTGTACTAGCAGAGTATTTTGACTATTTATTATTTAGAAAGAAGATGGTAGAAAAGAAATCAGCTTTGCTTACAAGTTTTATCATGGGTACTTTGCCAATAAACAATACAACCCCTTAAGGATCAGAAATATCCTTTTATCTTGTTAATGTTATAAGACATGGTACTCCTCTCATCAGCAGGGAAACACACATATTGTTTATGAAATTGCATACTGCCTTTAGGCATGTTATAATCTTATTTTTGCTCATTAAAATGTCAAGGCAGAGCATTTTCAACTCAAAATCTGTAAAAAACCTGCTCTTGTCTGTCCTCAAAAATCACTTGTTTTTGTATCTCTCAGTTTTAAGAAGAAAATCATTAGCCTTCATGCTCACAAAAAGTAAGCACTCCTGTTTGAGCTGGTTCCCTGTTGGCTCTAGATCAGCACAGCTAGCTGGAGCCCAGAAATGCCGCCAGGGTAGCTTACACCCTGGTAACATCCAGTCCTTCAACAATGCAAGTAAACAACTGAAGTATGTTCTGAGAGTTGCTAATACAAATTGAATGTTCCTTGACCCAGAAAATGGACTGTACTCAGTAGAGGAGATGCCATTCATCAAGGCTTTGTTCTCTCCCTTATTTGAACTACTTTTGGTCTGAGTCCCTTTCGGTAATAGCCCCTGTACCTGACATTCTCTTTGGCAAATCTGCACAGCATCATCTCAGCCATGTGTGTTGAAGTCCTACTTTTATAACAATGTGAGAGTCAAATAATTTGGAAATTTGCTCTAAGAAGCTGCAAGGAAGAAAAAATGGTTCCTTACAGAAGGTGGATGTTTATCTCATAGCAGAGTGAAATCTGTTGACAGAGCATTTTTAGTCTGCATATTAAACAAAATAGCTACATTTTATAAGGCTTGCAGGATTCAAACTGGCTTGATGGCTCATTCCAGCTCTGTTAATACCCTGAATTACTTGTAGTGGATCTAATGACACTGTTACACCAGTGTAAAGAAAGGCATAGAGAACAGCAAGCAATATTTTTTTTGTTTATTGCTAGTCCAGTAGCAATATAGCAAACAGCTGATGTCTGAAAATAAGGGCTTGGTTATATGGTGAGTCGGGTTGATAAGTGGGACTCATTTGTTCATTTCTCCTGGAAAATAGTTAAGAGTGGAAATGTACAAAACAATCTTGCCACTGGCCCCACGCTGCCCAGGAGTCTCTGCTGCTGGCAGGGGTGGCTAGCAGTGACCAAGAGGGCAACAAGACCAAGCCTGTTGGGAAATCACCTGATGTGTGCATGCTGGGTGCGCAGCAGCCCCTGCTTCGTTCTTCCCATCCACTTCTACTGAGCTGACTGCTAATGTAGGCAAGCTGGAGAATCAAGGGGAAAATTGTTCCTAGATATCAGGGAGCACTTAGGAGCCTGAATAAAGTACTCTGCAGGGTGGATGCATATCTTTGTAATTGCAAAGCTAGGGATTATGAAACAGCTCAAATCACATCTTTCCGATTTTCGTGGGAACTTCTTAAATGAAAATTGTAGAAAAGCATTGGGTGCTTCCAACAATTACATCAAATAAAATCCTGGTGAGGGCAGGTGCAATTCCCATTCCAGCAAAAGAAGTGGCACGTAGTTAACACTAGCAATGAATTTGAATAGCTGTTCTTTTGCTGCCTTCTGTTTTCTGCTTACAGCAGCTAAAGAGCTGTAGTATAGGGGAATTAGGAATGGAGGAGTGCTGATAACAGAGCTTCCTGATCCCTTGAAGCTTGAACATTCAGTGACTTGGAGGAAAATTGAGATTGTGCTGCAAGATAAAGAAAAAAAAAGGTTAATCAAGCTCTGAGGTTGAGCTATTGCACTTATCTCTACCTTGCCTGTGGGGTTAGCATGTGCAGTCACTGAGAATCTGTGTGACTGATAAAAAGCTTTTAACTAGAAACAAAGATTTTTCCCTTACTCTAATTTCAAACCACAGGAACATCCTGGCTTTAATATCAAGGGCTCATGTTTCTGAAGTGTCAACATTGTGAAGTCCCATGATGCTACCACAAAAACTAGTCTAGAAAACCTCCTGTGCTTTTGGGAATGTTATTTTTATTTAAATGAAAGCTAAATTGTAGCCTTACTCACAATGGAGAAAACGTGAAAGTCTTAGGAGATTTATTGCAAATATGTTTCTTAAAGCCTTCTTGTACTTTGTTTAGTGGTTGTTCCAGTCTCAATACATGATATTTCACTGAAGAGTTGAAGTCTTGAGTGTAAAACAGCCCTAGCTGCAGGGTTTTTTCACAAAGTTTTGTAATGTTTCTTCATAAGGTTTAACTTTGGACTCATTCACTCTGCAGAAATATAAGTGTAAATAATAAAATTTGCATACGTTCCTCTCTATTGAAAGATTTGATTCCCACCTCAGGCAAATGTTATAGCGTCTGTGGCGTCACAAGTGCTTTAACTGAGTTTACGGCAGACCAAAATCAGACATATATTACCTGTATTTAATTACATTTGAAGTCTGACAATAAAAGAATGGGGATAATCCACAGCAAATTTCAAAATGAGGAGATGGTGATATTTAAGTAAGGGAAGTGATGCTTACTCAACTGCAGTCTAATAATTACTTAAGCTTTTATGGTTTTATAGTTTATACAATATGTATAACAACCAGCCCTTGCCCTTGCTTGGGCCAACTTTTCCTAAGTAAACAATCACATACCATTGCCCTATTTCAAATTCTCTCATGAGCCTAATATGAGAAAGGAAAGTTGGATCTGAAAACCTGATGCCAATCTTCTATGGCCCTGTATATTCTCTCTTACGCACGAAGGGCATAAAACCTGCTGATCTGAGAGGTATTTTTAACAGTAGAACTATGTAATTAGCTGTGCAAAATGCTAAATTTTGCCAATATTCTTCATTTTCTCCGAGTCACTTCTGTACACATATAACCTATTTGGGATGCAAGTCCCAGACTTTCACTGGTGTTTTAGGTATGCAACAGAAGCCAAACATGAAGGTGTCTTCCAGTCTGAATGCAAATGGACATGAAATCTGTGTTTTGGCTAATGAAAAGGATGCCTATCTTGTCTGGGAATTGTTTAACCACATGAACCCAGGATGGTTCTCAGTGAATTTCAGAAAGGGCTATCAGCTTGTGCAGAGGTGCTTCCCAAATATGTGAAGGTAACTTGCTCAACTCATTCTTGGGTATGTGTCCTCTGAACATTCTGGGAGGGAATGCACAGAATACACACAGTTTCATGCCCTTTAGTGTTTATCCATAAGTTTGGGCAGGTATAGCCTGAATGAGGGACTATTCTTTTTTTGAAAACTTGACTTTTCTGCCTGGGGGAGGAAAAGCTGCTGGTAGATCCCTCAACTGGTAAATGGCTGTGCACAGGAGAATGGGATAAGGATAGTAAATGCAAAGCTTCTTAAAATGTACTGCATACATTATCCAAACTAGCAGGACTGTTGTTTCATGATAAAACAAATACTGTATTGCACAGCTTAGGTTTCCTTCTCTGGCAGGAACAACATCTTGAAATTTAATTAGCTTCATGTGGCACTGTAGAAATGGATGGCAAATCAATAATGGATGCCATTTCAGTCACCTTGTGGTGTTGTAATTCTCTGTGTTTTGCTACACTAATTAGGTCTGACTTCAGTGAGAAATGTTCTAGGAGCAAGGAGGTGAATTATTGCTGAGTTCCTGGCTGTCACTGGGGAGATGAAGTAATCTCAGAACTGACTAACCTCAGTGCTTTCAAGAGCCAGTAACTTAACATCCAAGAGGAAGAGGGAAGATCTCACATTCTGATGGTGCAGTTTACAGTGAGTTTTAGGCTCAGTCAGTCCATGGCTTAGGCTTCAGTTGAAAGAGCATCAGAAACCATAAACTGCACTTACCTTATAGCTGGCATTTAATTACTTAATTGCTCTTATTTTCACATTCCCCTAGAGACTGAGAGTTTCTTGCAAATAGGTCTTTCCTTCCTTTGGATCCAGGGCTCGTCCCCTGACCCCAGAGTGAGTTGTGGGTGGACAGAGGTTCGTGTGGGATGGGCCCCAGGTTCTGATGCCTCCCTACTCCAAAAGCCATTGTGAACGAACAGGTCAGGAAGTAGAATGCAGTTTGCTTCCATGTAGCAGACCCGAACACTGTTAACTGGAGCCAGCTCCTTGTCCATTTATTTGACTCTAGGATTTTAGTGTGAAACACTGGGTAGAGAGCTGGTGTCTCCCTCTCCAGGAACAAGCTGCTTGCTTCTGAAGGTGGAAGAGAGGCTTTCCCCAGAGTGTCTTGACTCTCCAACAGCGTGCTGTCAGCAACATCATAAAGAAAATGGATGGATAAAGAACAGAATCTAGGGGGAGCAAGTATTCTGAGGCCGCTAAGTCAGTGTGACATACCAGTTCTATGCTTTTTTTCGGAAAGCATGTAAACTCCCTCCCTTTATATTAGCGTGAATTATGATTCCAAATAATCATTGCTTCTAACATAAACAGTTTCTAATATAAACCATTCCTGCTGGTTACCACAGACAGCCTGAGCGGCATGGAAAATTTCAGTTGTTACATCACAGTCACCCAGAGAATAGCAGTGGTGATTGAAATTATTTTGCAGTGGTTTGAATAATGCTGAGTGAAAGGTGATATAGAATTATTGCATTTCACAGAGAGCAAACATAAATCAGACTCAGAGCTGGCTTTCCTTTTACCTGGCGTCTCCTTGTGGGATGTTGGAGCAGACAAACCCACAAATTCGTGTGGCTAATTTCTTAATCATTTCAGTGACTCATATAGAACCTTATACAAAAGTTATACAAACTCAGCCTTATACAAAATTGGGGAAAAGAATGAAAAATGAGAGGATGGCTGGTATGGCACAAGAGCGTTTACAGATAAAGAGTTTAACAACTCTAATTTAGTAATGCCTTATTGTGGTGCTTGATAGTCTGACAATCAACACATAATACAACATACAAGAACATATGTGGATGTTAACTAGTATTAAATTAAAGCATTAACTATCAATTGGCCAGCTAATTACACTCTTGCTGCTAAGACTTCTGTCTTTAAAAAAAATGAATAAAAGTAGAATTTCTTAGTCAAAGCTAATCAAATGCATATAATCTAAAATATATATAATATAAAATGCATATAATCTTTGTTTCTGCCAAATTCAAGAAATTTAAGTATATCAAATATATTTACTGAATTCTCTTGTCTTGTACCATCATTTAACAGATATTCCTGTAATGGCTTTACAGACTGATTAAGTGCTCTTAGGGAATGAATAATGCTCTAAGTTCTCTCATGCTTGAATACAAAGGGTGTATTCTCGCATGCCTACAACTTTCAGCAATACTTCTTCGCTGTTGTACCTGCAAATAAAGACCAAAAGAAGCATTCATTAGGACTATCAAGTTTATTGTCCATCAGTAGGGTAGGTTGTTTTCTGTTTGAGATCTGTTTTCTTTGCTCAGAAATTACTGGTTAAATTTTAAAGTCAGTTTTATCGTTCAGGTGGTTTAAGGTCTGACAGTAGCTCCCAGGTTCGCTTGGCAGCAACACACCCCAAAACCAGGAGCCTTGCATTGCTTTTAGAGTAGAAAAAAAATAGTAATTTAACTGTTTTATTTGTTGCAGCTGCAGAAACTGAAACGATCCCTCTCCTTCAAGACTAAAAGCTTGCGGAGTAAAAGTGCAGACAATTTCTTCCAGAGGACTAATAGTGATGTGAAACTGCAAGTAGACTTGATGCCTGAGGTGAGCACAAGCACTGGGCAGCTCCCCAACTCAGAGAGCCAGGCATCTTCACCCACCAGAGCCCAACAGCTGCCAGAAAACAGCAAGACTCACATCTTCCAGGAGCACATCTTCAAAAAACCAACCTTTTGTGATGTCTGCAACCATATGATTGTTGGTAAGAAACATTTTATTTAAAATCTCATCGTGTGTCCATGCTAGAACTTGCAGGATGACCTTTCTCTAACTTCTGTGAGCCCAGATGTCTCCTTGAGAATATTCATGCAGAGAGGTTCTGGATTTATGTCATATCTGCCACAGGCTAACAGAAGTTCTACATTTGTTGATAGATGTCTTGCCTTGTAGACACATACTGTTATCACAAATTACAGGTGAGGGATTCAGCTGGAATCAAACTCTTCTGTCATTCAGGTTATACTGAGCACCAAGCACAAGTTGTATGCTACCTTAGAAGCCGCAGAAATCCATATTGCAAATGTGTCCACTACCCTCACTCTTTTCCACAGCAGTAATTTTAACTTTCTTCCTCCTCGTGTCTGCCCTCACACCCTGCATCACCCCCAGTTCTCTTTCACTGTGGTGACCATACCTACCTCCCCCATCTGTCCCACATGCCACTTAAGGGACAAGAAGTAGCATCTGCTGGGTGGTAGGTTCTTATCTGCTTGTGTGGGTGTGGGTGTTGGCTGTCTAGGATTAATATTTTGTGAGACCAGGTCAAAAACCAAATATAACAGCTGAATTTACACTGCAGACTTTCTTGGGATTCTTATAATTGATCCCTCCTATGCACAAAACCTCACACTAATTTTATACCTTTGAAAGATAGGCCTGTCTGCTCTCTGGAGCTGTCTATGAGTATGTAAGTTTTGGCCAGGGACTGACTGACTGACTGACAGACAGACAGGAGATAATTTTGTTATTGTCTCTAGTGTGCATTAAAAACCTCCTTGCTGAGCCCTGCTTGTAAGGTAATTTTCAGTGCAGTGTGAAGACCTAAAAAGCCAGCCTTCATGCAGGTCATCCATGAGGCTGTGCAAGGAGAGGTCAAGAGAGAAGTGCAAGTGCCTGGAGATGTAGAACCTGCATGGCCACCACAGTGGGAAGCTGCAGGAGTTGCTATTCAGAAATCTGATCCTGGAAATTCACATCCTCGTGGCTAGCTTTGTGTAGATGATTTGGTCTTCCTTCTTACTTACCATCTACTTGTCCCAGCAGAGCAGGAGTAAATTCAGTGGCAATTTACCTATGTGAAAGTGAGTGACACAGTTTCCAAGCTTTTAGGCAGGACAAGGAGCTAAACATGCTAATGATTTAGCTTCATGTAGAAGTAGTACAGGTCTTTGAGTACAAAATATTGTCTGCAATTTGTACAACTTACTGTCAGAAACTTACCTCCCTTGGCATGGAAGTCACTGCCTTTTAGGTAACAGTATGGTAAGTTCTTAAAAGATGCTGATAGGGCTGATCAACATTTTTCAGATGAGGGTGCTCAGTGTTCCCCACTTCTGTGAGGAATTTGTGGTCTTTGGAAAAGGCAGCTGTCTACAGAACATTAAAATTGATGCAAGACAATCTTGCTTCCATAAATTAACTTATATTCTCACTTCACCACAGCTGTACTGAATCCAAGGAAACTAAGGAATTTTAATCACATTTTTTTTGTGTCACTTTCCAGCCTTTTAAGGTTTTTTTCTACTTGAAGTGGTAAAATAAATGAAAGAGAGAAGCAGTAAAGTATCAGTAACAGGGAAGTTCGCGGTCCAGAATTTGACAGGAAGTTTGGAAAAGTAGTTAATTGAAATAACTTTATATATGGGAAAAGGCCCAGAATTTGTCTCCTTCAGTAATGTGGATGGATGTTCTATCAAAGCTTATTTTCACAAATATATACTGCAAATATAAGTTCCTTGAATTTCTGGCAGCTTCTTGTGAAGTTGTATAGAGATAAATATCATCACAAATCTGCATGACTCAGCAGTAGTGTTTCAAAATACTGCCGCTCATGACGGATTATTGCTGGCAGCAAACTTTGCAGAGAGTAAATCCACTTTATAAACACTCCTGCCCTTCTCCTTTGCTGGGCAATCTGTGTCCGCCTGGAATAGGAAAGTGCTGAAGCACAGCTCTAAGCTTCAAAACATCAGCTTTAACCTCCTGTGCTCTCTGAATTTTTTTCTGTTCTCTCTGCTGAGGGCTTTGTTTTTCTGTTCTGTATCTTAGCCACTTCATTAGCTAAAGAAGCCTTTTATAATTGCTGAAGAAACTAATGTGATCTATTTTGTCTGGTAGCAGTCTGAGGCAGGTGAATTGCTGTGACCTCCTCCAGCTCATCTTTGCTTGGAGGTAAGGCAGGGAAGATGTTGAGAGTTTTACCTTAAGGTGCCTTAGAGTATAGATGCCCTGATTTTCATAGACAAACATCTTCTCTATTCCTGCCATCTTCTCTCTTTTATCCTTACTGCAGTCATGCCTGGTTTTGTATTGTATTTTAAGCAGTGTGGTAGATCTCGATGTTAACTGTTTGCCATTCAATTAATCCATATAGGTTGTGCAACTGTGGATTATAGGAATAGAGAAGCCAAACAGGCAGCTTTCAGGAAACCCTGTCAAGCCTGCTCCCAAAGACAGACTGAAAAACCCTCATTTCTGTTCAGGGACCTTGACTGCTTGAAACATGGAGCTGATTTGTTCTCTTTATTTGCATTTTTCACAGGCAGTGACATTTAAGAGTAATGAGTCTATGACTTTAAATTCCTCATTGATGACAATAAAGGCAAAGACAGATATATGTTTTGAAGGCTGGAGGAAAGATTCCAGGAAAATTGTGTCTTGACTTTAGATGGTTTCAATTTTGCCACCAAGAATGATTCCAGGTTCACCTTAAATGGCACTCTGATCTATGAACTAAGCAGCTCTGTTTGGTACATGGCAGCATAATGAGCAGTGCACAGCATGAATGTGCAGTGACTGCTTCAGTCCCACTCATGTGGCAGAATCCGTCTGTAGCTTCAGAGTGAGCAGGACACATGAAGCAGGGGCAGCAGGTTCCCTGTGCTGCTCTTTTCACAGCAAAATTAAAGAACTTGAAACATTATCCTACTAGAAAAAAATACGTGCATCATCTCTCTTTGATCCCTGGGCACTATAAGCCAAATATTGCCTTTGGGATGCAGTGTAATCTGTATATATATATCAGGAAATTTACTCTGCCAAATGTTTTTCATGCATCCCAGAGTACAATGCAACATATTCAAAAGAAAAACTGTTTATTGATGTGATTTCAAAAAAGGAAAAAAAAGCATTAATAGTGTGCTTCATACTGCATTTTAAAGGCAGGAGTCGGAGCTTACCTATTAATTGTACTAGACTGGGACTCAAGTTCCGCCTCAGTAAACAGAAGAAAAATTTGATACAGAAGCACTAATCTTCTGTCAAATGAAATAATGGAGGAAATTTCACATTTGAAGGAGCTTTGAAGAGTCCATGCAGAACCCATTTTACATTAATGGGGCCTTCTTACAGCATCTAATTCTCCAATAAAACCATCATTTCTAATAATGAATTCAACAGTAATAATTCACATAATTTCAGAGCAAATCAATAGTGTGTTGGAGCAGACTCTGCACTCCTTTCTCCCACTCACTGTTTTGCTGCTGTGAGTGCCTGGCATGGGTTGGTTTAGGACTGGGGTTTCAGCTCCACAAAGGGCTACATATTTTCCTAAACATATCCACCCTTGAACATCCTCTCACAGTATGTCTCTTAGAAAACCATTAATTTGCTGGTTCTAGCAGTAGTATTTATTACTATTTTAATGTCTTTTAATTTCCAGCAAGGGAAAATTTTGAAAATCAAAGTGTGTTGTGGAATGTATTACTAGACCATCATTTAGGAGACACTGGTTTTATGGGGTTTTTATTTTACATCACAGTGAAAAGAAAACCGAGTCAGACACCTCCAAGTTTGCATTGTGTTATCTATCTACCATTTTCTGTGATTAGAAAGAATGTGGTAAGCTTTGGCAATGACAAATTAAGGGAGGCAAAACTGCCTAGCATCAGCAAAGATAGATACTGTTAAATTAATGTTGCATCAGATTATGGTCTTAAACTATGCTGATCAGAAGCAAGTTCTTGCTTTTCTTCAGTCTCTGGTGTGTCATCAATCATCTCTGTGACAATTCACTGCTGAAGAAAACATGATGTCAGTACTCTATAGTTGTAAAACATTGTGTATTTTTAAGAAAAACGTTCATCTGTAGAATTCTCAACATTTTACTCATTTGCAGATCATTTCCTGTGCTGATTCACATGGAAAAAATGTTATTTTCCACATATTCCAAGCATATTACATGCAATTAATGTATTCCCATCTAAGTCAAATATAAGTAATGCAGCAAAAAAATAAGGCACTTTGCTTTTAAAAAGATATTACTTTAAAGTCAATCTTTCAAAGCTGTGTTTTAAAGAAATATGTCCTTGTTTATATTGTATATTTCTTTGTGTTTCCAAAGTGTATGTAACTGTTTCACTCCATTCTTATCCTTAACTATGGCACAGAATTTTAATCAAACACCCAGAGGTTTTTTTGGCATACCTGTTAAAGCATGTTTGCCTGGAACAAACTTGCAGGAAGACCAGAAAAAATTGTGGTGTGCAAAGTCCAGTAATAGTCAAAACCAGATCCTTCTGGGTCATGCCACCCCTGGCTTAGGTAGCTGACATATATGCATTTACAGGTGTTCTCAGGGCAGCTGGGTTTCTGGTTTGGATGCAGATTCTCTGGACCTTTGCAGCTCTGGAGGTAAATAACTGTACCTGTCTTCTCAGGGAACTAACCAGATTGCAGTTAGAGTAACCTGTGGGAAACAAATAAACAAGTAAAAAAGATAAAACCAAAATATGGCTGTAGGTTAACTTCCTTTCAGTCTATTAATCAATAGTGCTTAAGCAGTGTGTTATCCCTTCAGAACTGACTCACTCCTAACACCGTCTGTTCTGGTTTAGCCAGTCATTCTGGAGGTTCAGACAGCCAAAAAAGTACCATGAATAATTCTTTCTCACTTCATTTTTTAAAAGCAGCCTGTATTTCTTTATTTCGCTGTGCAGTTTTGGCTGCTAGAACTTTCAACCACTTTTATCCCCAAAGCTGTATTGTAAAATCCTCCAGAAATTTAGGGTCAAAGTTGATAAATTGGCCAAGCTTTTCAAATACAGGAATAAAGGAAAGAAAGAGGTCTAGATTGAAGCTATGGTTCCCTTTTTCTGTTAGATCCTGAATTTGAACTCCTTCTCTTAGACTATCAGTAACTGGGACTAATAAGTACTGGAAAAACTCCATGGTGAGAGGAAGTGTTTATATAACTGTAATTTATGTGGATGTTTATTAAATATAGAAAAATTTCACAGGAACTATGACACAGTGCTTTCTGCCTCCAGTCTGATCAGCTCTCTCCTAGAAAATATGCTTGACTTTTTTTAAGCTTGCTGCCTCATTTCATGCAGTAGGCATTCTGGTTTGGTCCAAATCTGCCTATATCCAGCGCTATCCAGGTAGACAAAGGTACAGTTAATGGTCACAGACTTTTTGGCAGCAAGACAAAGTAGAAGTACTCCTGGAAGCATGACTGTAACTGGCTTATTCCAAGGCTATGGTACTTTGGAAGACTCTTTGGACAGAGATCTTGGGAAAAACAAAACAAAACAAAAAAAAAAGGCATTTTTAATTATCTTGCAGGATGAAGGAAAAAAATAATGTTATTCATTCAGTCCTGCCCTCCACTCTTCCTAGTCTCTCTAGAATCTCCCAACACAAATGACCTTGAGGGAAGAGATTTGTGTTGCCACTTCATCAGAACAGAGTTGTCCCCTGTAGAGAAGGGTAAAGAGCTTCCAGCAAGGGGGACATACCCCTGGAGCAGGGCTTGTGTAGTCACAGCCAAGCCTTCCCACATCTATTCTCCAAAGACACGATTACTACTGCAGTATAAATTTGGGGTTTTTTATTATTAAGAGTTTCCTTATTGAAAGAAACTTTCAAAAGCAGCTGAATCCTTTTTTTTTCATTTGTGAGGAAAAATCATAAAATCATGCCTGACCAATATGATAGACTTCTATGATGGCATAACTGGCTGGGTGGGTGAGGGGAGAGTGCTGGATATTGACTACCTTGACCTCAGCAAGGCTTTTGACACTGTCTCACATAACATCCTTGTAGGCAAACTCAAGAAGCATTGGATGAGTGGACGTTAATATGGGTTGAGAACTGGTTGAATGGATTGAGAACTGGTCCAGAGACAGAGAATCCAGTTGGAGGCTCATTGCTAGTGATGTTCCCCAGGGGTTGGGACCAGGTCCAGTCTTGGTCCATGACCTGGATGAAGGGACAGATGCATCCTCAGCAAATTCACTGACATTACAAAATCAGGAGGAGTGGCCGATACCCCAGAGTCCTGTGCTGACATCCAGTGAGACCTGGACAGCCTGGAGAGGTGTATGGAGGGGAAGCTCCAGAAATTCAACAGAGGCAAATGCAGAGTCCTGCACCTGGGGAGGAATAATCCCAGGTGCTGGGAGCTGACCTGCTGGAAAGCAGCTCTGTGGGTCCCAGTGGACAACAAGCTGTCCAAGAGCCAGCAGTGTCCTTGTGACCAAGAAGGCCAAAGGTTTCCTGGAGTCATTAGGAAGAGCTTTGCCAGCAGGCTGAGGGAGGTGATCCTGCCCTTCTACTCAGCCCTGGTGAGGCCTCATCTGCAGTGCTGTGTCCAATTCTGGGCTCCCTGGGCAAGAGGTACATGGAGCTCCTGGAGCAGGTCCAGTGGAGAGCTGCAAAAATGATTGGGGGTCTGGAGCACCTCACTTAGAGGACAGGCTAAGGGAGCTGTGGCTGTTCAGCCTGGAGTAAAGACAAGTGAGATGGGATCTCATCAATGTCTGTAAGTTCCTGAAGGGGGGTTTGCAAGAGGATGAAGCCAGGCTCAGTGGTGCCCTGGGAGAGGACAAAGGACAACAGGCACAAACTGAAACAGGAAGATCCATCTGAAAATGAGGAAGAACTTATTTACTGTGAGAGTTACAGAGCACTGGACCAGGTTGTCCAGAGAAGCTGTGGGGTTTCATGTTACAGAGATATTCAAGGCCCACCTGGCCATTATCCTGTGCAACCTGCTCTAGTAGAACCTGGTTCAGCAGGGGACTGAACTAGATGATCTCCAGATGTCATTTCCAAACCCAGTCACTCTGTGATTCATTGAAAAAGGGCCATTGTTTAACCTTTTCAATAACTGGTACCAGGTGCCATCCCATATTTTACTAAATGATCTACAATCCCTGCCTCTACCTCCTCCTTCCCTCCACTGAATTTACTCCAACACGTTCCAGTTGACAACAGTGAATGGCTCTGGGCACTTAAATCTTCTGGCACTTTTGAGAGTCAGTGTGAGTGAGAATTGCATAAGTCATCCATCTCTGCTGTGCTAAGGTTTAGGGCAAACAAAAACATTGTATTTTTTTAACACACATCGGCTAAAAATTGGTGTAAAAAAATAATTTTACCCTATTAGATTGAAATTGAACCTGGCTTATCCTACAATCTCTTTCTTGAGTTAATAAGTCTCCATAAGCATAGACCTTCCCACTTCTGAGTGGAGCCCTGTAAGAAGGGCCAAACAAAAGCCTTCTGGAAATATGAAGTATTAATTTACACAAATATCATCTGGACTCTCCAAAATTTCCCAACAGTGGATATTCTGTTACAATAAATAAAGTGGGAATAAGCAGAAATAAAGATGTAGAAACACATGGTATGTGCAGTATAGATGTGCTCCATCTACTTCTACTCCTATTTTTTGATAAATGTTGCAAAAAATATCCCATTCATGCAGTCCCACATTTGTAGAAAAGCTATGGGGAGCCACACATTACCCCTGCATCAAATCATTACTTTTCTTCATTAACAAAGAGTTAAACATGCTTTAAAGCAAATATTGAAAAGAGAATATTTAGTTTGTTTATCCTCTGGGAGGGCTTCCTCCTCTGAGATGAGGCAAGAATGTTATCAGTAAATTGGATAATCAGGAACTGCTTAGCTGAGAAAAGAGAGTGGAAATATATTTTAAATTTTAATTTGTCCTTGAACAGCATCAGACTTGTTTCACATTTGTTACTAGATAATTTTCAAGCTCATTTTAATTTGGGGGAAATTGCTATTAATATGAAACTGCAGTTAATCCTCAGTCAAAAGAGACTTTAAAAATGTTGACTAATGTTTGCTGTTTAATTAGATGGAAAACAATAAGCATTTCTAGAACATCTACAATTAATATTTAAATATTACGTTAGCCATGGTGATTTTTAACCAAAAAATACATTAAAAGCACCAAACACCCTATTCAGTAGTGAGTAGGCTCCTGGTACCATTGCTCCTGATATCAGCTCTAGTGAAGAACATAATGGCAAGCTCAAGGTTTTTTAAAGGCCAAGGGATGAAGCAGAATGCAAGTGGGGTTTTTATGTCCTGCTATGTACTTTTCCAGAGCTCACATGGGATATCGGGTGTTTACAGACAAGCAAATTAAGTGCATTTTCTTTCAAGCTGACCTTCTTGTAAAAACATTATTTTTCTCTTTAGAGTCCTTATCTACCAGAGTGTGACCGTTATGTGGATAATTACAATGCTGAATAGCTGACAAAAGCATTATCCAGAAGCAAAATTATTAGCAGCTTTACCTTACTCTGAGTTGCAGTAATCTCGAAATGAGGCACTTAACAGAAATGCTTCTGCAAGAATTAGCACACTGCCATCTTGTAGAGTAAAATGCCTACCCACATTTGCTTGCTGCTGTCCTTAATATAGAAGGATGTCTCAGAGAACAGTGATCCTTGCTGCTCACATGGATCATCGCATGTTTTTCTGCTTTGGTAATAGGAATGCAAGTTACCACAACTTCACCAACGCTCTTCTCTGAACTGCTGAAATTTTATTTTTCCAGGTATGCACAATACGGAGCTGTTTTCCCCTTTGACATAAGTTTATCCTGTACACTGAAGGATGTTTTTAGTTCTGAAGACATGCTCAGTTAAAAATGGCATGTAGTTGAAAATTGTGATTTCATTGTAGTTTCCTTTATAACATGCAGGGAGTTGTCTGTGTCCATCATTTGCCAGAAAGTTTTTCTTATTCATTTAAATAGCAATTGGTGCCACATGGAACTGTACCTGTAGGTGTGCTTTAGGCCAGTACTGCTATGTGTCAAGTAATGAATTCTCTCAGGTTATACATCTGTTTACAGCAGCAAGGTGAGATATTGTCTGTCTTGCAGTGTTTATTACACTGTAAAAAATCCCAATGTGGAGAGCATCTGGGTACCAGGTTTTATTGAAGAAACAATGACATTACAGATTTTACCCTATTTATTTTTTCTTACACTAACTTCCTCCCTCCCCACCAGCCTTTCATTCCCTAAGTCTCCCCTTCCCTGTATGGAGGGGTCACTACTAGTGACACTGGGGCAGAAAGTCATTTTTTATTCCTGCTGTGATGCTGATTGAAGTTGCCCATCTCAGGCACAGGTCCTGGGCATCCCCTGGCATTGATGTCCATCACTGAATGTCCATCACTGATGTACAACATTGATGTCCATGGCTTCTTCATCTTCAGGATCTTCCTGCATTTCCGAGATCCCTTCCCAGGCTTGGATCTTCACCTTTGGTCCCCTTCTTCTTTCTGAGAACACTTCTTTCTTTCAGGAACTCAACTCTTGGCACCAAATCTTCTTTCTGGAAACCAAGCTCACAGTTCCTCCAGTCTAAATAATGTATGTGCATAAGAACAGCACATGATCAGCCTTTTAACTAGTGCTCTGGTCTCCTGTCTCTTTATTAATTGGAGGATTTGGGATAGACTGCTTTTGTTTAGTCAGAGTGTTATCAACATTTACAGCAGCTAATAGTGGTTGAAGCTTTCAAGTAGCAGCCTCTTGTCTGGGAGTTCAGGGGTTCAGTTTCATACATTCATCCATGCACTTACACAGCAGTTACTTGCTGCCTGTTCCTGTTCACAATTTCAGCTGTTTCTTGCCTATGACAGCTCCTAAATCTCAATGTCTGTATAGACATTCAGCTCTGTGCCAGGACCTTCTGACACATTGATTTGCTCTTTGCTGGACTTTTGTTATATGTTATAGCTTTGTACACTGTACAGCTGTACAACAGACAGATAGTACCTTCCAAGCCTTTTGCTGCCCTTGTGGGTTTCCCTCCCCCTGATAGTGGTAGCACAATTATGGTCAATGTTAATTAAGGTTTTTGGACAACAAACCATGTAGCCATGCTGGTCCAAACCGCATGTGTAGATGAGAAAATCTATGGCTTGTGTTGGCTTGGCTTGTTCCTACTGGAATCCAGGGTGAATTCAGGTAATGCAAACACTGTCTAAATATGGACAGTTTATAAGTGATACATTGAATTATTCATGTCAATTGACAAAATTTTAAAAAGCAGATTTTTGGTGATTTTGATTAATGATTTAAATATTTAGAAATAGAGTGAAATTTCCGCTTAATGTCCCCATTTTTTTCACTGTCCAGATTGACCCTTGGGCAAGTAATGTTCCTTTTGCTTTGCTGAGCTACATAAACTTCTGTACAATCACTTGACAGAAGTTTTTCTTATTCATTTCATTAGTAATTGGTGCCATATGGAAGTGTACCTGTAGGTGTGCTTTAGGCCAGTACTGCTATGTGTCAAGTAATGAATTCTTTCAGATTATAACAGTGAAGGCTGAGATTGCCTCTTTGACAGTTGTAAATGAAGTGTTTCTACTGCCCAACCTGTGTGATTTCACTGAAATCAGTAACTATTTCTGGAAAAAAATTACCAACACCCCACCCCCCCTTCACTCCCCCCCCCAACCTGCACTTGGTGTGAAAGGTTTCACTTGAATGTTTTTCCATTGCTTGGAAATCAGGAAGAATTCACAGAAAGCAGGAACAGATATTGGAGGGGGCTGCTCAGGCAAGTGGTGGAGTCACTGTTCCTGGAAGTGTTTAAGGAAAGACTGGATGTAGCTTTCAGTGCCGTGGTCTGGTTGACAAGGTGGTGTTAGGTCGTAGGTTGGATCGATGATCTCAGAGATCTTTCCCAAACTAGTTGATTCTGTGATTGTACATTTCCCGTGTGAAAAAGAAACTGAAACACATTTTGCTATAAAATGTGGCTGTAAAATTCTGAAAGGTAGAAGCATGTTGTGACTAAATGTAGAAATAACTTCTCTGAAAACTCATCCCACCAAAGTGGTGCAACTACCCGGTTACTTATGGTGGTGCCCTGAATTCCCTTTGGTCCAAGCAAATCATGCTGTCAGTTCACCTGTAGCTTCTGATGAGATTCTCCTTAGCTATGTGTGATCCAAGGGAAGAAATGGCTTTGGAACAGAAATCTGTACATATGGCCAAATCCTGACCAAGCACTAGATTTTAGCCACATGTAGCTATCTTCTGTTGCTCCATTTCCCATCTCCATCACTAGCTACTGTAAAATGGAAAAAGGACGGAGGAAGTGGAATTGTTGTAAGTCATGCTTCAGCACTTTGCATGCCAGACCCATTGCTGCAGGCACTGACAGCCAGTTTGTGCTAACACAGACCTGCAACCACACTGGGAGCTTGCGCTGGTGAGGGAGTGGTTTTACTGCAGGAGGAAAGGGCCCAAACCCTCAGTAAGTCTGAAACAGCAGAAGGCCAGTGAACAACCAGATACATATATATCTATATCTATATCATCTATATCTATATCTATATCTATATCTCTCATGGGAACTAAACATCTTATAGTTCCAATTGATTTTCCTGACCTGGCAAATAGCAGTCTCTCATTTCAAGCCCATTGATGACGATGGAGCCACATAAGCAACAGGCTATGTTAAAAATCTGTTAGCAGAGAAGAGAGGACATCAAATCCCTTTGCTGAGGATACACTCTTCTTCTGTTCTGTAATTCTTTTCAGCAAGCTCACAGTCCTGGTCCTCATTTCACATCATAGTTTTTGTTCAGATTTCTGGTTTCTGTTTTCCAGCTCCTCTGTAATGGTACAAGGCCCTTGGAACTTAAAGGTTTTGGAACATGTGAGCAGCTTTACAAAATTCAACTGCTTTTTCAAAATATTTAAAAACACGGGAAAAAAAAGGCTGCAACTGATGACTTTTCATTTCAAAACGTGTAAGAACACAGGTGCAAATAACCTGAGCCTGTCAAAATGGAGATCTTGTTTGAAATCTGACTTTCGTCATCTTCACTTCAGGAAGAGTTACTTAAGATGCTATGTTTACTAATACTACTGAGACCAAGATCAGCCATTCATTTCTGCTTGTCCTCATTTAAAATAACACATTAAGCTTAATTTCTCCATGTTCCCTTGTCCTGTTTAGTTCTGTCACTATCACCTCACACAGTCAAGTTTATGCCTATCCTCCCGGAAATCTTTTCCTTTTCAGCAAAGCAGCCCAGTTCAAGGACCTAAAAGCACAGGTTCATCAATCTTGAAAATTATCTAGAAAAGTAGGTATAAATAAATAAGTGCCAGTTGGTCAGAGCACAGAACATTAGACATGATTTAGCATGTTTAGTGTTTAGGGGACAGGGACTTTTTCTTTCAATAATAGCTGTTGGTTTATTTACCATGGCGTTCCAGCATCCTAATTAACATTTAGATGATCAAAAACCTGAGATGATATTTTAAGAAGTGCGGAGGTGGATATTTCCTTTCAGGGATAGACTTTTATAGCAAAGCTGCTGAATATGTGAAAAGCACATTTTGAAAAAAATTCTTATGGCCAAATTTTTAAAAGGCTTTATTTTAGCAGGGATCTTTTTCATCTCTATAACCGTCTTGCAGAAAAACCTGCCTATTACTGCCTCATTTTTTTCTCAGCATGTCATTTCTAAAGAAAACTATGTCACTAGGAAGTCAATTCTAATTTTATGCGCTGTTTTGTAGCCTGCCTACATGCAAGGCAACTTTTCTTGCTATTTAAACATTGGATATTGTTATGGAGAAACTGGAGTAGGCACTCAAATGGACCCACACCTCTCAGTGACATATAATCTAAAATTTATTCATTTGAAAGGATAGGTACCATGACTGGATATCAAGTCCTACTCTATAGAACATAAATATACAAGCTCCAGCTTCTCTCCACACCCTGTTTGGTTTAGAGTGGCACAAGGTAAACTCATGGGAACAGGACACTACAGGCAGTCAAGGCATCAGGTCAAGACCTAGCAGCTTGCTCCCAGGTTTTCCTCCTCTCATGTCATTGGACATCCCTGTACAACGTGCCTCATTCCAAGAAATTATAAATTTAACACGCCTAAAGCTCTGTACGTTTTGAACTGGCAGATTTAACTGTAAAAAAATCCAACCCACAACTTAATAAAGAAAAAAATGTCATTACTAAAGATTAACTCTGTGTCCATCAATTTGAATTCTCCACCAGGTATCAGGCAGCAATGTCTTCCAGTGTTCAGCCCTCTAAAGTGGCTGGGGAAATCTGTGTTCAGGCTTTGATCTGTGGCTCACCTGATGAACAGCTGAGGGTCTATGCCTCTGTACTCTCCAAAACGTCAGCTGGGGAAAGTGATGGGGCAGCATCAGTTAAAAAAAAACATAATCAGAAGAGTTCCAGGCATTAGGACATTCCCAAGGTGGCAGGAGGCACTCAGGGAGGCTGGAGGCTGAGGAAGGGTGGGAAAAGGACTTCCCAACTCATTCTTACAAACCAGCCTAGTGTTTTGGATGATTTAGGCTCAAGGTTTTTAACTTTAAAGATCTGGATATCTCATGTAGAAAATGCTATTTTCTGATCTCTTCTCTATCTCTTGATTGAGATAGAGCAGGAGAAGGAGAAGCGCTTGTCCAGCAGCAGCCAGCCACAGGGGCAGGAAGCGGCTACAGAGGAATTTTTAAAAATAGTCATCTCTTTCAGCATCAGAACTTTTATGCAAAACCAATTAATTGAAAACTAAGAAGGAGGCATGAGAGCAGAGTGCACAAAGGCTTAGCGATAACTGCAGAGATACCAGTCCCATTTTGGGGATTTCCTCTTTTTTACAGTGACATCCTAAACCCTTCACTGCTGCAATACTGGCCCAGCTTGCTTAAAATTCTCCATTTCCCATAAACTTTGGCATGGATGAGGCTTTCTGGTGAAAACTGTAAATGCATTTAGGGAGAAAGGGGCAAGACGCTCATTATTTTTATCAGCTTCCCACAGCAGAAGTTGAAGTTCTATGGAAATCATGTAATTTTAAATATATTTATTTTTGAAAATTTTAAATCAAAACAATTTCTGACTGGTATGCTCCTCTCATCTGGAATAATAAAAAATAGTGGTTGGGTCATAGCTAGATTAGCTGGAGGTGACAGTCTCTCTGTGTCTCTTTCCCTTCCTCTTTCTCTCTTTTATAGACCTGAACATTTTTATCCTCTCCTTTCTGTTTTTTTCCCCACTTTGGCTTAAGTGCCTAATATAGTTATGTTTATACACTCAGTATAACATCATGTTGTTACCAACATCTGCAGTTTTCTTTGAAATTTCTCCAGGCTGTAGGGCTCATTCTCCCTCTCCAGTTATTAATCTTATGTTGAGACTTGGAACAACAGGCAAAAAGCACCAGCCAGCAGTGCTGTGGCCATAGCTGTGCTGGCCAAGAGGATGATGCAGGTTCCTTTTGTGTATGTGTGTAACAATCAGGTTCTCATTTGCATTCCTCAGGAAAAATGTGACTTTCCTGAAATGCACAGTAGTTACTAAACTGATTTTGTAGGAAACACAGATAAAAAGAGTTGGAATCGAACTCTGCCCTGTTCCCTCTGTCTTTCTCTGCCTCCAAATGTTTCCATTCACCTATATTGAGGTGTTCTGTTTCCATTTAGGCTTCTTCAAAAAAAGATTTAAATTTACAAAAGTGATGCAGTGTGTCCTTTTTGTGGTATTTAAGGTCATATTATCAGAACAGTTTAAGATTCAATTTTCCATGACTGTTCTGGAAAACCTAGACACTGGTTTAGATATTCAAATGGGAGCTGACCCAGTCACAGAGTATTTCTAGTGAGGTGTTATTAAATATGACCTGCTTCTCAAAACAATGCATCCTTCCAGACCTAGGTGCCTGGATACATTAGCTGATATCTGAAGAAAATTGCTGGGCAGAACCTCATTTGTAAGTTTATTTAAGACCTACTCAGTATCCTGGCCTGAAATTTCCTCCTTTTGTTCCAGAGAAATATTGTTTCTTTTGTCAGTTTTGCCTTTTTTATTGTTTGAAAAAGGAATTCCAGCCTGTACAGACTTGGAGATAATTGATACATTAATGAATAGGACACAGAGGACATTTGTTCTAATGTCTGTGTGGTTTTTTTCTCTGTATGAATTTCATAACTACATAGACACTATTCACTGAAGGGGATATGTTAAGTGTTCATGGACGCTATAAGTCAGCTAAACATGTCTAGTAATTTCCATTCTAAACTCCCACTTTTAGAGTTTGCAATTTTTATAACTTAAACACCAGCATCTGGGCCAAAATAATATTAGTGCAACCTCTGACAGTTTTACCCCTTATTCCCCTAAATGAGAGCCATCTCATACAAGTTTTGGCAAGAGACAAAGACAGTGAGCCCATAAGAAAACTCATGAGGCCATTAATCACTTTGTATTTGGAATAAGGCTAACATGGGACTCAAGAGATGATGCTTAAAGACCCACACTGACTGAGGAAAGTAAAAAATAAATTTTGAATAGAACTGCCCATTCATCAAACTCTATTTGGTAAATGATGTAGTGTGCCTTGAATAAAAATAGTGAAAATCACATCCCCAGACAGCAACCAAAAAGCAACTGAGGAGAATTTTGTTCTGTCCTGCTCAGTATTTACCAACCAGCTTAAGTAACCTTAGTAAGGGTTTTTGGAGAAGAAGGTAGGAGGGATGATTACTTTTTGAAGGTAATAGCAAAGCTATCAAAGCTGTTAGTTTACTCCCCCTTTGAATGAAAACCAGAGGAAAAAGTAGTTAGGTTATTGCAAGTGGAGCTCAATTGTTAAGCCTTTAGTTCCTCTATTTCTGATCCACCACTGACTGAAATTATTCCAGGTGGGCTAAGATATATCAGTGACTACTGTATGTGAGTATCAGTAGCTTCCAGCTTTGCTTTAAGGTTGGTATAGGGGAATATCTGCTGGTGGGAATAAACAGTAAGCTGTAATCAAGCCATCAGCTATTTAGGGGGACAGGAATCAACCTGGACAGCGATGGTCAGGCTTGCAGGTCATCAATGTGTGTTCAGCAGATGTCCCTGAGGAGACTGTGTTTGTGTCTGAGACTTCGCTAATTGGAACACTGCACCTTCCAGACAGTGCTGTAACTAGCTCAAATGTGAACTGTCTCCTTACACTTCCCCTGCCCTATGCTTCAATCCACAGAAAGATTAACCCAGTGGGAATAAGCACACCACAGAGAGGCTTTTAACTTCAAACAAGGCCTGGTACCCTGTGGCAACAAAGGAAAATTATCCTCAAATAGTCTGCCCTATTTTGTTGTTGTAGCTATTGCTATTATTGTTACTATCTTTGTCATTGTCTTTTTTTTTTACTTTTATGAGTCATTAATACCACTTATTTTCTATTATTTAA
This sequence comes from Ploceus nigricollis, assembly GCA_013399945.1. NCBI lineage: Eukaryota > Metazoa > Chordata > Aves > Passeriformes > Ploceidae > Ploceus > Ploceus nigricollis. The sequence continues at coordinate 1,138,316 of VXBC01005334.1, forward strand.
TGTATGTTCAGACCAAATTTCTAACTTTCTTATGATTTCCAGGGGAATTTATTGGGAAATAATGCTTCAACACGTTGCCATATCCTGCGCCACTACTTTAGGCATAATGAAATAACTCTCTTATATCAGTGCATGACTGTAGAACTCTCACTATACTCTCTCAGCTTTAAATAACATCCTTGCAAGATCTGTGTTCTGCCTGGTTTTTCACTATTTTAAACTACCAGATGTCTCCTAAAACCTGCCCCGTTCAGGGATCTGCAAGGTCAATAAGTATGCATAAATGGGAGGCCAGAAATTGATGCAATGAGTCAAACCCTGGTCTCATTTACACCTGTACTGAATGCAATCTCTTACTTGTGATTGTGCCTCATTTCTGAATCTCAGAAACTTTTGAGTCAGGTATATTGCCAGTATGTAATGATTCCTGGCGTGCACTAGTTTTGAAACAGCTTAGCCATAGTTCTCTGAGTGATTTAGTGTAATGGGGAAGAGAAACTGAAGAAAGAATTATTCTGCGGGAAAAAAAGATGTTTCTTTGTAGAAATGCCATTGTCAGAGCTTGAGATATGGTGATTAAGCATAAATACAGCATAAATGATTCTTCTCCAAGCTCCATAGTTATTCCTCAGTGGGAGGCAGGGAGACGCAGGGAAATTTTTTCCAAGCTACCCCCACCATAAACTAAGTAGTTAGAGCTGAAAATGGGTTGAAGATTGGAGATTTTGGTAGTTACAGGGATTTCATTTTGATTTACAAAGACTTCTTGTAGACTTAAGTGTGTGGCAAAAATACTTTTCTTCCCTTTGAAGCCACTACTTAGCTATTCAGATATAAAAATACGGCACTGAGCAATGGAAATACAGTGTTGTTCTTTTGTAATTGTCTTAAACATTTTCACATGACCACAGACTTCTGTTCTGAAAGAGCTGGGGTTTGATGTTTGAAAGCAACTCAGATGCTTCACATTCATTTTGCACATCATTTGGGCGCACATTTGTTTTGACAAATGTGTATCTTCTGTGATATGGTTATAACATGGTTATAGCATGTAAGGACCAACATCCACCTTGTAAAGTTAACATTAAAATGGTTGGAAGAGCATAACATAGCCAGCAGGAAGTACTGTGAGACTGTCTGCCTCTTCACAGCTAAATCTTAGGGGTAACTTGGTACACACCAGCATGAGAAGAGAATTAGACCCGATGTAAGCACTGACGTGTTGCATAGGCCAGCTGTGATGTCATTTTCCTTTTCTCATTCTGCCATAGAAATATAATGAAAAACTGTGAGGGAACCACTCTTTTCTCAGTGCCAATTGTTGATCACCAGGAAGGGTGATTCAGCATTTCATCATCAGTAATAAAAGCACAAAGCCACACGTCAATATTGGTTTGGGCTTGTGTAATTGAAAAGAAACTATAACTGAAAAAATCCTCCCAGCACACTAATCCAAGTGCAAACATGCAGGAAAAAGAAACCAACAAATAGGCATGTGTTCTTCTAAGAAATCCAGTGTTTGTTAGGAAGAAAGACCCCAGAAAAAAGGTTAGAAAGGATGTCTGCACACACTGAAAGGTGGCTAAAAGGGGCAACAAGTGGGGAACAGGCACTGACCCCACTCCCTTGAAGTCCCTGGGGCACACCCCACAGTTAACCCCATTCAGTCCCTATCACTCCAGCAGTCTCTATAGGAAGGTGGGGAGGATCTTGGTTCCCTGTCCTAAAGGAAGCACACAGGTGAAACATCTGAGCCTGGCTCACTGCAACAACCCATGGCTACCTCAGCCTGCCTTCCCTGCCTTGCAAGTGGCCACTTCAGGCACCTCTTCCTCTGAAAGCAGAACACAAAGCTTGGGGTTTGGCACCAACTTGATGAAACCTTCTCTAAAGTGCTTCTTTCTGAGGTAGCACTTCACTGAATGAAACTGGCAGCATGTACATAACCAATGAGCTAAATGAGTACTTTCAGATGCAGGATCCTTCTGACTAATATTTATCATGTCTGAATACTGAGGGCTGGTTAAAATGTCAAGAGTTTTTAGGGTTTTTTATTACGTTGTTTCATACTCACTCTCACAGTAGATATAATGAACAGATCTGTTGTTTACTACACAGTCCTGTAGGGGATAAAAGAGTTGCTGCAGCATCACTGCTTCTGCATAGTTTAAGAAGTGTTACGGTTGTATGAATAAAAGTGGCTGTTCCTGCCTGGAAGCAAGCAGACTTGGGTCTGTCATTTAAGAGTAGGTCCTCACTGAAGCTAATCCAGAACTACGTTTGGCCTAGTGGGAGAATTCTGCTTCTTTAAAGCAAAATTTCTGCTGTAGCTCACCTACCTGTGACACATAACTTTTCCACTGACAAGGGAGGACAGCATGGTCAAACTTGTGGCACCTTCACTGCCCCACTCAGGGACGTGCAAGGAGTCCTTCCTGCACCCTCTGAGCACTGGACCAGGATGGTGAGAGCAGCAGCCCCTGGGAGCAATTGTCAGTATTGTTTTGAGCATGTATAATTGAAAAGAAACTATAACTGAAGAAATCCTCACAGCACACTAATCCAGTGTAACCATGCAGGAAAAAGAAACCACACAAACAGGGATGTGTTTGCCTGTGGGTGGGATATGGCAAGAGAGCTGGGTTAACCCTCTCACACCTGCCTGGACCTACCTGTCACCCACAAAACCTGGGCCTCCACTCATGGCCCAGCTCCCCAGAGCTGCTTCAGAACCTGGGTGCTCCTTCAGTGGCTCCCTCAGCCATGCACAGCCATGCCAAGGCCTTTCAAAATAACAAGGGGGTTTTGCTTGGTGTTCATGAGGCAGAGACACTGCTGGTCAGATTATCATATAGCATAGCATAATTCAATATAAATCTAAAGGCAGCAACAGCCTGGGAAAGAGCCTGGGGGACAAATGCCTAAAATGGAGAGGCTGTAAAGAAAATGGGTGTACGAATGTGCATTTTTAAAAGTAGGTAAGGCAAAGACTGCTGTCAATAGTGCTCTACTGCAACTGACCCCATCAGTTCTTTCAGGTCACTTGTTTAAATGGATGGAAACTATTGATTTTGTCTAATTCAATCTCTGCCGTGCATTTCACAGGGACAAACGCTAAGCATGGACTGCGCTGCAAGGCGTGCAAGATGAGCATCCACCACAAGTGTGCGGACAGTATCGGACAGCAGCGCTGCATGGGCAAGCTGGTAAGTGAGCAGCCCAGGGCAGCTTGTGCTGGAGCCACTTCCTTTGTGTGCAAGAGGCAGCTGTGTGCATTTAGCTGCTGCATTAACAGAACCCACACCAGATCACTTTACTGAGGCGGGAACAGTGAAGCCAGGTGGTGCCCTTTTGTCAATTTGGGCAATTGCTGCTGCACAAGAACACAAACAAAACCAAAGCACAAATGTGGTCTGCTTTGTGGATGTGAAAATACAGTTATGGAATACAAATTGAGTTAGCTAACAGAATTAGTTACCTTGATTTCAACTGTGCTTGCTGTAGTGTAAACCTCTCAAAGAATGCTATAAATTAATCATAGTATTTCAGTAGGGTTTAACAAATGAAAAATCCTTCAAATTATGTTTTATTGTTTTCTCCACTGTTAGGGCTTGAATAAAAAACCATAATTCACCTTAAAAAGAAAACCAAGGGATATTTCACAGTAAGACACTACAGAGTTTGAAGTAAACTCTCAGCAGGAGAGGCTGGGAGGAGCCTGCCTCTGTATGGACACAGCACTTTAGGGCCTGGGTTGCCTTCTGAGTGGCAAAATCTCATGATTGGCAATGGAAGTATACTGTGTCTGGGACAATTCTAACCCACCTTGTTGACCTTATGGTTCCTTCTTATGGTTCCTTCTCTATGGTTACTTTTGGAAAAAGAACTTGGAAAAATACCAATTGGAATATGAAAAGTGAATACATAGATTCATGTTTCAGATGTTCTCAGATTTGTTGCAACTTAAAGGCACACTTAAAGACAACTATGAGCTAAAACCAAACAGTTTTACTGTGTTAAGTGATGGGAAAATGCAAGCACTGACTTCAAAAGTGCTACAAACCCGACCTTTCACTGGAAAGATCTTTTCTGTGTTCAGAAAAGGGAACCCACAGTGAACACAAAAGAGTGTTCACTGAAAGCTGTTGTTGTTTCTATCCCTGAGGCAGGTCTTCATGTATGTAAACCATAATCATTGTTCTAGAATGAGGTATTCTGGTATAGGAAATTGGTCTATGAAGAGCTGAATGACAAGCCCTGGACAAGGCAAATATTATCCCATGTTAATTGATTCATGCATTTCTTGATTCCAGCCTCAGCTTTTGTGGTTACTAGTTTACAAAAACAAAAAAAGAGAGACCAAATTTACATCAGGAAGTTGCCAGCAAAGTCACAGGAGTTTTGTGAGCTCATGCTGATGCTCTGTCTGAATGTAGCTTGGGGGCAAACAAAGGCTGAAGAATCTGGAATTTATTCCTCTGAGACTCCAAGATTATCAGTCCCCTCAGTCTTTTTCAGTCTTTTTTGCAGCTCATTACCTAAAGAACTTGTTGCCTATCAGGTTTTGATGTACACTGAGCAGAGGATATGGAAAATATGCACATCTCTTCAAATCTTCCTCACTTCTCACTGTGACTAGAAGTTCTCACAGCCTGCAGACATTAGAAATTGGAAAGACCATTTGTGAAATTCCAATGCCTAGAAGGCATTCATTTTGAGTACTAGGAATTTGCCTGAATTAAGATACGTTTTTTAGAGTGGTATAGGCACCATTATTTGCCATATTATGGTACTCTTTAATGATATAGCTTGATGGTGCATTTTTCTACAAGTGGACACTGTGGGAACGTCTGGTAACAGCTTGGAGAGCTTTTTGACCTTACAAGACAAAAAAAAAAAAAAAAAGAGGCAGCTGAAGGAGCAGTAAACCTTAGAGAAACCTATAGAAAGGTTCTAAATTCCTTGGATTTCACATATGCATATGTGGGAACATGAGGATTTCGAGTTAGGGTGGGGAAGGATGTTTAACAAATACAATACAATGCAAATTCATATTCTATAAGAAGATAGGGAGAGGGAAACTTCCCAGAACCTCTAATGATTCAGCTCTTCTGCTGCAATTAATTAGTGTTGCTTTTGTGTAAGACAAAAGAAAAAGGAGAGCTGAAAATTAGCCCCTCCTTCCACATAAATATAGGAAATTGGTTTTTTTTCTAGGAGAAAAATCAAATAATCATCTGATCTCTAAGCCTCACTGTGACTGAACAACAGGAGGCAAATTTCCAGCCTCACCACAATGTTCCACCATTAACCAAAGAGCTGAGGCTATTTCTACTTCATCAAACAAGGCAAGCAATGAACTTCACTTGTTTTTGCTTTTTCTCTCTCCAGCCAAAGGGATTTCGACGGTACTACAGCTCACCACTACTCATTCACGAACAGTTTGGCTGCATCAAAGAAGTGATGCCTATTGGTAGGTTTTGACTGCTTTTCCATTCAGTCTTCCCTTGGCAATGCTCTGCAACAGCAGCGGCAGACTTCCAGCCATGGTCTTTACCCTCAGCAGCCGTCCAGCTCCTTTCGGTGACTGGATGCCCTCCTGCCATCTCAGGAAAGGACCACTTCAAAGATACAAAGCTGGAAGAGGAGAGGGTGTGTTCATTGTGTGTTTCACTCAAAACCCTGTATGCATACCTCTTAGCAATTACCCTGCTTATAATAACAACTACCTGACATCAAGGTAGGAACTTAGGAGTGAAGAAACGCTGAAATATTGAGATGAGGGTCTGAGCTGGGAAAAAAGAGACAGGGAGATCAAAAAAAAGAAAAAAAAAGAGAGATCAAAATAGCAGGGGACATTCAAATCACTGGTCTGGCTTTTGAGGGATGCCGCTAGTTCCTGTCCTTTTTCATCCATATTTCTTACTTTCCTCATATTTTTCCTTATTGATCATGTCTACACATTGTCTGAGTACTTGAAAGACCACTTTTTCCTCACTGTAATACTAAATTTCTGAAAAGAAACATTTTGAAATGGAGAAGTTAAGTTTATTCTGGAAAATATTTTTCCCCACCAGTACTCTAACCAGGCAGACCTGGAAGTGCAAAAAATCAAAGCTAAAACTAGGCAGTTAGTTTAAAACTACTTGTCTGATGACATTTGCATTGTTACTGTCAGCAGTTTAAAAAAAAAATTAATTACAAGGATTTCATCTAAGTTTCTCTTTCTCAAAAACACCCATCATTTTTATCAGAAGTAATAGAAACATTTTGAATAAACTCTGGCTAAAAAATGAGGTGTGCTTTGCTCTGATCAAAATCTAAAATCTGTTGTATTTTCTCAGTACTTTGGCTAAAATTTCTCTCCTTCTACATAGTGCTACAAACGTACCATTTTCTACATGCCCACAGCCTTGTGTCACAAAGGAAGTTGAGGTCTAAGAATGCAGTATGTAGAGGAGAGTCTGAAATGAATTTTCATGTTCCCAGTGAAGACATCCATTTCTCTTCCACGGGAGATTATTTTTGTGGCTAGCTATGAGGGAAAGCTACCGTTCAGAGCAGTCCAAGAAGTCACTGGTAGGGACAAACATGGATTAGAACCTCCTGATACTTCATCTTCTTTACCACCACATAGGTAGCACCAGTGATGATTAGGGAAGGAGAATGGCAGGTGAAGACAGAAAAGGCATTGGCCAAGAAAGGAAGAGCCAGGATGAGAGGAGGATGATCTTTATGGGAGTAGAGAGGCAGCAGAAAATTGACTGCAATTCCACTAAGTTCAACACACTTTTTATCAGGATAGTCTCTCAAATGGTTTCTAAGCCAACAGCTCAGCCTCTTGGTAGAGGTAGGTGTTGCTCCAAGTTAAGCAGGAACATGACCAGAAATATCCTCAAGGTATTGATTGATGCATGTTTTGCTTCTTCTGTCACAGCCTGTGGAAATAAGGTTGACCCTGTGTATGAAACTCTCCGCTTTGGGACTTCCTTAGCCCAGAAAACCAAAAAGGGAAGTTCTGGAAGTGGATCTGACTCTCCCAACAGAAACTCTGTAAGTATCCCACATCTTTCTTCTCTTTTCTTTCTGGAGGAGCAACATATTTATTCACATGAGATTGTGTCAGAGTTCACAAAACTTGTATTTCAAACTGTAAAAAAACCCTAAAGTCTTACTCTCAGCTTCCATATTGAGACCAGAAAATTTGTTATTTTTGCAAACTCAAGTTTTATGTATCTTTTAGTGAGCTCTTGAGAAAAAGAGAAAAATAATAATTAAATTAGTAAACTGTTTTTATCAGACTGGAAAAGGAAATATTAATCTTTTTATTTTGCATATCCATATAGAAGTGTAGCAAAGATATTGAACTGTCAGGCTGGAGTAGATGCATAGTGCCTGTTGCTGATGGTGGCCATTTGCCCTTCATACAAGTGATAACGATGAGCTGGAGTCCCCAGAACCTAGATTTAAAAGTACATGATCCCAGTACAAGCCCAGACAAAATTAAGACACTGCTACTGCAACAAAGCAAGGGACTGGGACCTCCACCCCTTTCCAGTGCAGAATCATGAGAGAGGCATTACAGATCAGGGCTTCTCCCTCCAAACCTCAAATAGAGACAGGTGTGATTAGGTTGCTGGGTCCAGACAGGGAGGTTTTAGCCTTAATGTTTGTCATTCACTCTCTCTAATCATAAAAGTCACTGTCTTAAGGACCATGACAGAAGAGGTAGAGAACAAGGGAAGTGTTAGTTCCTATGGCCATGTTTTTGCTACATCCATACCTTGTTCAACAGTAGCAATTGCCAATTTCTTCCTTACAGAAGAGGTTATTTATCCTAGTATCGGGATACACGAGTTCAGGAGCTCCTTCATGGTGTTGAAAGAACATTTCCTACCTTCTCAACCTCTCATAAACAGGCACTTACACCTATGTTTGAGGTCCTCTCCCATTCCCAAGAGATCCTCCCCATGCCACCCCTCTTCCCCTCAAAAAAAAAATAGTAATAACAAAAAAANTGAATCCACTGGAGGCTAAAGCTGATTGTCATCTCTAAAAATCAAACCCCCATTATCTGACAACCTCCTCTGCACACACCTCATAAGGCAAATCACTGGGCACAGAGACATGATGAGAGTTGGTCTCCAGGTCTCAAAGGAAATACTTACATGCTTAATATCAAGTCATGCTAATACCTGTATATGTTTGTTACAACATTTCCCTGGCATTTAAATGCATGCTCACTCACATAGCTGACCTGTAATCTCAGGTTGTATAGATGGACTCTAAACAGGCATCAATTCATGTCAGATGGGAAAGAAGACTAATTTAAGCAAGAACTGCGAAGGATTTATTAAGGGACATGTCCTCTATCCACCCCCATTTGTGCCTTAAAAGGAATTTGCTAGTTCCCCTTTTTTTTTAAACCCAAAGTGACTCTACCTTCTGTCGCATTATTACATTTCTTTCTTTCAATTATTTAATTTCCTTTGAAACAAAATTTCTACAAATGTAATTATTGCTTTCTAAATCAATAAAGTTTGTGTTGAATTATAAATGAAAACTCAAGCGTAGAAATCACTAATGCTGTGTCAGCTTACTCTAGGGAGCTGATCATAACTAGGTGGGGTGTGGGTGTAGAATTAGGAAGGCAAGATCATTACAGGAATTTCTCCAGGGTATTGAAGCTGAGAGAGAATGTAATATGTGTCAGCATACAGGAAATAGAGCACATTAGAGAATTGAATAAACAGACCTGAGAAACCATAAATTTTGCCAGCACAAGTTTGTGGATTGAAACAAGGATAAAAAACAGGGTAGACACAACCCTGAATGAAATGATGGAGCTGAGGACCTTTAAAACTGATGTGTGACTTGGGAGTAGGTACTGACCAGTGGCTGCAACAGGGATGTGGCACAGAGCCCTTAAAAGCACATGTAGTTAATAACTCAGAGGGGCTATGACCTTTCCCCAGTGATCCTCACTTCTGAGCTGCTCTGCTCCTCTCCAAGCAGAAGCAGCAATGCAGCTGTGAGGCTGTGCCGAGTCCCAGCCCTGGGAGATGGAATGTGCTTCAAGGTTCTGCCATGTCACCACACTAGGGACACCAGGGACATGGGGACACCTGGGATACTACTTCACCTTGCAGGTGGTGTCCAAGTTGTCCAAAGCCTCGCTCTGGGTCAGCACAGCAGAGCTGCTCCTGCCGAAGGTGGTGAAAAGCAAAGGTGACTGGCCTAGGAGCTGTACCTTGCCCCTGCAGCCATGAAGCTTCCATACTGCATGCAGTTCATGTAGACAACCTCTACTCTCTGCAGAGACAGCCACCTTCCTCTAAACTAGCTGAAATATTTTTAACATGACTGAGCTGTGTGGACATACTCACTGATTTTTCCGCCCGGATTCTGCATTTCCCATAAAAGAAAGTGGCCATATGCTCCAGATTTACTACTTACTGCTTGCTTCAAAACTGTGCTTCTGCAACCCACATTTATACAAAAAGGCACTTGAGGTGATGTAAATGTGAATCTAGTTCTTGTTAGTTTTTTGTGGATCAGGTTCTCTCAAAAGCAGCTTTGCACCTCTATCATTTGTATTAGACCATTTGTCATGTAGTCATTCAGTGAAAAATCATTAAAGGTAAATGAGGTGGCCTCAGAAGGGTTTGGATGAGGTAAATACTGAAGAGGCAGTTACTACACATCCCATATGCACTAGAACTTAACAAAATAATATTAATTGCTAACCAGCAGTAATGAAGCTAGTCTGTGAAAACTGAGGAACATGTTGTAGCAATGAGCTGAAAAATAGCTGGGACTTAGTCTTTCAACAAAGCCAGTCTTTCTCTTCTCCACCCAGCAACCAGAATCCATGGATATGCTCTACACTGGATCTGTGTAAACTTTCTATTGCAGTGCCTTCTCATCCTCAGGTGACCTATTTGGGCAAAATGCAAGACAAACATGACCTGCTGCAAAAGGCTGAATCTAAAAACAAGGAGTAACAGAGCAGCAAAAAAGTATATATTCTTAAAATAGCAAGGGAAATAAGATAGCCACAAGACACCTGTGGCACAAATCTACTTTCAACACCTTTGTTCATTGGTTTCCTTCATGGAGAAATAGCTAGGAAAGTACTAGATAGGAGAAATAAAATTGTGAAAGCACTTTCTAAAAAAAGCTTTGCTGTCAACACTAGTAAAAGGGAAAAAAAACAACATGTAAAATCTATAAAGCAAGTTAGATTCTGCTCTCTAAACAGAAACAAAAATGTTCCTGTGATGAAGGCACAGGACTGCAAAGCAATAGAGCAAGCTGTGTGTACAGTACAATAGTAAAGTGCCATACAATAACATTAAATCCTTCTTGTGACTTAGAATTTGTGAGCTAGAAAAAAAATAAATGTTAGGAAAAATGTAAGTATGTACATTTATTCAGATTAGAGAAAGCACCTGACTCAAGTTCAGTCTTTGGGGTTTTTTTGGTTATCAAAGATGTAGACAGTTCAATGGCTGAAGTTTTGTTAAGGTCAGACTCGCACAGAGTTGTTTGGAGCAGCTCCTCATTCCTCATTCCTGTTGGGCTATACAAGGAGAAGCTGACTACCCAACCAAGGAATCTGGTACCGTATGCAGAGTACACTTCTGAGGCTTGAGATTATGTCATCCTACATTTTCCTATATCCTGGAACACTGGGTCCCTAATCATGACTGACATTAATATGGTACAAAAAAGAAATCATAGTAATTCTAAAAGCAACACTTAGGTTTCAATTTCCCTAACCATACTGGCCAGATGACTGTTTAAAAAGAAAGTGAGGGCAGATATTTAAAGACTGACTTCATCCACTTCATTGCACTCTAGCTCTTTCTTTTACAGAATTAAAATGACCCTCACATTATTTTACTGAATAATGTATTCGGGACTGATACATTAAAATTCAGTAGTTTCAACTAATGTTCAGTCTCCCTGGATGATAGCTATTTAGTATACCTGCAGAATCTGCAAATTCCCTCATGCCCTTCCTGTTTTGTTCAGAGAAGCACATTGCTCAACATAATCCTTTGTTCCTTAACTTTCACTTTATTTTATACTGCAGAAATCTTTTGTGCTCCAGACTCCAAACTTGGTCTGGAATTTTTTTTCTGGGCTTCCACTGCTCCCTGTGCAGTAGGTATGTGTTGTGCATCATCAGATCCAACGTTTCCTTCCATCCCGCTAGGCTGACTCTGCTCTGCTCTGACTCCAAAGTACTGCATTTCCCAAAGGTGCCTGCTGTGGTTTTATTTCACTTTGTTGGTCCCTTTCTCTGGCTTACCATGTCTCATTTGCTGTTTCTGTCCCTGCAGACAGCTGACTTGGTAGAAGTTCCAGAGGAAGGCAATAGCTCTGCAGGCACCCTTGACATAAGCAGAAAACGCAGCAACAGCGGTGAGTGCTCCCAGGCCAGGACAGCCCTCTCAGGTGAAAAGGGCCATGTACAGCCTGTTTCAGAGGGGAGGTTATGGCATGTCCAGGTTTTAGCAGGGTTCTGTTTACCAAAGCAGGAGGTGAGTTGGTGCAAGGCTTTGGGGAATGCTTTTTGCCATTCAGATGAAATTGAAGCCACCACTTTCCTTAATGTGGTGTGTCCAAAAATGCAACTGGACAATGTTCAGGTCCATCCCCTATCTCCTATCTTTACTTCATGATCACGACTGTAGACTTAACATGCTTCACTTCCACATTGGCAAAGTGGAACAAAAAAAATACTTTCTTTTCTATATGTTAGATTTTTCCGCATGATTTTGTATATCATAACCTCTTTGGGACAGAAAATGAATCATAAAAGAGCTTTGTGTCTGTAAAATACACAACACAGTGATTTTTGATTATAATTGCATCTTCTCAGTGCAACTGTAGTATGTGCCCAGTAATATTAATGGCCCAAATCCTTTGTTTGATTTGCAGTACAAAAGTAATGTTTTTTACAGCATTGGTTTGATGGGATTTGAAAACCATCATAGCACCAAGAGTTTAGTAATGAAATCTCAGCCACCAGGAGTTGGTGTTTTGTGATCCTGTTCTTGAGCTCAGTCATGGCAGTGGAGTTATTTTGTTATAAACAAAAGGAGTTATTGCTCAGCACAGCTTGAGGCCCAAACCATCAGGGCAACTTCTCTAGCAGCACCTGAAATCTGCTTTGCTGAATCTCACAAGATGTACAGAACAAAAACAAATCACACTGAGCATAACTATTTGTCTTCGTGGTACCCCCAGTGCTCCTTACATACTGCTACCAATTCATGTGGGTGAAAGACCAGCTTCAGCTGTCAGTTTCTATATTATGCCACCTCCTTATTCTTTTCCTCCCCTCTTGGGCCTATCACCTCTCCTCAGTGTGTTCAGTCATTTCCTTCCTCTCATTTTGTGAACATCTCCATATTTTCTGATTTCTCCTGAAAACTTTGTTAAGTTTTCTGTCTTGCAAGTGCAAGTTGACCTGACCTGGTTAAAGATAGAGAATTCAGTCTGCACCACATTGTTTAATCCTGCCCACCTGAGATTGAATTGACCCTGTTTAATGTTCAGATAACTTTTTATTTCTTTGCAAGTCAATAGTTTCATTTCTGAAACCCAAAGAAACTTTTTTTCTCTGAGATCTGTATTCACTGAATGCACAGAAAAGCATTCAAGGAACTTAAAGAGATTAGTTTAAAAACTCAGCATGTGTCAAACGTCCAAATAACTTCCGCAGCACATTAACGATTCCTTTGATCAGCACTGGTTTTTTACAATCCATCCTTTAGGGGCTCAGGGTATAAATTATGCATCAGTCACTCCAAAAATTTCTTCTTGGTAGATTTTTAATAAACTGCCTGCACTGTTTGCACAAGCTATGGAAATGGTAAAATCTTTTTCAGAATGTAAAAATCCCTGGTTTTTTCCTTTCTTTTTTTTTTTTTTTTCTTTTTCTTCTTTTTTTTTTTTTGGTCTGCTGCTGCTAGGGCAAGCAAGTATGAAAATAGATGGATTTCTGTTGTGTGGAGATATGAACAACATACCTCTATGGCTTTCAGATTCAAGTGCCTCCTATTAACATCCAGAGACCACGAACTAAACATAGATTAAAAATAAAAGTACATTCAAAATGTTTTTATAAAGTGACTCATGACTCCTTTTTCCTCAGTTGTCCACTGCCTCTTTATAAGGAAGTTCCACATTAATGCCTGGATGACTCAGGTCCATTCCGGTTGAGTTTGTGTTGTTGTTATTTTTTTTCCTATTAAAATACTGTTCTACAAATAAGTATTTATGAAAATGTACATTTGATGCTCTTTGGTAAAGAGAAACAGCAGAAAAGACAGCTTCCAGAAGGGTACAAGGACCCAGCACATACCTGGCCATGTAATTTTCCCTGTAGAACTCCTCTGACAACAACTTCAGGGGGAGATTCTTTCATTCAGGCCCTGGCATAAATCCCATGAAGCAAAGCTTCCCAGTTTACAGCTGTGAGATGGCATACCTAATTTCCAGCCCTTCAGCCTCCTCTAAGCCAGTTAGACTCTTTCACTGCTGTGACCTACCATCTGTCCCAATAGCCAAAATGTACTTTAGGTGACATGTATGAGCCTGTTATCAACAGTGATTTGAGCACTTTCCCCTTGAATCAAACATGGGATGTCCTCCCTGCAAGCCAAGTTTTGATGAGCACTTCTCAGCCAACACAAGCACATAGTTTAGCCACCTCCCCATGTGCTGGGTCAGCTCCACAGTTCACAAGGCTGTACATTAGTAACTTGCTTTATTTTCTGTCACCAAACAGGAATTACTCCAGACATGATGCTGAAATACTTTTAGTTCATCTGGTGAATGACTTTTTGCAAGTCCAGAAGGCTCCTGGTTACCCAAATCAGTACTCACCAGAATACATTCAGTTTGCCTCCTAACTCCTGTTCCTCTGAACATGAAAAACAAAGCATAGTGATTTGAGTAGGACTTAAACACTGCCAAACTGTAATAGCAGCACTTTAAACCCCTTCACACAGATGCCAGACATATATGTACCCCCATATTAATGATACAGGAAATTAGGTTTATTTCTAACGTTTTCCTTCTCATACCTGTGATAGTCTGCAGGGTCAGAGTCTCTTTGCAACAGGACTTGGTGAGGAGCATATTGAGGCCTCAGGTCCACTGCAGTCAGGACAGCCAGACACAACTTGTGTTGACATTTTCACGTTAAGTGTGGCAGGTATCAGCTCACATGCTCCCTTCACATTCACAGATTGAACTTTATGACTACAACACTGTCTTACATTTTGTCAGAGAAGATGTGTGTGCTCATGAATGCCTGTCACTTTGTACAAAATCTTTCTAATGCACATTGTGGCTGCTGTTTCGCTTGTCTTTTATCTGTTACAAGAACACTGTCATGTTTTTCAATATCCAAGTACAACTCTCTACTATCAAAGAACCTTACCATTTCCCTCATAAAGCTTCTCCATAGACTCTGTTGTCAACTACCATATAGACTTGTCCCAGAAATATGTGTTAATAAAGGAAAGGATGAGCAAGTGAAAGAACAGAGGAGAAAAATTCAGTGGTTTGGTGTTCCCTGGACCTTTTTTCCCCTGAATGCATGAAACTGTATGACAGAGAAATAAAAAGAAAATGCCCCCAAGTCGCCTGCTACTACCACTTTGGAGGCTGCCAAATTGTTAGATACTACAAACTCCAGCTTCTGCTCAAAACACTTACAGAGGTAAATGTCAGGAGAGACACTGCTGGTTCTAGCTGCTCAAAGACTTCAGCTATTAAAAAAATCATATTCAGACTTTATCCAGAAGCAAGAAACACTAGGAAATTCTTAAAATGTGAAGGGGGAATTCAGTCAAAGGGATAAAGCCACTGTGTTTTCTTTCCAGGGAGTTAACTAAGGACAAGTATCAGTCACCTCATGAATCAATTACAATAGAGGGTAACTGATTACTTATCAGGTATGTTAGGTGCTGTGACCGTTGGCTTCTTCTATGAGTTTCTGATTTAGTAACTTAAAAATAAATTTTTACATCTACAGGCCTTTGTCTGAGTTTACCTACTCTGATATGAAAGCAATTCAGGTACCTCCTGTAAATTCAGAGAGAGAAGTAGTGTATCCAGTGCACCCCAGGCATGGACTAGTGGAGAGAGGGACCAAAGAAGGCTATCAAACACTTAGAGGTAGAGGTCAAAGAGGGGAAGGAAGAGGTTTTGCATACAAACTTTCCCAATATTGCTCATATATGATCATCAGCTTTTGCAGGTGCTTTAAAATGGAAATACTGCTTATCCTAAACATGATAATGTGAGAAAAAGCTTGCTGGGCTTTAAATAGTAATGCACTTACAGTACCTGGGTTCTGTTCATAGTGCTGTACTTTTGTATATTCATCTGATCAAAATGGTTCATTTGTTACACTTGTAAATTCTGGAGAACAGAGATTGTGTCATGTCCCAACAGCACCTGTGGTTTTGTTGGGAGGGTAGAAGGGTTCAGAGGAGACCACAAGGAGTCAAAGAAAATAAGGGAGAAAGGGAAGAGATCAAAAACATCCAGGTGATCCTTTTAAGGTGAAGAGTCTAAAACTACTCCTAAAATGTCATGTGTTTTCTTTATTTCAGTGTTTACATACTCTGAAAATGGCACAGAACACTTTGGAGAAGAACCAAAAAGTATACATTCCCCGGTATGAGCATAAATTTTGTGATGATGCAATGGTAATGGGAAGTCATGTCAAACTCTTGTTTTTACGGCTGTCTGAGGACCTTGACAAGGTCTGATGGGTCACTGATATCTGACTGTCGTGTTCTTACACCATTTCTGGGCCACTGGCCATGGCTGGAAGCAATATACATTACTGGATGGCTTTTTGGTTTATCCTTTGTCATCACTTTATGTTTTTCTGCTTATTACAAATTAATTTGGGAATGCAAAAGATCCAGTGTGCAGGCCATGTAATTATAATAAAACTACCATCATGTAAAAATCACAGATTTGATTTTGAAAATTATTTAGTGTTTGCTTTAGCTTTTTCTTTTTTTTTTTCCCAGATTAACAGTGGAAAAAGCGAGAAGAGAGAGTAGCCAGTCTTCTCTGCTGGAAACCCAACACAAAAAGCTTTCACACATTAAAATCACTTTAAGAAAGTGATTTTCCTGTTCTCAATTTGGACCCGTGCACTATACAATTCTAGCTCCATCCATAATGAGAACTGGAGACTAGACACCTTATATAATGCCAATAATACACTACTGGGCTCATAAGAGCTATCATATATACTACTGAGAGAAAAAAGGCACGCTCATTTTTAAGATCTTGTCCCAAAGACCAGCCAGTGCAAATTTCTGCTTGTGTTCTTTGGAAGCCTGGAATTTGATCTTCGAGTTCAAATAATATTCTTTCTAAATTAAGATAGTTACTGCCTCAATGCCTTGCAATGTAGCTGGGCCATAGTCCTCCAAGCTGTGAGAGCAGAGAGATGATTCTGGCTAATTTATTGTAAGATCAGGTTCTGGTTCCTCTGTCTCTAACAAAGCAAACCAAATTCCTTTACAGAGCAGATATTTAAATTTTCTCTTTCTCTTTTTTTTAAAGGGACCATTTTATAAAAGCACGTTACAAATGAACACCTATGTTGCCTTGTACAAATTTGTACCACAAGAAAATGAAGACTTGGAGATGAGGTAAACTCCAAAATATTTGTTAGTTGATTTGACACATTTGCACTGATGGTCATATATGACTTTGGGGAAGGGAGGGTTTCTTCTGACATTTTTATAGACATAACCATCAAGATACATAGATGTTCTCACAGTTAAAAAGAACAGGTGACCAATTCTTTTGGCAAGGATACAATAGATTAAAAGTTTCAAAAGCACTTATATTACTTTAGAAGCAAGAGGGCTTTCAGCTATAAAATGTTCTCAGTTGCTTTGTTTTTCAATCAGAAGTTTTCAGCTAGGAATTCTCCAGCAGCTCTCATGCTAATGCTAAAAATTTTACCTGTCCTCTTTAGTCCTCCCTCTTATTCAGTCATGTCTGAAAAAAGAGAATGGTGTCCAGCTGCTGGATGGCAGTGTTTTCAGTGAGAACTTTGCAAAATAACCTTGTTAATTGCTATTTTTAGCACTTACTTCCTCAGTTCTGCATCAGTTGCTTGCATTACAAGGTCTAATCCAAGCCAAATGAAGGAAAAGGACAGCTTTTCTTTCGCTGAAATTATTTTGTTCATGCTACTCACATTTTGCATGCTCTTGCTGGAGTTCTTACTGTGAAACATGTCGCCTGTCTTCATGGCATCCCTATATCAAAATAACCATGCATGTGCCACAGAATTTAGTGAATTGACAGAGAAATGCCCCTCTCCTCAGTGTCTCCAACACTGAAAGCCTTTTTCCTGTTCCCAGCTGTGCCTTCTCACTGCTCTTGAACTAAAGGGGGGATGTAATGCAGAAGTTACAAGTTTTCTTATCATTCTGCTTTAATTTCATTAAATTTATGCCTTTTAATCAGGCATTTCCTGATCATATTTTAGGAATGCCAGCTCTTCAGGAATTAACCACAGTATACGGCAACCTTTAGTGCAACTTGCCAGCTATTCTGCTTGAAAGATTCCACTTTGCATCCTGCTCTGTAGGAGTGTATTCCATCTTGTGCATTTCTTCCATGACATAGAATGTCTCTCAGAAAAGCCTGCACTGGACTACCCTCCTCATCCAGACACAGAAATCCAGAAAACACATCAACCTTCCACATTTTAGGGGAAAAAGTAGCCTGTGGTCTGAAACATTCTCTTTCAGGGGACACCAGGCTCTTTCCAGGGATACCACTAGGATTTAGACTAGTGGTACTCAACCACAGCAGTACTGTTTGTCCCCTTGGTCAGAAATTCAGTAATAGATGTGTTAACATTGTTCCACAAGGGATGCCCAATAGCTGCTAATGTTGTTTTGTTACTGCAGAGCCAGGCAGGATCCAGCTCAGTTACATGAATTCCCATTTAGCATAGTTGAGGTGCTGGAGGCGGGTTCTGCAGAGGAATGTTGTCAAGCACTGTCCTGGGAACCTGAGCTGGGAACCAGCTGATCAGCACTGATCAGCTCCATCATAACAAAGGGAAGTAGCAGGGAAAGGACCTGAAAGGAAGAGTTAGGGCAGATTTCTGGAGTTCCCAGCTCATCCCTGAGAGGACACAGTGAGTGGCAGATTACTGCAGTGAAGATGTGTAGCCCTGATTTCAGCTGAAATTAGAATTTACCACAGCCTGGATTTCTTCCCTAACAGCAGGAGCAGTCAGTTGGATTTTCCAGTGCTCTGGCATAAGTAAAGTAGGACATTGCAGTAATATACTTATTCTAAGAGGTGGCCTTACATTACAAGAGAGAATCCTAAAGACAAGCTACACCATGTTTCAGACACTGCAGTGAATAGAATAGAATAGAATAGAATAGAATAGAATAGAATAGAATAGAATAGGAGTAGTTGGAAGGGACCTACATCAGTCTCTGTAGGGCCTAGCCACCTTGCCACCTCCTGAAACCTAGATCACTGAGGTAGAGCAAACAACTTATCCAAGGTTGTGATTTACAGAAGAAAAAGATGAGACCTGGCTGATTTCAACCAACAGTAAGAACCAAGTGGATTACCCCCTATCAGGGATTAGCAGCCTAAATCTAGGGTGCAAGAATAACAAGACCAGATGGGATTTCTATTTTGAATCCTTTTTGGAGATTAAAGACATCTATATTAGCTCTCTTCTAGGAAAAAAAAAAATCAACAAAATCGACAGATCTTCAACCTAAAATTCTCTGTGCTCAGGCAAGTGACAGGGAGAGATTTTAGGTTCAGTTGTCATCTTTCTCTGGCAGACAAATAAATTTATATTTTCTGGGTTATTTTTCTAACAGCCAGGTTGAAGAGTATGGGTTGGACAAGGGTCTCTAAATCCTTCTTGTTGAAAGTGTTTTTCCTTTCAGTGTAAGGGCTCCAATAGTGTTGGCCCCAGTCTATTCCCTTTGAAGTTATGGGTTCCCTTAAAACCTATTTGAGTGTTTAATATTAAATAATAACTGCAGTAAAGGATTCACATATTCTTTCCCATTGAAAAAAAATCTTTTACCACTGGGATACCAAATTGTCCATTTTCTCTAGCTTTCCTCCTCACCTCTGTAACATTTAATTATTCCAAACACATTGAAACAGGTTCTTGAGGAGGGCTTGAAGAAAATCCTGTTTCAGATTGCACAGTGTTAGAAGACTAAATGCCTGTTTCTCCAGCTGTCAGCACCAGTGATAACTGCTTGGAAAGTGGACCAAAGAGGCCCACCACTGACCACACCTCCAGCTGCATCCTGGACAGTTCAACATTTTCTATGCATGCTCTGAAAAAGCCTGTTAAATTGGACCTGTTATCCATCATAACAGAAGTTCCAGATGTGTTTGCAGGCTGTTGTGCTGATACCTCAACAATACAGTGAGCCTAACAGGGAAAGCTGACTAATTAGGGGTCAACAATTAATTTTATTAAGATCAAGAAATGTCTCTTATCCAGCAAACAGAGCTTTCTGGAGTTAATCCCTTTGGAAATGGTCTCCCACTTACTTTCTACAATATACCATTATTATAAGTACGTAGGAATGTTGATAAAGTGCCACCAGTGGGGGGGAAAAGGTCAAATAACTGTTCAACTACCTGCACAAAATCAGCTTAGCAAAATTTGCTATTAGTGTTTCCAGACAAATTATTCTCCTAGCTCTGCTTTGGAACTAGTCAGCTGGATGCTGATACTTAGCAATTACAACTCAGCACCACACATTATAAAGGTAAATATGTCCCATTCAAATCAAAAAGACATTCTTGGGCAGAATTATATCCCTGCTGACTAATTGCCTTTGTCAGTAAAATAGAAATATTTTCCTGCCACCTTCCTTCTGCAATCACAGCTTGAAAACACAGATGATGAAGTAGTGTGTCCCAACAATGTGAAATGTCTTAAAGTAAAGCAATAATGTCTTTAACAAAGAAGGACTGTATTTTAAACAGCTCCTTAATAAACAGGAAGCAAAACTTCCAGTTCACACATGTTGTCTCAAAATAAAGAGCCAGCCCCGAGATACAGAGACTGTCTTTCTACATTAACATGTGTGAAAATGAAGAAAACCTTGCCACCTTATTGCGTCTACCTTCAGTGAATGCTGAGACAAAATAACCACCTAAGGACCACCTTCCTATTAGAAAGAAATTGTGAGAGCTGATTCAACATGACAATTGAGAGTCATCTTACATACTATTCCTCTTCTAATTACAGGCCAGGGGATATGATAACACTTCTGGAAGACTCTAATGAAGACTGGTGGAAGGTATATGCTAGTCAGTTTATATCTGTTTTCTTTCCAAAAGAAAAAATATCTTGTTTTCAATACTGAAATTGTATCAAAGCTTCTACTGTTAACAATCTTCTACTATCAATATGTTTCTTTCATAGGGGAGAATTGATGACAGAACTGGATATTTTCCTGCTAACTTTGTTCAGAGAGTGCAACAAAATGAGAAGATTTACAGGTGTATCAGGACATTCATTGGCTGCAAGGAACAGGGACAGATAACTCTGAAAGAGAACCAGGTAAGATCTTCTGTGCTGGACCCTCACTGGACTCAGCAGAGCATCCAGCAATCTTACCAATGACTGAAAGGAAAATTGTGCAAGATGAGGACAGGCAGATTTTTTTACTGCAATTTTACAAGACTTCTTATTTGTATGGTAAGAGTGTCTAGTAGCCAGTTAAGACCGCTGTTTGCCTTGTGCAAACACATACTCGATGCCTAACATAGCCTGAATTTTCAGCCTCACAGACATTCATAGTGATACTTCACATATTTCTCACTCTCTTACTGACTTCAGAGGGATGAACACAGAGCCTTAGCAGTAGACCTTGTGTCTCTGAAAAATGATCTGGTTTTCTCCTCACTATTAGAGCTAATCTAATAAAAGATAGTGCCTCCCTCCCCAGATCTTAACTTACCTAAAGATCTAAAGACAGCCCTTGTCTTTGCTTCAACAGGAAGAGAGTTAAGACAGCATGACACAAAGCTGTAAATCCTAAATGTGACACTTGTTCACCAGTTGCAAGGTATATGTAATCCTTTTTTGTGTGTGTGTGTCACCACTTAAATACCCTCTCTGCAGGCTGTAATATATTTTAAGCTTTAAGTGCTCCTGTGAGCTTAAGTACACTACGCACAGTGAGAACTTGCGGGGTCCATTCACCCTGGCGTGTTTTCAGCAGCTCCTTCTATTCTGTGTCCTTCAGGTGGGCTCACTAGGCACAAGCCATGACCCAAAACCTGCATTAAGGGACAGGTTTGTGGCATAAACTCATCTAAATAGGATGATGACATACTAAGGGTACACACAGCTTGAGTTCTTTGGATACAATAGAAAGGTAGATTTTTTTCTCACTGCACCTTGCAAAGCCCAATGTTTATCTGCCTCATTAGGTCTTTCCTGTCCTGTGGCAACTGTATCACATCACCAGAAAAGGTTTGCCTTATAGCCTGAACAGCCACTGATTTTAATAAAGTAAAGAAGAAGTCAGAACCAGTGTGGACTTGAGGGCTGTAGATTTTTCCATACAGAACTTCTTTCACAGTGCTTCACTGCACTGGTGGATAAGATTAACTTACAGCTTGGTTGCTGCTGATTTGTGGCATAGCAAAACATAAAAGTGCTAACAATCCTTGAGTGCACACAGCTTTTTAAGGAAGGCACAGAAATACAGTGACCAGAATATATTTTAACTGACCCTGTACACATAGTGCATTGGGCAGCTCTGCAGTTTCTAGAAATTAAGTTTCTTACCTTCTTTTGACCAACATCTCTTTTAATTTTTTTCTGTCTGTGCACACAGAAAAAAAGAAATATTTCCAGAGCAGAACAAGAGCTTTTGGAGGCTTTATGTTCTAAAATAAGCAATACACAAGGGCAAAGGTAGGAAATGGTAGTGTTGGAACATGGCATCCCAGCATGAGGGAATGGTCAAGATCTGTGTCATTTCTCATTAGTGGGCGTACCAGATCATCTCTGTCAGCGTGGCTACTGCTGCAAGCAGTGAGAGCCCGGTTGCTTGCCTCAGTTCTCACAAAACCACAGTTTCCAAGTGGGCAGCTCTGGCAGCTTCATCTAAAAACAAGAGCCTTCCTATTGTCCCTATTTCATAATAGCATCATAAAGGGAGCTCAGAGTCAGGGTGCCTCATCCTCTCTGGCACGGCAGGAGGTAAAGAAAGGGATGAATCGATCCTGTCCCCCTACTACCTCCTTTTTTAAAAAAACGTTTTCAGCTCTATCTCAAGCCCACGCAAATGCTGAGGCTGAATATGAATGCTGTCTGGTGCTTGCTCCATGTGGGAGAGGCTTCAGAGGAAGAAAGAAATAAATATTTTTTGTGAAACAGGGGGCAGAGATCAGACTGCAAGAACACATGAATGCAGAGACATGAGAGGAAAGGAGCAGAGCAAACAGATCCCGCTCCACTCTCACACCAGTTATGCAAAAGAAGGACATTTAAGCAGCCTGAAGGCCATTTTGAGTAATTTCCAGGTGGGACAGCCACAGTGAGGCCATGGACACTTATCTGCTTCCTGTTGTCCCTCCACACAAGGCACAATTTTTTATATTTTTTTTTATAAAAAGACAACTCTGCCTTCACTGTGGAAAAACTCTTCTTTAGGAAGAGATTTTAATTGTTATTGAGATTTTTTTTACTTTAAAAATCTATTTTATATTTCCAAAGTCAAATTTCCTTTCTTCTTTCTTCAGCCATTTCTCGTATTTTCTGTCTTTTATTTCTCCATTGTCTTCCATGTGAAGCAGAGAGAGAAGTGCAATAGGGGAAGGCATGGATAAAACAAAGTCATCTGAATGGGGCTTCTGGGAAAACTTGGGCAGAATTTCTTTTGTTTGTCTTTTGGTCTGTTGGGAATTTCTGTGGAGTGTCATCAGCTGTGTTACCTGTCTGTGGGCACAATGTTCAGAGTGCTGTGACTGCAATACATGTACTATGTGCAAAGCACTGACTTCTTCCAGATTAGCAAGCAGGGGAGATAATTCATCACTACTTATTCCTGTCAAGTCTCACTTTAGCTAGAAAAACTCATTAACTGGTCTAATAAATTCCTGTGACTATAGGATGGCAAAGTTACTTCACTGAGTCACTTTCCATGTGATCTAACAAGAGCACAGAACCATTCTGACAATGAAAGCAAGGATGATATACTAAGAGAAAAACTTATCCAGTGACAGTGATATGAATTTTCTTTTTATTTCTTGATACCTTCCATGGTTTATCCTTCAGGTCTCTGTCCTCTCATGCCCTATATGAAGTTTTCTGGGTAGAGAGTCTACTCTTGTAAGGCAAAAGGCAATAAATTCACATGAACAAAGCCACATGACTACGCTAAGAAAAGCCATTTTAGGCAAGCAGAGATACTTTCAAAGTTTGAGGCACAGGGAGTGACACTTTTTCTGGAATCATTTGGCAGGTTCATGCCTTAGAAATAACACTTGGAGTTTCAGCTTCATGCGAACCTTTCTGGCAAAGCCAATATTCAGGGAGAGGGCTGAAGAATAACCACAGTTTGTTCACCCATCTTGAGCAATATGCACAAGCTAGTCTTCACAAAGGATCCCTTGAAAATGTTACCATGTAATATGAAACCCAGGCTGGAGGAGAAAAAGCGTACTGCTTCAGAGATGCCAACATCTTGAACTTTAGGGTTCACTGACAGATTTTTGAGTCTTAAAACCAGTTCAGAAGATGACTGGGCACCACCAGGCTCAATCAGGGATCTGTAGGAGGTAGGCAGGCATAGCCCCTGACACCAGTAAAACAAGATTATCAATAAGGAAACCAAACCTGACCAATTTCAGTGGCTTTCTACACTTTTAAGCTGTTCTCACAAACAATATGAATTGCATAATTTCCAACTCTGATTAACTGTATCATCACTTGTATGTATATATAAGATTTTCTCCAGCCTGTAACTTCTGCCCTAGACTACCCAAATTCATTACCAAACATTATACAAATACTTCTTTACATGACAACAGGCTCTTATTTGACCTCTGTTCACAAAAGAAAAAGTCGCAATATCTAATATATCATCAATATTTGGAAAAGCATCTCTTAAAATGTCTTTAAGGTATTTGATCATCCTTATTTTTAAAAAAGTCAAAATAATCTGCTGTTTGAATGTCTGCTTTTACTTTGAAAAACATCCCACTCACACCTTTGCCTGGCTGCCTCTGACATCTACAGTCACACTAACACAAATTAGTTTAGAGCTGGGCTTTTTGTATTTAAATAACACAATTGATTTTAAATTGTGCAAGTGATCTTGGGCAACAGAAATTACCCCAAACGGTGACATTTGTAACAAACTGGGAATCAGAAGCTCTTTGCCTCATCCAGAGTGCACTGTGAGTTTACATAGAAGCCAGTGCAACAGACCCATTTTGTGATGAGTGTTTTACAAATGTCTCTCATCCACAAGGCTAGGCTTAATAAAGCAGGATTGGAGGACAAGTCTGCAGACCCAGGAAATCCACCTCTCTCAGGTCTTCTGATGAGCTTGGATGCTTTGTTGCTACTTGGCTTTTCACCTCATTTCCTAGGAGTTACTTTATGTCCCCATATCTTTGGGATGCTGTAAAAGAAGCTGAGCACCTAAGAGCATGACTCAGCTGCCTTTGAAAATCAGTTTCATCACAGTGACATATGCATTCAAATTAAATCACTTAAAAGGCAAACTCACCACTGACAGTGATGTTGCAGTTCTTCATGTGCTCCCCAGCTCTAAGTGCTGCACCTCACAGCTAGGCTGAAAGGGAACAGGGTCATTTTCCAGCTCTCTCTGAGTTCCATTGACATCAGTCTTGCTGAGAAGGGATGGGTGTCCCCATTCATTCAGGGATGCTGAGTGGCACAAAAGATTTGCAAGAGTCCAAAACAAGGGCACAGATCATTATGCATCCAGTCTAGTCCAGGTCTTCTTTAAAACTTTAAGTGATATAGGTAAAATGAGACAGTGTTTTCGGTCCAAAAGTTAGTGAAACAACTGATATAAAACTCTTCATCATCATTTGCACTATGACTCTATGGGTATGGAAACTGAAGTGCTCAGCATTTCCATCCCAAGGCTCACATAGGCAAGGACCTTGGTGCACTGGCAGCAGCAGATATAGAAGCTCACAGGTCCCTGTGCTGTCATTCTTGCAAACAGAAGACTTGAACTTGCAGACCTCTTGACCTGGCACTGTCTAAGGGCTCCAAGATAGCTCTTGAAACTGTACTGCCCTCATAACCAAAGTCCTATTTCATCAGAACCAGTCTGTGGCTGTCAAATACGTTAATTATGTGGAAGAAAGAAGAGCTGCAAAATGTTACAGCAATTTCAAAATTATTCCCAAAGAGAACTGGCCATTTAAGCTCAAATTCAAAGCACAGGATTTAGAAGAACAGGAATGACCATGCAGGTCAAAGGACAATTTCCTAATTGCTCATCTCCCCCACCTGCTCAGGGCTGACTGATAGATAAAAAATTCGCAGGGCAGCTGTTGACAAGTCCAGACAACAGTCACAATCTGAACGTTTGGGGGTTTTTTGACTATTTTTTTTAAAGACAATGAGATGAAAGAATGGCGAAGTAACTTTCTAATAACAGATCCCACTTTCAGATAATTCTGAAGATAACTTGCTGAGTGAGAAATAGCCTGAGGTGTGGTTTCTTACCCTGTGGCTTACTCCACTACTAATCTCTTGAGCCAGGGTGCAGGGGGGAAATCCCAACCATCCCCCTTTATGTTCCTGTCAAATTCACTGGCGAGTGGTTTCTCTGGCTCACTTTTCTAGTCAGGCCAGCAGCCTGCCACACAAAACACACCAGCCTGAGTAGCTGCCATTTTAAGCAGTTTCCAGCTTTATTCAGAAAACCATGACCACCTGTCAGTACCTGTGGCACTTCGTGCCTTCACAGTCATCATCTTTGCCATCTCTCATCAGCGCTAGTCCTCAACAACAGCTGATTCATTGGGTGAGATCCAAATCTCTGGATGCCATCATGTCCTCATCTGGGATTACTCTGAATTTACACCCATGTAAGAAAATCAAGAGCCAAATCTCCAGGCTACAACTTGTGAGTGAAATCCTTGGCAGCATACATAAAAGGGGATGAGAGCAAAAGTGGCCATAGATGGTATTTTATTCAGTCTTCTCTGAAAACTGCAGAATTTGGAGCAGCTCCAGGGCTTTGCAAAGTTCCAGCAGCTGTCACAGACCCAGGAGACCTCCTGAGTTGCACAGGATTATGAAAGTGTGACATATTGTGGCCGAGCTTATTCTGCCCCTGAACTCTAACCTTCCTTTGAAACAGTGAGAAAAAACTCTGCCATCTGGGGTCTGGCACATGCAAGGCTTAGTGTCTTAGTATGAGAGAATTTCAGCTGGAATTTGGGAGAATTCAGATCTGTGTATGGGCATGTAGAGTGAGAGTTCTCACATAAAGGCATTGTACACCTCATGCCCAGTGAAGATCTAAAGTTACCACCATAGCAGAGGACACTCACTGATATCAAGGAGCACTCAAAAGAGCAACAACAACAACAACAACAAAAATAATACCCCATTCCACTGAAAAAGAAGAAATCTGCTGTATTTTTCACTCCAAAAACAAAGAAAAACAGTGTTCAGAAAACTCAGTATTTTTCTTTTGTCCACAAATCATTCTGCTGATAATACAAGACAACAGGGGAAACCACTCTGTTCTTGCAATATGTTCTGCACAGCATCAGAGAGGTTAAGCAAAAAAATGCACCAGGCTTAGTGAGCAATGTAGACCTGCTGGAGATGTGATAATTTTGGGGATCCTATCAAAAAGCTAGAAGTCTTGCAGATATCTCCAGTTAGGAGAAAAACAGAATGATGTAGTGAATCACTCCTTTTAACCAGCCAGCTCTAGCTATGGAGAAACTGCAAAGGCTCATGGTAGTAGGGATCAACTGAATAGGGGAACTTTTCAATTAATGCTCCTTCCCACACTTGGATAGTCTTACATACTTGGCCATCCTTAGTCTTGTGCTTCTTTGCAGGCTTTTTCTCTCATTATTTCTTTCTCGGAGACAGAGACCATAGTACAGCAGTAGTTAGAAACACCTTTCACTGTCCGTGTGCTTTGCACCTCTCTGTTTTGAATGGTGATGTGACTGCAGAGAAAGCAGATGCTGTGCTGAGGAATCATGACATAAATGAGCTTGGCTGTTTTGCAACAGAACCTAAACTAGACAGCATCAATTCTAGACCTCTCCCACGCTTTCCATGTGATTTAGCCCAAACAACAATACATTATTCTTTCTAATTGCATGTCAGCCCCGTTGGTGTGCTCAGTCATTCTGCCCCAGGGATCCAATTCCGTTAGTGTTGAGTAGGCAGGATAAGAAAGAAAATTAATGAGTCCATTTACTTTCCAAAACTTTGTTTGCAGGTACAGAGACCCACGTACCTATTTCCAAATACTAGAAATATGAAGCAGCTTCACCGCCTTCTTATAACTTTTCATTTCCTTCTGGCAGCATCAGTGCTGCTACTAAATTTTATGCAACAACAGGACAAGCTGGCCTAGAATTCAGACATGGTATTTAGGTGTCACCCACAATAGTCATGCTGAAATGGATTTATCCAGGAGCACTTTAGAGCTATTTTTGTTCATTTCATATCCTCTGAATTATTGTAAATAAACATTGTAAATACTTATCAGACAGAGATGAGTGTTAGTCCAGAGAGAGGGCTGGCACTAACATCATGAGAAATCAGTGTGTGGAGTGGTCTCAATAGGACCGTGAGTTTTCCAGCTATATTTTAACCTTGTTTGACTAGTAGGAAATATATAGTTCTTTGGCACAGACATTTGAAAACAAGTCTTTATTTGGTGTGGTGCTGTGCCCAGTCTAATGTGCCTGTGCCACTAGGCTTTCAAATGGCTCAGCCATTACCAGATGTTTCAAGAAGGGCCTTAAAGTGGAAATGCCTGAGATGAGAAAGGTCAGGAGGAAATGAAAGCCTTTACCACAATGTAATATTTGTGCTATTATAAAGACCACATGATTTCACGACTGCTTCCCTGTGGAGTAGGTGTTATGGAAACACAGAGCTGGATTCAGGTCACACATTTTGGTATCCAAAACAGGCATCTGCAGGTGCGAGGGCTGAGTAAATATCATAATCCACTGCTTTTCTCAGAAGAACCGAGGCTCCTTTAACATTAGAAGAGAATATGCTTGCATTCAGGTGAGCTGCTGCAAGTGACCCATAAGTATTTTTCACCATCAGGTGTTGAGGGAGTCAGCTCATGATCTGAAATACCCATTTTTCTCATACACAGACAACTGCAGCATGATCATTACAGTAGGCTGAAGTCAACATTCAAGTTTCAAAATCTTTTATCCACCACAAAGTTCTTAACAATTTTGATATCTCTCATGCTTATGTGGCACTTCAGGGAGATAGGGGAACGGTAAGTCTCTAAATATGCGAGTTTGAGATTCTTATCAAAGCAGTGAGAGTCCAACAGGGATTGTTCTACTTATAGAAGTAACTAGCAGGATGTCTAACCTGCCTGATATATACCCTGGAATAATTTGTCTCTTTGATCATGGCAAAGAGCTTAACATTTTCATACCTTTTTTGTATTCAGATTTGTGTGACTTCTGAAAAGGAACACGATGGCTTTATCAAGGTATACAGCGGGAAGAAGAAAGGCTTTGTCCCCATAGACGTCTTAGAAAACATCTGATTCCAACAGCCCACTCCCTGCAGTGGGAGCCCTTTGTTGGCAATGCCTGTCTGCCTCATCTCACACTGTGTCAACCCAGATGGGCTGTCTTGCAGATGTTCAGGGAAACAGTGAGAAAACTGCAACAATATGAAGAAAAAGACATTTAGACTGCCACAGCAACACTAAAAATTTGAAAAGTTGAATGTTTGAAAGAAAATGTAGCCAGAAACCACCAGGGAAATGAGAGGCCCTTGGATTCTAACAGGAATAAGGTAAGGGAGGAAGAAAAACAAAGCCTGGGCTGATTTCTGGTGCAAGATGGCTGCTACAACCCTGATGGAGACAGACAGCTTGTTCTGAAGGACTAAACTAGCGTCCTGTTCTTGTGTCTTAGAAAACTGTTGGACTGCTTTCTTGTTTGAAGTATGTATTTTGGGGGAGGGGGGAAAATACTGTTCAAACTGTCCTCATACTACAGTCCAATGCTTGTAGTAGAGTGTGGCTGTGGTTCTACAGTTTTGTCCCCAATACCAACCGAGTTTAAGCGTTTAGTCCTGGTGTTTAGTCTCATAATAAATCGGTTTGGAGACACCGTGTGAATGTCAGTTCGAGAAATGCACTGTGCCCTGGAAGCTGGCAACTTTCTCTTTCTGTGCAATCTTCCCATAGGAAAGAGTAGCGAATTTGTGTGTCCTTTGTTTTCTCTGTATATGAACAAAAGCTCTCAGCATATGTTGGGTGTGTGTTGGCTGCTCTCATAGGTCACAAAAATAGCTGATCCTTGGATTCACAAGCCTGCTTGGAAGCATCGCTTTGTGTTTCCTTCACCCTTACCTGGTGATACAGAAAATGGGTAAAATGCTGGGAGACAGCCACAGGCTTGAAACATTTTATATTTTTCTGTGTTTATTGCACTTAATACATTTTATATATTAATCCTATTTATAAAAAATAAAACAGTTGTATAACCCACTGGAAGGCTGAAAATGTTAGGAAAGGACAGGCTGCATACAAGACTGAAGTCTGTAATTATCAAAATGCAGAACTTGTGACAGAAAGGCACTGAGTGTCTTGGTGGTGTGCTCACACACCAAAGCTCTCTTCTCCATTTGCTAAATAGAAGTTTTGGAGATTCAACAGTAAATACACCAACATAAATTTTTCCTTGGCATAAACCACCATGATCATCCCTTGAGTCTTTTCCATGCTAGTGAGACTGTGCAGACATCCCTGTTTTGTCCATATAAGCCTCCATCTTCAAATGTGTTCTGGGCACAGGAACCTTACAGGGAGTGGTCTGTGGGACCTGTGAGTCTTGACTAAATTCCACAAGTCAGTCAGTGCCAACTCTGTTGTAGAGCAGGGGCCTATGATATTTGAAGACAAGGAACCTAATTTCCAAGTATTTAATTGGATGTAATTGCACCAAATACACTTAAACAGCTTAGCATGTATTATGACGTAGAGATTAAGCCCTATCCTAAAGCTCCCTGCTGAATTCATGCCTTCTTTGACTAGCTTGAAAATAAATGCCTGTCTTTTCTGTGACTAACCACAAATTGGTGTCCTAAATCCTGCTACTGCATGCCAGGCTAGTATAGGCCTTTGCAAAGTTGATGCTCTTTCTAAAAAAAGCAGTTACTGATCCTGTTCCCATGTACTGAGTCAGGTTGAATCTGTGCTGCATGGCCCAGGTCTCAGTAGCTGAGTTGCCCTATTTCAATTGCTGATCTTGCTCAAAGCCTTATAAAATCCAGGTGGACTCTACACTTGACCAGAAGTTCTCAGAGCAGATTGGTCTTCAGTCTCTTAGAGACATATTTTGCTGCTCTTATGCATCCTTTAATTGCAGAGGAAGTTGCAGGGCTGCCAGCTGCTGAAACATGGCCTTTTGTAATGCAACTGGTCCATACTGATTATTAACAAACTCCTGGCTGATCAAAAGTATCTGATTTCATAACTTCTGTGGACATAGCAGCAGGGGGGTTTTTTCCCACTTCAAACAACATTTGCTCAGCTCATTTTCTTAAACAACCAATAAACTCAGTGGGAGAGGATTCTGATAATCCTTAAGGATCAAGAGGAAAAGCAGTAGAGACATATTAATCCAGTCTGCTTTATAAGATTATTTTTATATATATATTCACCCATTCAAAGGAAAAACTCAAATGTTTGTTACAACTGAAATATTTGCTACTTTTTTGATCAGGCCTGTCAAGTGGAGAAAAGGAAATCTGTATTAACCTATACATATGTGCTACTGTTTACATGATTGCATCATACTGTGATTCCCCTCCTTTTTCAGTCTTCTATGACTTTGATTTATCCCTACAATGTGCATCATACTATTCAAAGAATTATATTAATATTACCTACAAATCACAATGGCCTTTAATCAATGTCAGTTTTATTCCTTTTGATACTGAGCAATAAATAATAAAGTGTCTGAGTAAAAACAAAAAAGGCCTTATGTGGACTGCATTACATCTGAGAAACTATTGCTTCTGAACCAAAGTTTTCATGTTTATCTTTTCTTTGTGTTTTTGGTTAGTTGCTTGCTTGCTTTTGTCTTTTTACTGGGCTTTTGCTGCCATTCAATATGTAGATGTAATTTATGCTTAATTTAGCAAGAAGCACATATCATACATGATTCTTACTTTAAGCATGTGATTCATTGGCTATTTCCATGCTTAAAGCTGAAGTACTTTGCTAAATTAAGGTCATTTTACTCAAATTTATTTTGGATGCCTTACTCTTAATCCAGACAAGTATCTCATCACTTTTTTTACTACCATATCCAGTTTGCAATAGGTGCTGTGTTAGCAAGCAGTTAAAAATCAGACAGAAGATGAAATGAATTTTATCTGACATATGTTAAGAAAAATCGAATTTTAGGAGATAAATGCTGCTCAGATTTAATTTAATATTCTGCTTAATAAAGACTATGTGATGGTTGGAAGGAGGATAGAAGTGTATGTGTCTTGACTTTTTTGCGTCAGACTATGGAATTTTCAGTTACCCAACTTGGAGCACAGTCACTAAACCCATCAGCAACAGATGTTACTGAGCATTTCCATTTAAAATTTACAGCACTTGCACTTGCCACATTTAGCAAACCATTTTTAATGTATTTCTGCAATGTATGTAACGTGTGGACTCAGAGGGAAGTTTTGTGGTAGGGCCACCATGAACACTTGTTTCTGGCACCAGAAAGTAGTTTTAGCCATTCAACATCTCATCACAGCATAAAACTGCCTATAGAAAATTTTCCTATGTGCTAGGAACAGCTGACCAACATGAATTGAGTATTCCCAAATCATGATCTTCTCCCTTCCGTAAATAATACAGTATCACAGCTTACTATGACCTCTTCCTACACTTGGATTCAGTGACTCCATCTGGAGATGGATGCTGCAGCACAGCACCATTCAGCTGTGGATTCATTGCCCCAGTGGAACTACCACACTTATGCCTACAAACTTTGGCTACCTTAGAATTGCTTACAGCCCTTTTATCTAATTATTTGTCGAGATTTGATTGACTAAATATAGCACCCAGTGCCATCAGAGGAACATGCACAGGGTCGGCAGAAAGTGTCATGGGAGACTTGGAAGAGCTGCAACCTTCTAAAGAAGCCACTGGAGACAATGTAGGTTTTCTAAAATGGAACTAGACAGATGTCTTTGTAAAATTAACCCAACTCATTTATTTTAAATATGTGCAGACAAGTCTGATTTATTGAGCATTTAAAAGACATCTTTCTTTCCATAAAGGATGCTGAATAAAGGCAGTATGCCATATCAATCTTATCCCATTTAAATCCAAAGTAAAAAAGAACCCTTGAATGCCATAGGGACTAAAATTTATTATTTTTCAAAAGGCTCATCAGTGTTACTCTTCTCCCAAAACCTATGATGTCATTTGTCTGATCTATTTATATCTGTACCAGATAACACCTGCCTACCAGATATCTTGTACATTTTACCCTACCTCTGAAGGTACTGCTCATGATTATTATTAGAAATGAGGAAAGAGATGCATTTTTTCCCCTTTTTCTTTTTATAGAATTTCTTTTGCTGGCTGGTGGGTAAGGGTCACTTCCTAAATAGAACACATAAAATATAAGGAGGGAGGAGTGTGAATGATATTCCCATGCATACTCCTTCTGTACTTTGCTCTACTACAAAGAGGATCAGACCAACACAAGTGTTTCATTTCATATTTGAGGCATTTCATAATAAATGCAGTCCCAAATTATCATCCAGATTTTGCACACTACATTTTGCAACGCAAGGAGAATAAATATTTTCCCCAGTGGGAATATATGTCATCACAATGTTGAGTTTTCCATAGCTAAAAAGAGCATCTGGATCTAAGAGGTACATGGGAGTTATTTTTAAAACCATCCTTTATATAGAAAACTGCTATGTGCCTGGAGAATGAACACTTGGCAGAGTTGGTACAAAAGAGGCCCAGAAAAATTTTAGTAGAACTGCTGCAGGTCAGCATGTACATCCATCTCCTAAGTGCCCCAAGAAACTCTGCACAGCACTTGCCTACATTAATGTAATTTTTTCAATCAAATGAGCTTAAATTAATTTCTTATTTTATTCATGTATGTACAAGCAACACATGTATAAATATGTATGTATATCTTATATACATTACCATCAATCCAATTGCAAGAGTACATACCCTTAAAAAAATCTGGCATGACTGAATTTGTCCTTATCTTACTGTGCTCAGCACCGAGTTACAGTAGTGGATGGTGCCCAGTAAGTACTGAGACAGGCAGCTAGATGGACAAAGTCTAGAAGTTTTACCTGTATTAGACAATGTGTATAATATATAAAGTCAGAGTTGCAGCAGTTGAACTGGAAATAATGCAATACATCGAGCAGAGTCTAGATGCTCACTGCTCTGAAGTGCGCATCATTCATCAGGCAAAGAGAGAGGACTGCGTGCCACGTACAAATTGGCAGCCTGAAACATTGTCAGAACATCATGTAGATCATACTGCTTTGACCCAGTGACTCACAATAATGAGATATTGAAAATAAATAATAACTTCTCCTGGGACACTTGAAGGAGAGGAAGCCAGGAGGCTTTAAAATGTGCTAATCAGTCACACATGCACACCATGAGAAGCACACCTAAATCTACCTTCATTAGAACGAAGTAAATCAATGTCTGGATAATTACTATGCTACCAGCAGTTTTCCAGCTGACAGGGTCAGAGGCTGACAACACAAAACTGAGAGACCATGAGAGTTGTTTCAGCTTTGCATCACAAACAGGAAAAAATGAGACATAGCTGTGGATAAAATTCAATGTTTAACAGAAGCAGTGTAGCAGTAGTACTGAAGCAAACCCTTCAATTTGTGTTGTCTGTTCCACGTAACCCTCTCTCCCTGGCAGGCCCAGGCAGCACATCCCACCCCTTGCTCTCTTCCAAGGGCAGTACTGCAGGAATGTGGGCAAAGCAGACCTCTGGGCTCTTTCCAGACTGCCCACCCCATGCCAACAGAGCCAGCCACTCTTCCTTTCAGCCACTGTCTTTCCAGCCATTCTTCATTTCAAGGGTCATGCCAGTTCAGCTTCTGGCTGCCAACTGCTTGCCCTTATTTGTAGCAGAAGAAAATAATAGTAATAATAATAATAATAATCAAATATAATGAAGTATTTCCAAATAAAAATTTGGTAGGGGTTCGGATAAAGCATAAGCAAAACCGATNAGGATTACTTTAGTTCAAGACAGTAAATAATAATAATAATAATAATAATAATCCCAAGGAAAACAGCAGCCAAACAAAGCAGTAGTCCCCAAAACCTTGGAGTGTGGCCTTCCTGCTAAAAATGGTGGTTCTTTGTGCCTCCCTGAGAGGTGTCACTCACCTCTCCTGCTCCCGGTTGTAGGAGATGGGGGTGTTAGAGGGACCCCTGGAATGCCCTGGGAAAGTGTGGTTGTTTGAGTTAGGAGATACACTGTGTTATTCTCCCGTGCCTCTCCACAGAATACCCTTCTGTGTATTTTGATACATTTGTATCCATTTTCTTGAAGCACTCTATTGTATTCACCCTCTGTCCAGATCAGCCCATATACCCTTCTTTCCTCATTGGTTATTTCTGTAAAACCCTCTTTCCTCCCATTCTGTTTAGAATGTATCTGGTCACAACACACTCACCTCATGTTAGCCCTTCCCACGAACCTTCCTGATTGGATCATGTATCCCTCAACCCCTCCTATCCACTGCAGCGTATATATACTGAACCCTCCTCCTGTGAACTCTGAACTGACCCTGGTGTCCTTCAGCTAGTTTTTACCTTACCCCACAGCCCCTCAGATGTACCGCACCCCCTTCCTAACTTTGCCTCCTGTGCCTTTCCACCACCTTCGGACCCTGCAATAAATCAGCTGGATTTATCCAGGACTGAGTCTCCCTCCTTCAATCTGGTGAGAAGAAATATCCATCTGGGGGCTGGGCGGAAGGTGGGCTGTGGGAACTGCCCCAGCAGTCCCGCTGGTGTCCCGTCAGCACCAGCCCAGGGGTTTCTGCTAGACTGAGCAGGACCCGACCCCTTTACCCGGTCCTTCTCTGTCTGGGCAGGTTGCACACCTTTCTCACAAGCTATCCTCATTTTACATCCACTGAGTCTCACTCTGTCCTGCCAGGAGAAACCTTTCAGGCCCATCCAATGCATCTGCTCTGCTAAATGTTAGCTGTCAAGCTATTTGTCCCAAAAAAAGGCAAGTCTGGCATTGGCCCTGGCTCAGCAGCCTTCCCACAAGGACATCTATGAACTGCATGAAAAAGCCTCTTTCAAAGGGATATGGACCTGCTGTGAGCCCCATCCCCACCAGCACAGGGGATGGGCAGGGTCCACTTCCATGTGATGAAGGATGGAAGGGGGAAAACTATCTTATTTTGAGCCTTTGGAACAAAGTCTGTGTCTCCAAGCCCAAGTGTTACATGAGTTATACTAAACATGGAAGAACAACTTCTGGTTTTAGCCCATCCACATTCTTTATTACTCTGTATCACCACATTTTGGCTCAAGAAATGCAAAGTGAATGCAAACCTTTCTTGCTTTTTCTTTCACTCACGCCACATCCTAATCAGCTGTTGTCTTGTGTCTTTCAGCTCAGTCTTGCAAAGGTCTCCCCTCCCTGGCTTTTCCCTTCTTGCCACAGGAGATGCCTTCTGTGTATATTATCCAACATCATCCAGCCCCATTGCTGTACCTGCATCTCAGCCAGGGCTGAATATGGCCAGCACAGCCACCTGGTTTGCAATTCATCCTGCTGCAAGGCAGCATAGGGTCATGAGGGTTCTTTAAAACTCCATGGTAGACCACCTAAATGTAAGTAGACCCTAGATGAGTACTGGGAAGCTGAATTATTTGTCTGTGGAATTGAGTGTGATCAGACGCCTACTAGTGTTACTGGCATTTATATGGTTTGTAGCATTTTACCATGTAAATAAAACGGTAAATACACAAAAATAGTCCAAGACAAAATTAATAACTTACTCTTATGCCTCATCTTATACCTGCAACTTTTAAACTGCCTGTTGTAGTTTTTCTGTAGAGATGCATACAATCCTGTGGCTTCTGGAGGTTACTGTAATACACATTATTAGTACAACTGGCAGGCAAATCTGCTTTACTGACATCCTGAAACTAACTCACAGGTGCTTTATGGAAAGGACAGAAAATTTGTTTAATCCCTTTACATAAGTCTTCTTTGGATGCTACGGCATTTCTTGCAGTTTTCCTTAGGAGTGCAAAGACTGGAAGAGAGACATTTCTTCCTGAAGACTACAGCACCAAGAGCAGTGCTATCCTCCACATCACTTGCAAGGGTCTGCTCTCTAAAGACCCCAGAGACACCACAAAGCAACCGTGCTGATCTTCCACCCAAGTACCAGGACTGCAATGGGACATGCAAGCCTCCATGAAATGTTAATGGGGACAACTTCTGTATCCTGCACACTTACATGCATTTTGTTCAAATAAAAGCTAGCAGGCTGGGCACACCTGTATCTATGTAGCTTTTTTCTTAGGTTAGGTCTCAGCTGCCCTGCAGCAAGGCTGGAGTGCAGGGTCAATGTTAGCTGTGCAGAAAGAACCACTTCCCAGTCTGGGGTCAGGCAGCACCTGCCCAGGGTTGTCCACATTGTATTCACAGGCCACGATGCTATAGCTTGGTTTCTCAAAAATCCCGTGGCCTTTATGTTGGCTCATGTGACCTTAGTAAAGTTTGTGAAAATACAGTCTGCTTCTCTGCATAATGCAACCCCCAACACACAAACCATAACACACAAGCTGAGAGATCAGATGCTGGAGCTGACACATAGTTCTTCATCTGACTGCACTGTACTCACCCCTCTGACTTCAGTTACATGAGATCTGCTAATTGAGGTGGAAGCGCCTTAATTTCTTGAGTTTTAAATGCTCTTTGAGAAGCCTTCCTACTTCAGTGCTCCAGTTACCCCCCTCATAGAGTTAGATCACTAGTCACATTTAATGTTAGCAATTAATAAACAATCTGCAGCAGGCCAGAGGCATCAAAGGAGTGTCTTGCCTTCAGTGCTGTACCTGTAAGTGAACTCCTCTGCCTGCCAGATCAGTGTAGCATTGAGTAGTAAAGGTAATAGGAATGGTCACTTTTCCTCTCATTCTTTTACGGGGGTTCCAGGTTCCACCTCCAGACTAAGCCACATCCTCAGCCCCTAAAAGTCCTTTCTGAAGGCAGGCATCACCAGGTAGTGGTCTTTGTATGTTTTAACTTAAAGATCAGGATGATACCCCCTGGCCCCTCAGAGTAATACCACTTTCATAGCCAGATTTTAAAGATGTTGCCCTTTTGTAAGTCAGATTTCACCTTCTTTTAAGCAATATCACTGTTGCCTTGGTCTCATACCATCCAGTCAAACAAAGTCCTGACAAGTAGATAGAGCAGCATCTAATGTAATGTTCTAACCTCTGAGTCTCTCCATGAAAAGATGAAGAGTCAACACCTGCTTAGTAGAAATCCAAACACAGGTGGGGTATGTTCCTTGCCTTCCCCCACCATCTGGGGAGCCAAGGAAGGAAGAGCTGACAGTGCTAATGAGCTATGTAGCAGCTGATGTGATTATCATCTGAGAGCCTGAGTAGGCTGAGACAGATGCTACTTATAGGGTTCATTGCTTTATTAGTGGCACCTGCTGACCAGCTTATGTGATCCACCCCTTAGCACACCAGATACAGAATAATATTAACTGACTGGTTTGAGTAAAATCAAATAACTGTAGGTGATACCAAAGCTGTACTCAAGGCTTCCCTTAAATGGTGGGAGTCCCAGCAGGAACTGTAAACAGGGACATAGACAATTCTTAAATAAAGTAAATATGCCATTCCTGCTTCCTGAGAATCTGTCTCAAATCTATTATGTCACCACAACTCGCTTATTCTCAAAACAGAATCATCAGCTTTGCACAGAGGAATGGTGAGTCTCTACTCAGCTGAAGCCTGAGAATAATCTAGTTAACCACGGGTTTGAGGTTATTGTAGGAAGGAGGGCCCAGCTGATGTTCACCTGGTCAGATTATGTGGCACTGAGGAATGGAGGCAGCTCTCACCATGGAGGGAACAGCACAAGGAGCCTTCAAGTGTGTAAAAGCCACAGGTGATTGTCAAATCACAGTGAAGCACTTGAAAAAATGTCCAGCACGGCAGATCATCACTCAAATAGGCAAGATGTGTTTGAGTGCTCAGTGTTGCCCTAGAGAAGATGAAGGGAAGCAAGAAGACTCTATGGATCAATTTAATCCCCTGTTTCCTGCATGGAATATCACCACAACAGTTGTATTCTGCATGAAGTTTGGATCTCTGTTCATCCATGCTACTGAGGGGTGAGAACAAGTAGACAAGGGTAATATAAATCCATTAAACATGGGACAAGGTGAGTTCAGTCTATAAACTACTTTGAGTCTTGTACCTCTTAAATCCAAAGTGTTACCACAAAACAGATGCTGGGCAGCAATTAGTACTCTATAAATCACTGTAGATTGAATTAGATTAACTCTAAAGTTACACTCACAAAAAGCATTGCTCTTGTTCTTAGGCTTATCTAGATTTTGAGGAACAACATAAGAGTTTAAAGGAAGGTGGTGTTAACAGTGTCAACAGGCACAGAAGAAATCTATTTTATGCTGCCACTCCAACTTGACAAGAGAAAAGAACTTAATCTTGTTAAGTTGTGTTCCCTCATTTAAATATTTTTCAGGTAATTAACACTGGGCACCAACAGAGCTGATGTTCCTTGAAGAAGAGTGAAACATTTATTACCCTTCTTGTCTTCCTTCCTGAAATGATTGAGGTGAAAGAAAGGTTAAAAAAGAGAGTCTTTTCTTGGTTGTCTTATTTCTCTTTTGTCTTTCACATTGATTCCAGGAATGGAAAGTCATTAATCACCTATCAAGACGGCATATAGGAGTTGCCTTGGGGTTAGAGAGGATTGGAGAAGATCATTTAAGCATGATAATTAATTGAAATTAGTAAGATGGGGACAAATTCTTCATTCAAAAGTAAGTAGCAGGTGATAGGCAACAGATTTGGACTGCAATTAAGAAAAATTGAGTGAAGAACCCTAGCTGATGAAGATGGAAAGTAGAAAATTAGTTATAAGGTAAAAAGAAAAAAATAGTAAAAGAATGGAGAAAAAAGTTTATAGTGATAATCCCAGTTTATTTATTGTTTTACATTATTCAGCTGGAAACCTCTGGCTCAGCCTTTCCTCCTTATTATGTTAGCTGTGT
Source organism: Ploceus nigricollis (assembly GCA_013399945.1). Lineage (NCBI taxonomy): Eukaryota > Metazoa > Chordata > Aves > Passeriformes > Ploceidae > Ploceus > Ploceus nigricollis. The sequence continues at coordinate 1,177,962 of VXBC01005334.1, forward strand.
CAGTACTACACAGATGAAGCAGTGGGAAGCAAACAGCAGCACCTTTCAGGCTCCCAAAGAATATTTCAGGCAGCAATTGCATTATGCACATCTGCGACAAAGTTTTCTCTCCCAGTTAGCCTCTGGAGAAACTGCAGGTATATATCCTGGAATGTTGCAGCTGCTGAGTTGCATGATATCTCATTTTATCTTTTGCTGGTTTTATTTACCCTGTGCTTTTGGCACAGCTGACAACAATTCCACCAGCCTTCTCTTCACACAAGATTTCCTCTGTGGAAAGGACTCTCTGGGAAGCTCCTGCTGACCACTCACCTCTCCCAGATTTGCTGCAGACTCGCAGTGAGGATTTTTACTGGGCAGAAAAAATGATTGCAACACCTCCTGCTTTTATGTCCTTTCTGAAGGAGGTGCTAAAAAACTGTTGCCTAATGGACTGCCTTGAAGAGCCAACACAACACAATAAATCCTGCCCACAATCTAAAATTACCAACAAGATTCCTGTGAGGCCTTTCCTCTGAAAAGTCTTATGTTAAGAACAACCGGGGATGAAATCTTTTTTGCCATGTTCAACAATAAAAAGCCTGCATTCAGAAAAGTCATTGGGAGATAAGACTTGACCAGCATACAATAATTTAACTGCAATCAGTTTTCACGTGGGTTACTTTCACTTCTTCATTAAGTTCAATACATTCTCTACTAAATAAATTTGATGTATCATACCCATGCAAAATGCAAAAAATTTCCTGATGGCATATTCTAAGTTGGAAGCTCAAGAAATCCCAACTTCGGCTACTACAAATTGCCATTTCTATAAGAAAATGGATTTAGAAAAAAATTTAACATGACAGTAGATACTGCTTCTTATGTACTTAGATGTTCAAAGACAATGTAGGGGCTACAGGGTTATGTGGTGTCAATTTGCAGGGTCTGCTGTTCTTCCCTGTTGAGACTATTTGGGTTTTCAGCCAAGATCTGATACGTCACAGGGAAAATAAACTATGCTTCTGTCACAATCCAATTTTGCCATTGCAGCAGCTGCTATAAAAACCCTTTGGTCTCAGAGGAAACTTGAGAAAGGGAAAAGTTTCCAGGAGGAAAAATTAATTATAAATTCATAAATATCATCAGCTGACTATTAATTGTTTCTGTCTAGAAGAAATGAGGAAACAGGACTAAGATTTTTACTTCAGAGACAGTCACATTTCCAGAATTTCTCTCCATGCTATTACTGAATAACTCATAATCTTTAAACTAGGGCAGAAGACTAAGTTTTCATCTTCTCTGCATCCCAAATGTCCGCCTCTTAGTGAATTCTGGCATGCAACCCTCAAAGGTCAGGTCCTCTTGGAAGTTACCTCTTGGAGCAGACTTTGGTCCTGGAATGGTGGTTTCCAGATAAATTCGTAATTACTCTCCCGTTCACTTTCATTTAAAAAAAAAAAAAAGGGTAACTGAAAGAGTCCCCTTTGAGTTGTGATGGGTGGCTTCAAAAAAGGCATCCACCCACCTCTTGGAGCTGACAAGAGATTCCTCTGCTACATTTGTGAAGAATCCAGCCATGACTTTTTTTTTCTTGTTGAATAAAAGAGCAATTTTGATAAATCTTTGATGACTTCTATGCAAAGTTCAATATTTGGTGCAATAATCATTTTTTTGCATAAATATCCTGTTCAGCTCCTAGGCTAAAGCACACAGAGCCAGGTTGATCTAGAGCATCAATCTTGAGGAAATTGGAGACATTCATAATAAGCTCTCAGACATATTTGCAATGCAAAGATAAACACCATTTATGCATGACTTGGCTCATTCTAAGTCTTGAAAGACTGATAACACCCAAAGCAGCTGTGACTGAGGTTCACACTCTGGGCTGTCATTTAGTGGACATTATACTAATTACAGTCCTGCTGGCTGCAGAGAGGAATTGTTCTGCAATGATCTGTGATGTTGTTTAAGGCTGCTGTAATCACATGTATCACATTTTCATTAATTGGAAATAAATCTCAAAGAACTGCAAATAAATCTAGGGAAAAAAAAGTTCAGGTAGCAGTTCCATCAAGATCGGGAACTTGAAACTAGCTCTGCTGCAACATGGCAGATTCCACTTTCCAAAAACAGTGTTTTCTTCAGATTGTTGGCTGGTACAGTTCTCTTTGCATGCACTATTACTGCTCAGTATATGGGGCATGACTCATGATACAGAATGATAGTAGAGAAAATTGAGCTTCTGAAAAGTGAAATTAAAGTGGAAAAGCCAAAGGAATAAATAATTCAATAGACAGACAGGTCTGGAGCATACAAATGAGATGTCTCAGGATAAGTTTCAGCCTGTCATCCAACCCCTGGCAGTGGGCTGTGGACACACTTTATCTTTCTAGTATCCTAAGGGAAGAGTCAAATAACTGTACGTGCAGCATGAGGCCACCTGCTACCAAGTGTAGGTGTGCTGGTACTTGAGGATCAAACACTTGTGTTTTTTCCCAGCATTCTCTTGCCTTTAGTCCTCTGATAAGCAGTCCCAGATCACTAGCCAGCTCAGCACCCCCTGCATCCTGCAAGGCTAAACACCCACAGCAACTCCTTGTAATTCAGGTCTCAGCACTGCAACCCATTCCCACACAGCAAACCTCCTGCTTGCTCTGGATGTAGTGGTTCCAAGCCCAGCCATACACCTTCCCTTGGGAGGAAAGCTGCAGTCCAGCCTTGCCCCCACAGTAAAGACCTCTATGGTACAAATACAATCATTTTTATGTTGTTTTTGATTGTTTGTTTGAGGTATTTTATTGAATAATCTGACTTGAACATTTGTTTCAAAGTTCTTCCTCTGAACTTTGTATTTGTCAGGTGGAGTCTCTTCCAGCATTATATGACTTCAAGCACTGCTTCCAACTAATAAATATTTGTGCAAACTTTGCCCATTTTTAAGGAAAATACTTTTTTTTTTAACTTCCAGTATTTCATACTGAATGGAATACACATGCAGGGCACAGTGCATAAGCTGAGCAGAGCATGACTTACCACCTCTGCTGCTTCCTTTGGAGAGCAGAAGAGATGGCATGTTTGGCAATTGGAAGGCAAACAGAGAAGGAACAGTCCTCTCAAATCTCTTGCTGCTGTGGTGGCTCTGTAGATATACACACAAAACTAAGTTAATTATCAGGCCTTTTTTTTTCCCCCAAATGACTATCACCCTGTAGCAAGATGCAGAGGCTAATGTTATAAAAGGGTGGATGGTTTTAAATTAAATTAAAATAAAACAATAACTTCATAATGGCTTTTCCAGAACATAAGCATCCTTCTAGAAAAAACATAATCAGATGTTATTGTAAAAGCTGATAAGCTTTCACGCCCAAATTGCCACAACATTGAAACCTAAATCCAAGCAACTCATGTATTGTTTGTTATCCTTAGCCTTTCACTGGGCATGCCACCTGCCCTTTTGTTCTGCCTTGTTTTCCATACTCAGAAATTAGCTGCTAAAACTCTTCTCAGAAATGCCAGGATATATGTGCCCAGGAAAGTCATCTAGTGTTGGCCTGCCCACTCACCCTCCCACTTGACAGACATCTTTTGTTAAATCAATTCCACAGGAAAGCCAACAGAACAGGCTACACCTTTCTATGAGCAAGTGCCTATAGCACTTGAGCTTTGATTACCCTTGAAACAACTGGGAGTAAAATAACACTGACAATGGCCTCTGTTATCTTGAAGAAGAGTGGAATCCTAGAGGAATAAATTAAATACTTGTGCTCCATCCTTACTTTTAATATGATGGCCTTCATCCTCATCAAGTCCCAGAGGTGCCATTGGGGTTTGTGTAGGCAAAAGTTTTAACTGTCAAAAGCTCATGGCTCTGACCAAACAGGTCCTAATCCTGCTTCACTTGATGACTTGAGAGTCTTGAAAGACTCTCATAGAACTGCTAATGTTGATGCTGAAGTTCCAGTTCAGCACTAGGCAAATACAGCTCTAATCTTTTTGGAAAGTCATAACAAGAGATACTACAAGGAGGTGAATCACCTGTAAACAGACCCATTCAAACATGCTGTGTTCTGGCAGCCCACAGACACAAGATCTCCCCCAGACAGACCTTTAGAGATATCACAGATCTTCAGATTAGGACAGTCACATCCTGGAAGTCACTGAAAAGAATATAAGTTCTACAGGTTTCCCACCCAGCACAAAATAAGTTTCAGGAGGAAGCCCTAGGGATTTAATAAAAGATCCTAGAACACATTTTAAAAATAAATATGTGACCTGCTGTAAGGGAGATTGTGTTGCCTGTTCAGGCAACACAGAGAAGCTGAATACTAACTACAGAGCTAGTTGCAATTTAGGTGCTGGAAAACCTAGTGCTGAAAAAGGCATAAAAAATGATGTCAGACACATCAAAAATTACTTTCAGCAAGACAGTTACTCAGAAACTCATCAAAAAGATGGTTTCTGAGTAATTTTTTCACTTGATGTTATTGCTTTCAGAGAGCAAGGCCAAGGCCAGTGACAAGTTCCTTCTGCCAAAGACATAAAAACCACCAAGACTTCAAAGATGAGAAAAATTCAGATTTTCCTGAAACGATTTTTGGAGCAAGGGTAACTGACTGATTGGACAAGAAGCCAGAAGAATGATAGAGTTTGACAAAGAGAAGACTTAGAAAACTATCTTCATTCTGCACAGAAGCTTCTAGCCTCAAAAAAGTAGTAACACTGCAAGACCAGGAGTAACACAGGAAATGTGAAAGACAGTATAGGGATCATGTCAGAACTTAACCTCAGAACTATCATTGAAAATCATTGTTATTAACCTGACACATAAAATCAATCACTGAGAGGTGTTTCCCTGTAAGTATCCTTAGTCCTATTCAAAGTATTCGAAGAACAAAAAGAACAAGAAGTTTAAATTACTTTAAACACTAAAAATGGCACTTACTTTGTCAAGAAAAGCTGCACAAGTGTTTACAGCATTAATCAGAGTTTTCAATTCTGTAACCACAGTTATTCTCAGCCTCAAAACCACTTAACAGTCAAGCAGTCACTGGGAGAGGAAGGGGAGGAGGGGAAGGGTTTGATGTCACACGGGGTGTCAGAGCAACGCTAACAAAGCCAGAGAAATCACAATAATGTAAAGCACATTTAATATAAAATACACGCATATTGCAAACCACACATATTTTAACTGTGGGGATTGTGCACATGCCAACATGACTGGCACATGAGTCAGCAGCAGTGAGAAGCAGCCCTGGGTGTTGACAGACACCTGCTCAGCCAGTCCTGTAATATGCAAAGGGCTTCCCACAAAAGCATTCTCCTAGCCAGGGAGGTACAGCAAGCACTTGCATTGGATTAGCACAAACTAGTCCAATAGCCACTTGTGCTCTCCTATACCCTGAGGTACTGGTTTTATGGAGGAAAAGATGCTGGGACCAGACAGGTTCCCTTGGTGGCCAGACCTGGCATGGAGTGATCAGCCATATGAGTTCATGTGTCACTGGTGGAAGCAGAAGACATGGTGGCAGGTGTCTGCTGGAAGTGACACAGAACATTCCTGATCAGTGCTTTGAAAGCAGCTTTTCTCCTCTTCTACATAACTATGCAATCTTTAGCATGGTCCTGGGAATTATCCTTTTTCCAGTACCCTGTTTGACTTTGTTGTTGATGTCATGGAAAAAAAGTAGTCAGTTGTTTACCAGAGCATTCGATTTCTTATCAGCAGATCTGGCTATGAATAATTATATCACTTATTAATACCATAGTAAGCCAGCTAATGGGCTACAGATGCCTAACAAATAACAGGATGAGAGAAGAAAGGGCAGATTGGCAGGAGGTTGTTTGCCTTTGTGAGGGTTGAATTATAGAACTGGCCAGGATTCAAAACTATGAATCATTAAGAACATGCACACAGCAGTTTTACATCAGTGAGCTCTATTGACTGTAGAGGAGCTAATATTGATCTACTAAACATATGTGAATGGGGAAGCAGGTCCCACATAGCTAAAAAAGTGTTTTAATGTCTGTCCTTTGAATTGTGTTGGTTCTCTGAAACACCCGCGCATTCCATCATGACCAGACCTTTATCCAAAGCCTTTGAAAGGACAGGTCTCTTTTCAGGTTCACAGTGACAGAAATCTTTGAAACATGACTGGAAACAAGATCATTGTGAGTTGCCATGCTTATCTTATCATTGTGAGTTACCATGCTTATCTTGTCTTGTATCTCCCTTATCACATTAGCTCAATTTGCAGTACCTACACTGATGTTTCTATTAACGGAGGCGTTTCTGAATGTAAAATAAAAATAATTAAAACATTATCTTGCCTTTCCATAGTAGCTGGGATGTATCTTCATTTGTGCAAATGAGACAAAAAGCTTGCCTCATTGGACTGCAGACTTAACTGTTGTGAACTCTGACATCACCAAGAAGCTGCTGTACAGCACTTTGTTCTTCACTCCTGAAAGGGAGGAAGAGTGAACATTGCATTCAGGGAGGGGAAGTTGACTAGGGCTGCTTTTCTACCCATAAATACACTTCATTGTCCATTATAGGAGATAGCCTAATGCTATTAGAGGCTATTTCATGGGGCATCAGCAAAAAATTAAACAGAAATTTTATTTAACCTGTTTTATTCAGAGGACTTGGAGACCCTGGACTAACATCAATTAGACCAGGATTATATGGGCTTCCACCAGCATGTTCTATCACAAGTTTGCATACAAAAAACATTTAGCACACTGGCATGTAGAAGGTAAACAGTGAATTTGGATCTTAATTATAACATGAATTTTCTTTATGTGCTCAGTTCATGCCATGGGTCATACATGCACCTTGAGTACCATATTTGCATCTCTCCTCAAATCTTAACATTTGATTGAATTTGTTCATAAAAGCCTTCACCAACATGGTCTCTCCCATCTCCAATGACTTTGTGCTGACACCCTCTTATTTTATTATTCCAAATATCTCGGTCACATCCCTGTCACTCTGAGCCATAATACAAGCCTACCTAAATGGGAGCTGGACATGGTCCTCTTCTTTCATTCTCACAAGCAGGAGCACATCCACAAACACTTAACTGTCTCAGCAACCTTCAGTAATAAAAATCAGCCCTGCTACTTGTTGAAATACAGACAAGAAACTCTCTGCAGGGTAGGGTTACTTGAAATACAAGACATTCTTCAATTCAAATGCTGATTTTCCATCTCTTCACTGTAAAGAAACAGGAGTGTGAGATATGCATCAGTTTCAAGGTAAAGTCTATTTGCAACATGATCTCCAAACATTGTGGCCTGTGCACCAGTAAACAAACTATGCCTGATGGAAATCTATCATTTCAGCTTTGGCTATTGAAAACCAAGAATACGTGTGATTTAATTTTCAGCTGTTTATGAAAAGGATGAACAAGGCACAAAGCTCTTTCATTTTTCCATTTAATCTGACTTGCCTCATAGAGAAACTGAGCCATAGCCCTTTGCTAACCCTTTTCCTTTGCTTTATGTAAGAGAAAGAGAGGGAGACTAAAGGAAATTTTTAAAAAGCAAGGGAGATAAAGTGATGTCTCAAATGAGCAAGGCATTGAAAAACATTCTAAACCACCAATTCACCTTAAGGTTTCCAAGCCTCCAGTTTCCCAGAGCCTTTCAGGGATCCAAACTTCATGCCTTGCTGTGGACCACAACATTATCAGCCTCTTCTACTGAGAAAGGACATAAGTTTTTAGATGATGGGGAACAAATGAATACTTGCTCTAAGACTAATCTTGGCATGAAAGGTCTCAGAGAAGGACTAATTTAAGGCTGATTTGCCTTGCACAGACATTTTGTATTGTAAAATTTGACCACTTAAAGTCACTCAGTCACAATAAAGCTGTACATCTAATTGCATCCTTGCTTTCCCTAAGATGCTTTTGGAAAAAAACTACATTCCTGAAAATTTAAGTTAGTGCAGAATATTTACAATCCATGTGCAGAAATCAAGCAATTTCACCATAGAGAGAAGAGTGTAAGCTAATGGAAGCAGGGCATGACAGAAGCTTTTTTATACTATCAAGTGCATTTGATGCAACTATTATATACTTCTGAATAAAATGCAGCCTTTCTGACTGCAGTAAAACTGCATCTGCAAAAATGAGAAGAAAATCTAGCTTACAAAGTAAGAGATAAAAAAAAAATAAATGGGAACGCTTATTTCCCTGAAATAAGATGGGAATACTTCACTTAAGGAAACTGAGCAGCTTTCAAGAACTGAAAGTTATTTATGGTACTTTTACAATTATCAGATTCACACCTTTTGCTCTGTAAAACATTTTTAAACATAGTGAATCAAAAGTAGTTTGATTAAAAAGCAATCTTTGGTATAGGGTCAATTAATTTATTTTGCACAGGGTTTCTAGTATTTCTAATTATTGTTGCAATGCCCCTAACACCTATTAACTGTCCTCCCCTTCAATTTAACATTCTTCATCTCAGACAAAATCCTGGTAATATTTGCACACCAACTCTTCTCAGGCATTGTGACTGCTGGATTTAAACCACTGCACAGTGTTGAATATCCTCAGACTTTAACAGATGTTACACCTGCTGGACTTTGAGCAAACTCTAATAGAGGTAACCAAGCCAGTCCAACTGGAAAAGGAAACTTGGAAGTTGCTCTGTCAGAGGCTTCTGCCACAGTGCAGCCACTTGGCTTCTTTAAAGGGAAGAACTGACCAGGAACGGTGGGCAGAAACCGGAAGAGGTTAGACCCTCTCCGTTTTGCAGCACAAGAAAATGTAGCCCTTCAATAACCACAGGAGTGGGAGAAGACTCACTTTAAAAGGGATATCAGAGAGAAGAAACAAGAATTTGAGTGGTCATGAAGACATGACAGAAAACAAGTAAAGATTCTTGCTCCATCTGAGCTCTGGATCCCATGAGGTACCATTTTCAGTCTCGTGTTTCTCACCATCAGTTTATTTGATGCTGTCTGAAGTAACACAGTCCAGTGAAATAAAATATCCCCACTGCTCCTTTTCACACTGATCCTGCACTCTGCTTAGAGTTTGGATTTCAAAGTTTCCTATTCATTCTCTGTACAGAGAGCTAATTACCTTGGCTAGATGACAGACCATGTTACTCACAGAGTTACACTGACAAACCCAGAAAATTAACTGAGGATCACATAAACTTCACAAATCCCATTTCAATGAGATCTTAAACCAAAAACTCTGAAGAGAGTTGCCATTCTCTGACTCTTCTCCACCTCCTAAAAGAATTCTGTCCAAGAAGGGAGCTGCAAAATGGAGATTGCTATCAAGAAAATCAAATTTACAAGAGAACCTAGCTATACTGCTCGGTTCTTAATGGTAGGCTTCAGTTACCTGCACTGTTCATTTGCTTTTTTTAACATGGAATTGGAATATAGAGCTGATCATAGGAACTGTAAATTAAAAAAAAAAAAAAACTGAAAATAGGAACCTGTACTGTAAGTATTCATGTGGTATTATTCATAACAGAAGTGGAGATACCATAATGACCATTAATGACCAAGAGAACTGAAACTGATCCCCCAAGGAAAAGGATTTACAATGCTGCCTCTCCCTGCCCTCATTTTAAGACTCAAACTGGTTCACACTGTTAATGGGATAAATATTCAGCATTTTTCTCTCCTCTGCCATCTGCCTCTCCTATTTTTACCTTGGCAGGCATCATTACCATAATATAGTCTCATTATGTTGTGCATTGGACCCAATTTTGAATGTTTAATAAGAAATCCTCCCTTGTCCATGTACTGCTGTTGAACCCAAAGGGACTATTTGTGGGGTGATTATTTACATAATTAAGGATTGTGCTACAAGATGTGGAGTTGACTTAGCAACATGTTCTCTGTATTTAATAAGTTCTCTTAATATATTTATTAACCAAGTAAATATGTTGAAGCATAATGTAATCATTATTATTTGACTTTTTTTAAAACAAGTCAGGGAGGCAGAAGGGAGGGGCAGAGAATCCCACACTTACAATAACCACAAGGCAGGTCTCAGAAAAATGGAAGGAAGGAAAGGAAGACACCAGGCAAACAGAATATTGAAGATAGTTGATACAAAGGAATAGATTAAAAAAAATGTATGAAATATGGCAAAAGAGCAACAGTGAGATACAGTGATTTTGCAAAGCATCTATACTATGTCACAAAATCTCACTGTTAAAGTCAGTTCAAATTGCTTAGGATGTGAACACTGTCACCTGACAGAATCTTGATAAACCAGCTGCAAATTCTGGGTGACAGCAGCAAACAGCAACATGAATCTGAGAGTCACAGAGTTGTAGAATCATTAAGGTTGCAAAAGACCTCTAAGATCATCGAGGCCAACCATTAACCCAGCATTGCCAAGTCCACTACTAAACCATGTCCCTAAGTGCCACAGCTAGACATACACTGAACACTTTCAGGGACAGCCACTGTTCTACCACTTCCCTGGGCAGCTTGTTCCAATGTCTGAACACCCTCTTAGTGAAGAAAGTTATCCTAATATCCATTCTTAACCTAAAGCAACTTGAGCCATTTCCTCAAGCTGCCTGTCCTGTTGTGCTCTTGCTTGTTACTTGGGAGAAGAGACAGATCCTCACCTCACTACTGCCTCCTTTCAAGTTTTTTCAGAGAGCAATAAGGTTGCCCTGAGTTTCCTTTTCTCCAGGCTAAACAACCCCAGCTCTCTCAGCCTCTCTTCATCAGACTTTTTCTCCAGACTCTCCCCCAGCTCTGTTGCCTTTCTCTGGACATGATCCAGCACTCCAGCATCTTTCTTGTAGTGAGGGCCCACAAATGGATACTTGGTTCAAAGTGAGGCCTCACCAGTGCTGACTGCAAGGGAATGATCACTGCCCTGGCTCTGCTGTTCTTGTCCATTGGGCAGCTTTCCAGACAGATTCTGCCCATATCTGAGGTTTTGAGAGCGAGGTCGCTGTGGCAGTGTACCACAGAACTGGATTTATAAGTTTGCTTAAAAAAAATTATTTGCAGGTTTAGGAATAAGGAGAAAAGGTCATGGAGGAAACAGAGTACTTAAGGAGAAATACACATATTGTTCAGAATGAAAGCACAGGACTTAGATCTGTTGCAGTCTACTTACCAGTTTACATTTTAGTAAAATAATCTTTGCAAGGGGTAAATACCCTGACATCAAGAGTAGGAATGAAACAGGTTTCTTGACCAGGTTGGCTAATTGCCTTTCCAGAGACTCATGGGGGACCACCTCAGACCTGGAAGATGCACAGACACACCCTGGTGGCAGGGGCTTGTGTCTGCCTCCTGCCCTGAGTTCTGTGCTCACAGGGGCACATCTTTGTCCAGGTCAACATCACACCTTCCTGCCATGCCTCATTGACGTGTTTCTTGCCACCTCTGCTGTGCCTTCCCTCTCCATCAGCAGAGTTCATCCATCAGGGTTAGGTCAGTGCAGGCAGGTTCACTGTCCTTTTTGCCCCAGGACGTGCTTGCTGCAGGATGGGGGGCAGGATGTGTTGCTGAGGGCAGGAGTGCCCCTGTTCCAGCTTCAGTTACTTCCCACCAAACTGGAAGAAATACTTTTGGTGGCCCTTTCCACACCTCTCCACTGGAGGGGCAAGGAAAGGAAACAGAGAGAAGCAGAAATTAATTCCAGCTTGACTTCAGTGCACTTGTTAAGAGTGCTCCCTGCCTGCCAAATGAGAGCACCATGGAAACAGCAACAAGCAAATTAGTGAATTAGAAAACACTGATCTTTGCAAATTGTAGCTGTAGCCACAAAGCCCCATACAAGGAAAAAACATACAAATTCAGAGGCACGCGACACAGATCTAATACAACTGCAGAGCTCCCTTGTCCAGCCAGAGAAGGATGCCAAATCACAGCTAAATGCAGGGAGCTGAAGGACTGATTTCAGATGGGGGACTGGTGTTTTCTCCACTCCGATTTTGTGCTTTCGTTGCCATCAGATTCTTGCCATGGGAGTCCTTTGAAGGAAGAATTGCATGTAAAGTTCTCGTTTAAATAGCAATACTAGCACATTTCAGAAAAAATTCTGAATAATTTGAGCCTCAGCTTAGGAAACCAAGCACAAGTCATTTTAGTAGTTCATGAGGTTCTTGACATTTTTTGTTGTTTGTTTGGGTTTTGAGGGGGTTTTTTTGTCTCCTAACAAAAGAGATTTTTATTGGGAGATTCAACATGAGGTTAAAGATCACTCTTCAGGATGCTTAAGAATTATCTTCTAAATGTGAAGATGGAAAGAACAAGCCGAAAACTGAAAATATTTGGAAAAATACAAGACATGGGCAACCTACCAAACAGCAGAGCTGCCCCAAAAGAGATTGTTGATAACAGCTAAGAGTTGTGATGAAGGATGAACAGCTGAGTTTTAGCTTTCTTGAACTGGAGCCGGGGGTGACACATCGAGAGGAAATGCCAGACAGACAGGCTGAAATTTCATTTGGACACAAGCAGATGGGTCTGGAACAGAGAGATTGATCTGAGGCTTGTCCATATAAAGACAGTAATTAACTTTGTACTTACAGATGAGTCAGGTTGGTGAGCAAAGAGAAGGAAACCACAGGCGGACTGCTCTAGAAGGCTCAAAGTGTGAGCTAATATTTTCCTTCCCTGTTTTCATGCCCATGAAATAATGTGTGCACTTTCACATCCTTTGCTTCAGTGATTTCTTAAGCACAGAAATCAGATTTTCCACAGACCTGAGCGTTCAGAAGAATCCTACAATACCAAAATAGGGTACTGACAACAGCACACATTGTCAGAAAAACAAGATGTATTTCAGTTTTGGGAATCTAAAGGGTTACTGGCATATTCACAAACAGTGAGTTATGTATTAAATATTGCATGTGAGTGAGAAACATTTTATATGACACTTTGAGAAGAGAAAAATAAGTTCCATTGATGCTGAGAGGCCTGGAGACTGAAACTACTGATCTTCCTTTTCACTGACCAGATGTGGACTGCAAGTTATTTCTGGAGCCTGTCAAGAGGGCATCAGGCTGGTTTAGATGACAGAGGGCAATTCCAACACAGGACCTGTGTGGGGCATGAAGAGTTTCTTTGACTCCTGTGGACACTCAGAAAATGAGCATCCATCACAAGACAAGGTCTGAAGTGCTCTGTGGTCAGCTCATCTTCACAGAAACACAGCTTCTTCGGTGAATTCCCAATAGGACATGAAAGATGTGGGGTGGCCCTTCATACTAACAGTAAGGCACCTTAACTTGAGCCAAAACAAGCAACCAGATCTGGGATGTTTGAACACTCCTCACTTGCCTTGCCTCACTCACTGGCAAAAATCAATCCTGCAAAAGTCCTTCTTGGACAAATTGAAGATAAGACTCTCTTGAGTCTGGTGCTTGGAAATGCAGTTGCAATACCTCTAAAAATCTGTGTTCTATCAGGAACAGGCACATCCATGCTTGCTCTCATCACCTCTGTCAGCATCTGTCTGCCTCATGCTTTTGCCAATACCCACCCACACGTAGCAGCCCTCAGGTGACTTTGGCAGCTGCAGTCCTCAGTAGCCACCAGCTGGTCAACGCCAATGAATACTCTCATCACTGTTGACTTCTACACATCCCCTTTGGAGCCTCTCCCACCTGCAACACCTCCGGATGAAGGCAACGCAGGTCCCCAGACCCCCTGGAGATGTGCACAGCACATGTGCACTGGCTGTTCTCCACAGGCACCCCAGCACCCATACTGTCCAAGGGGACCCTAAGGTTGTGAGATGGATAAGGGTGTGGGTGTGCACCTGTACAGACAGCTGAAGAAGGGACATTCTGCTGCATGTGAATTTTTCAATGCAGGGCTGCATCTTTGGAAGACATCAGTTTTAGTAGATCCAAATTAAGCATATACTGCTAATTTAGTTTGCTATTAAGCACATTTCGCAGCAGTCTTTATTAGATCTCTCTTGGCAAAATGTACTTTCACTCAAGTACCAGAATCTTCCTCAGCTTCTTTGTCTCCCTTTTTATCTTCAGGTCATTTGATGATTGACAGCTCAAGGTACTGCCGGAACATTGGAGAGTAAGAGATAACTGTGTGCTGCAGTCAGAAGGTCCATGCTGCATAAAAATATATTCTCTTCATTATTACCTATTTGACAGAGATTTAAGAGGGTTTTGCAGCTAAGGGCCACGTATAAAAGGACTACAGATCATTTCCAAAAGACAAATTGCAAAAAGTCTGGCTAATCTACAGTGAGATATACTCACCTACTTTAAGGAGTAGATGAAAGCACATCTGCAGGGTGCACCTCCACATCATGGGAAGGAATTGAAAATAGCAGACAGCAGTACAGCTGATTACAAATTCTGGGAATTATATATGCTTCCACTGGAAAATGGTAAGTTGTTGAACTGAGAATCAGTAAAATCCCCAATATTTGTTTGTTTCTCTGTTTGTTTTACAATTAGTGAAAGGAAAGGCACACTTTGTATCTGCAGCCATGTGAAAAGGAAAATCTGCTGCTTTTGAGCTGCTACTGAGCACTACTGGAGTTGGAGTTCATTTCCCCATTGCTCCCATTTTCCCTGTGGATCCTGGGCCCCAGCTGGATCAGATATCCCAAGAGCCACATCTTCCTTCCCAGAGACACTGCTGAGCATCTTCCAGCAAGGCAAGGGAGAAAATGTGTCATTGGAGGCACAGCACATCTGCAATGGTGCCAGGAGTGAAACACAACCTTCTGTCCTGCTCTCCTACTCTGTCCTCACCTTCCTGCCCTGGTGCTGGGCCCAAATGCCTGCAATGTCACAGTGAACATGATCCCGCATGGGACAGCCTGACAATCAGTGCTTGGCTAGAGAGCAATACAGCAGGGAGAGGGGCCGGGGAGCTGGAGGTCCCATGAGGGTAGCTCAGGCAGATGGAAAAATTAATAACAGATCGTAATGCACAAAGCACTCAGAAAAAGCCAGTTTTACATTCTTGCATGTTGGTACAGATTATGGGAACCCCATTATCTCCTGTTTAATTCATGACTGCTCTGTAGCACCAGCCATCAGGAGCCTCATGTGCTCCCTGGCTCATCTACATAATCCAAAGGTGCTGGTAGGGGTCTTTGATGACCTGAAAGGTCAAAGAGATACTAACCCATAATGCAGTAGATCACCTTATATGTTAAAGAAAAAATAAAATTTGTGAATGGTCAGATGACAGATGCAAGAGGGGGCTATCCACAAGCTTCTGAATTCAAGCTGATCACAGTGATACACATACTGTCTGTGGGCTCCTTTGCAGAACTCCTGTATTTAGATAACACGCACCCAATACTGCTTGAGTGCTCCATTAAACCAAGCTCACCTTTGCAGGGAGCTCTGCAAGGCCTGTATTACTTTAGCCAGTGAGTGCGTTGCTTTTAGTGTTCGTTTTTGAGCAGCACTGAAAATCTGTGCTTTCATCTTTGCCACTTTGCAACACCAAAACAAAAATAACTACTACAAACAGTAGTTTTTTTATAATAATAAACAGTAGATTTATTTATAATCATATTATAAATGAATGCAGAAGAAAGTAGGCAAGTCATTATGAAATTTCCCCTCTTGCCTAAATGGCAATGATTCCACTCTAGAAATAATGCCCACGAACAGTGTTTCCAGTGTCCTTTTACCTTAGTGACTCTCTGACGCCAGTATAGCACAAGCCTCTCCTCTGCGAATGCACCACTCTCCTCCACAAGACACTTTCATAAGCCTTGTAGGACACTTTGAGACAAACACACCTCTGTCAGATATGACTGATGCTGGCAAAGAATTTTTACGTAGGCGGACACATCCTCTGAGAGCGTGTTCACACAGGCTCATTTCCATAGGGACTAAATTGAAGGGGGCAAACCCTTGTGACAGGAGGCACTTGCAGCTAGACTGTGATGCCACCTCATCAACCTAGATACCTGAAAAAGCTTGGCCACTTGAGGAACCTACAAAATATGGAATAAAGGGGCAGAAAAAAAGCTGAGAAATCTGGATGAGCAATGATTCGGTTATTTGCTTTGGCACACGCAAGGAAATCCACAAACATCCTTGTTCACAGCGATCCCAGTGTCTGCATCAAAAGCAATTTGCCTCCTAGACCTCAGCTAAGCCATGTTCAAGGCAGAAAAGGGGACAGGTGGATTGGCTGCCTGATCCCATATGCACAGCTCTCCCTGCTGTCCTGACTGGCCAGAGCCCACAGAGAAGACAGGCGGGAATGGCTGTCAGAGATGACATCACTTGTCTCCCTCTCTGCTTTGCCATGCCAGTGGCCTTTCCCCACCTCAGCTAACAAACTGGAAAGGGAACATCTGTTGGCGAACTGGTGGTGAGAGTGGGACTGACGCAGCACAGCTGTGAGGCCACTGAACAGCAGGGAGGATGAGCATGAGAGAGATGGGCTGTCAGCGGGCAGCTGAACAGATGGAGCAGCGTGGATGCAGCTCCTGGAGCAGTGCGGGAGGCTGGGGGGCAGGTACTGCCTTGCACAAAGATGGGTGCAAGGGTTTACTTGCCTGGGACCTCTCGTTGTTCTTCTGGTCATTTCTGAATGAAATAACAGAAGCACATGAGGAAAGAGGCAGGGAAAGAAGAGCATCTCTAGAGCAAAGCTGTCACTGAGTAACTTGGGAGGCTTTGTCCTAAGACAGAGGATCCAGTTCAGCTCCCTCTCAAATCACAGGAAAGACTCTCATGCTCTGCTCCTTGCTTAGCAAACTAAAGCTCTACAGCCTGATATATATATATATATCCATTCCTCAGTTTTTAGAAAATTCTCTTCACCTTGAAGTCAAGTCTTCAAGAGACACACTCAGACCTTCTAAAAGTTTTACGCCACAATCCTGTTGCCTCAGCACAGACAAACATCTACAAGGTCCACTAATCTGGTTTGTGTCTCACTCACCTGGCCTGTGTATTTCTGCCTAAGAATGCAATCCTGTCCTGCCCTTTCCTTCCCCAAAGATGTCCAAGCAGAGAAAAATAGAGTAGTTGTTTTGTTGCTAGGACAAAAACACGTTCTCTGTAAGTCACCAAGACAGATAAAGCTGTCTAAAAAATCCCAAACCCTCTAAATTTACTAAGTGTCAGAGCATTGCTGATGCAGTGCTCAGCTGATGGATGGGGTGCTGAGAGCAACCCAAAAGTCAATGCCACTCTGAGTGCCATCTGCAGAATAAACTACCCATGTCATCGACATCAACAGGCAGCTGCATTAATGACAGCACTTTGCCTTGTTTAAATCAGGGCCAAGCTTTAGTCAAGCAAGGGCAGAAAGTGGAATTAGAGACTGAAGCTGCTACAGCCTGAAGACAGAGCACAACTCAAAGGCCATACAGTGCAACGAAGCAGCATGGAGACAATCTCCTAACTTCATCCCAGGTTCAGTAAAACTGAAATTATACGATCCTAAGCTAATCTTGGTGGAACTATTTCACCCAGGCAAAGGACCGCACTAATGCAGCTGTATTGGCTCCATTATAGGAGTGTATAATAAGTGTTTTGTGGAAACAGCTTTGTCTTAAACAGGCTTGAGTATCCACTGGAACAGAGTGAAATTTGGAGTTTTCTCCCTACTCATATTACTTTTTCTTTTTCTGTCTTAACCTAGAACTTGGTAACAAAAGTAGAAAGACATTGAGTTAGGTCTCGTACAAATGAAATATGGAGACTCTGTTGAACATTCTTTCTCCATCACCTTTGCTGGTTTTTTGTTCCATGGAGTGCTGTGGAGACAGTTACTTAATGGTTCCTCTGGATGGCCTTTGTTCAGTGTCCAAATTAGATCCCTGATTTGGTCTCCCAAGGGTTTCGAATGTTTTGCATTTGAGAGAAATTCTTTGGGTGTCTGGTAGGAATAAGTGAAACAGAAATTCTGTGTAAAACCACATAGGCTAGAGGGGTGAAAGAGAGTGTCATATGTTCTTAGAGCAACAACCAGTGTCTTGTGTGGGTCTGGATTGTTGCACGCTGCCACATACTCTTCTGGTTCTACAGCCCAAGTGGCTTTTGCTATCATTACAAAACAAAGGGGAATCTTGAACTTTAGACTTTGCCAGCTAATAAGAATAAAACCAGTGCTAAAGAAGAGTCCTACAGACAACCTCAACAGAGGGTGGAGAGTAGGAGTTTAAGTCAGTCAAGCAGTAAATTAGGATGCATTAATGGGAAAGCATAAGGAGTTCACAACACTACTGTTGGTACCAAAATTATCAGGCATGTGCCTGACCCAAGATCCATGTCTGGGGCTTTCCTGGACTATTCCATTCACATACTAAAAAAAAGGTTGGAATAAGACTAAATGAGTACCAGAAGATTCACTTAGGAGAGGAATGAAGAATATAAACACTAACAGAGCAGTGCTCTCCACTGCCTAGATGACAGAAAAGTTTTGAGGAGTTATAAAATTATGTCAGAGAGTGTGAATGTCATGTTCTGCTTGTTAGAAGCCTTCAAGTTTCATCAGGAAACAGTTCATTAGAAATTCCTCCGCAGCTAGTACAACATGTCTGCATTGAATGACTCAAATATTCTTGAAACTTATTTTAAAACGCCAATATAAGCATAGTGTGCCTGTAGTTGCAGTAGCAGACACAATAACAATTATTAAAGTGCATGTATGATCAGCTTCATGGCAATTATCATAATGTTAGTGTGGAGTGCTACTAGTAACGTAATTCTGAGGGTATGATAGTGTTGAGTATTCCATATTTTTAGAGAGCATTATATTCTACTTTTTGATAGACATCTGGGTTACCACCATCAAAAAAATATACCAGCTAAAAACATCACTGTATGTTAAATGGTAGTTGTTTTTAACCTTCTTTTTCTTGGTACCAATATCAAATTTTCTCACTCCAGTCTTTGACAGTACAAACCAGATCTTAACCTGATTTGTTATCCAGAGGAAGGATGAGGAGTGTCTAGCAGGAGTTAAATAGTCCACATTCCAAAACACACAGGTGTCAGGCACACTGTACACCAGGAAGTTTGCTTTGCCAGCTCGTCCTCTCACCCTCTCTCCTTCTAGCTGTGGAGGGTAATCCAGGCTTCACTGCCTAACATCTGGATACCTACCTCCACAGAGCAGCTTTATTCCCTTCTCTAACTCTGCTGGCACTGGCCAGATGCCTCTGCCACATCACTGGCAAGCAACCTCTGTGACTGTGGCTGGCACAACTGCTGACTTGTGCATCTTTGACCTTCCCAGATAGTGCAGAACAGATGTCTATTTCATATTTGTCCTTGAGCAGTGAAAGTAGTATGCAGTAACTTTCATTGGATGTCATTGATTTAATGCTTCTCCAGATTTGCTTCTGCCTTATATAACTTCTGGGTTTTTTCCAGTAAAATTCAGCAGGACTCACATGCAGATATTTTCATGCATTAGAGCTTACAAAATCAGATCCTGTTGTCATAAATTTAATCTTTCCTTTTCAAAGGGAAAAATACAAACAATAATTAGATATGGGTAATGGTAGAATGAATCGCTGTTCCTTGTAAAGAGCACTTTTTACTCTACATTCAGAATTCTGGCTGCTGCAATTTCATTAAGGTTTGTAAATACCTGTGTTTTCAATGGAGGTTCATCTCCTCTGCCATCAGAAAGTTAAATGCATGCTTACTTCTCAAAGTTACAGGTCACAGGGTCAAGCACCTTCTTTGCTCTAGTTAGTTGTCTGACAATCAGGAGCCACAGCATCCCACTGTAGACTGACACTTCTCCCATACCTCAAACACCCAATTCTTATTTCTTCCCTGCAGACAGATCACAGGCAAGAGCAGCACCACAGTCTGGGCAGCTTTCACTTGTTAAGTCTCCTTGCCCAGAGTTCAACAAGCTCTGGAACAGGTTGATGCCTATGCAGTGGGGCATCAGACATCTACCTTTTTACTTTGCTTTTTTTGGAAGCATGCTCATCCTCCATTACAAATTATCTCTAAAATGTGAATTGCATATTTTATGTTCATCACTCATCACTAGCCAATTAGGTTAATAGAGATGGAGTATATCAAACATCATTTCCACAACCTCTGTGGACACCATTGGATAAGTTTTGCTCCTAAAGTGTAAGCATTGGCACACCCAACACTGGAAAATCCAGAAAATAGAATAAAAGTCCTGTGAACGGCAGCTACATGACAACTATTTAGACCAAGACATGCAGAGGAAATTGGATACAGATGAAGTCCCAGGAAACATTAAATACGGATGGGATACCTTGAAAGAGGAAAGATAAGGTGATGTGTCCCAGCCCTAAAAAATGCACTGGGTTGAAAGATTCACTGCTAGGAAAGTCCAGTATGATCAGAGACCTGCTGCGTTACCTTGTGGAACATAGCTTGACAGTCTTTTGATGTATTTCAGGGAAGACCTATTCATCTGAAAAGGTGAGGCCAAAAAAAAGGAGAAAAGAAGGGAAAAAAAAAATCCTACTTGGAGACCTTTTTTTAGTGCTTGTATTTCAGAATGATGACAGCTAATTATAGCAACTGCTCTTGTTATGGGTGACCTGTGCTCACAGTGTGTGGTACCTTGTTACTGGAGCAAGCCAGGGAAATTAATTAAATCACGTAAGTCCTCACGCCTTCAAAGCATATCAGAATCTGGCCCCCAGTTAGCTATGCAGCCATCCTGTCCCCCCAGATTTCCAGTAGAAAGGACTTACTGCTGTAAAGGAAAACTGCTGCAGCAGTTCATCTCTGTGTGGGCCATCTGAGCCTAGAGAGCTGCAAAAGAATCCCTAACAAAAAGGAAGAGGTAATCAACATACCTAAGGCCTTACTTCAACTTAATGTCAGGGATAAACTCATGGTTGGCTTTCTGATAAAGCGCTAATGCTTAAGGGAATGTCTGTATTCCTGACTTGTTCCTGTCTCCATGAATAAATTCATGTCACAGACTCATGTCACAACTTCGTTAGCTGGCTACTCACACACATCAAAGGAGACATGAAACTTCGAAGGGAGGGGCTGAGACATCACTGTGAAAGGTGGGCAAGAGAGATTTGTCTTGCATATTTGTTAAAAGGTCATAGGAAAGAAATTAAAACAAGTTATCTTTTCTCTGGACAGAGGAGGAAAGTTGTGGCTACCTTTCAGTGAGCTAGAAAAATATAATCCTATCACTGTTTGAGCACTCGAGCATTATGGAAGAAAAAAAATCCTTTGAAGCCCCAAAAGATGATTTTTGTTTGAGAAATATTGAAAAGGTTATTTAAGCAATGTGATGTTTCTTGGGAATTTTTTTTCCAAAAAGAATATTTTTGTCTCTGCTGCAATTTTTCTGCAGTCCAGTTTGACTTCCATTTTCATTCCATATGAATCTCCATTAACCTCCAGGCTTTATTTTCTTATTCTAAGTCAAATTAATTTAATCATGTTGCAGACCTGTAGCTTTTTTGCAAAAGAACTATGATAAAACTAAAGCAATTTGAATGCCATGTTACTGTATACCAAATTACTCTGCTAGTAGAGAGAGGAGTTCAAAGGCTTTAAAAATACAGATTCATTTTTCTATTTTTTTTTACCGTTTGTGAAATTGCTAAGAAGCTTAATGCACTGTTCAATATCTGTATTCAGTGATAAAACACACAAATATGATGATGATTCACACATGCACTTCAGAAGTCGTTTCAAAGCTTTGATAGAGCACTTAAAAGACTTTGTGTGCAAGCAATGCAAAGGGTTAAAAACTACCAATTTGATCTGAAAGGGGAACGAGTATGCTTTTGTATTTATTGTGCTGCGCAACAAAGCAGCATGTCTTTCCTTTTAGAAAGCCTGGGACTAACATGTTCAGAAAATGTTAGCAATGCTATCAACCCAGAAGGTTAAGAGAAGGATTTACTTATCTGTAATGATTTATTGGACTGACAAGAGAGCGTACAAATGGGGCTACAAAATGCATGGGCAGAAAATCTTAGAAGGAAATCATTGTGTCAGGGCACTGAGCAAGATAGATCCTTTCAGTAATGAAGCAAGTGTTCTAATTCATAAATCATGTTTGTCAGGAATAAATAAAAACAGAATCAAAGCTGGTACCTCCTTGTCTTTAGCACGCACAGACAAAAAGGTTCTCTCCCTGGAGCACAACAGAGGAGGAAGCGTTATTTGTTGACCTACACCAACAAGGCATGTCTTTGTGCCATTTTCCACCTTTCCTGTTGAGTTTGTGCTGTATATTATCAATATTGGCTGTTGATGCCAAGGTCTCAGTTGTCACCTAAGTGCTCTGCTGTGACTTGGGTTTCAAGCAGCAAATTGTCAATGTCCCTCCAAGAGATGGACACTGCAGTAAAACCTGTCATTTGCTTTAATGGCCCAGATGTCAGAGAGAAGTTTTCTCATGGCAGATGAGGCTGTCTTTTAATCCTCCCCCTCCACACTGAGACTGATGGGATTGCATTCTTACCCATCTAGCAAAGCTCCACACATAAATTAGCCAGAGCAATTTCCCAGGGGGTAATAAACAACCATCAGCCTCTCACTGACGTTCACTGGATGGCATTACCGATGAGATATATCCAAGGACACTTTACTTCAGCAAATTTCAACACTGGGGCAAGAGCAATACTTGGCATAATTCAAGAACTAACCAGAAATACTTCCCAGGTACACACAGGATAAGCATGATTTGAGTGGCATACTCTTCATCTTGTGTCTATAACATGGTACCGCTTAGACATTGGACCTGTGCTGGATCTTTCCCTGCCATTAAAAGAGAGTAGCTGACAAATATCACTACAGAAAAAGAATCATCTCTCCTAAGTTTTATGATTTAAAAGTTAGACAGCTATGTTTAGGCAGCTGTCTGGTTGTCCTCCATAGCTGACAATAAATTGTCTCCAAAATGCAATTCATGCCACTCCTTTTATGTATTTCTGCCAGAGTGTTCTTCAAAAGTGCCCCCCTTTTACCTTTGGAAAGGAAAAAATTTCACCCACCCTGTTTGAGATGATTTAACATAACAATGCAACTGTGCTCTTGAGCAGTAGACACATTTTGTTTGCCTGAGACTGGTCACACTCTGCAAGTCTTCTTCAAACAAGAAGTGCAAACAATTATGCTGAAGCTATTAGATACAGAAGAGTGAAGATAGTGGGTCAGACCAAAAGTCTAGTTAACACAATATCCTGAATCTAATAATTCCCCCAGGAGATGGTCAGAGTCACATATTAAAAAAAAAAAAACCACAGGATCACATAATTTGCTATTTCACTGATTTATCTAGCCACCATCTAGCATCATTTTATCCTCAACACAATCTTACCTCTTTATGTTCCCTTTATTTCACCAGAATTAAATCAGTGACACTTTATTTAGAGCATGTGCAGATTCTCTGTATATCTAACTCACCAATAGTACAATTTCTTGTCTACATAGGCAGTGTGCACCAGATCACCAGCGCATTTGCACATTCAGGTAGATTTAAATGGTGTGAGGATTTTTCCAAAAGTCTTTTTTTTTTTATGGAAGATGATTTCATTCATCTGCATTTCTGACCCAAAGCAATTAAAAAGACTCCCTATATATCAGGCTACAGGGCTGTATTATGACCTCCATGCACGCAATATAACCAGCAGTGTGAAAATGGGAAACCATTCCTGATGGAAAACACCCAAAAATGCAACTATCCTGCATTGGACCTTGGTTTGGAGCAAATGTACTCAAAAGCAAAGATGTTCACTGTGTGTCAGTGTGTCAGATGGGCTCACATTAGAGAAAATGAAGAAAAAAATGTAAGCCATAAGGCACAGAGGAGAGACACGTTTGTGTCATCAGGAATAACCTTTTGTTTTGAACCTCCTGCCTTCATTGGACCTGCCATTCCTAGTAGGGGTGTGCCTTTAATACCATAATTTTGCAGGTTTGGGGTTCTATTTCTTGCACTGCTGTGTAAGACAAGGTTGAGAAAACTGAGTCCATCTTTCCCTTCACTGAAGAATAACTTCACAGTGATTCCTGTTAAGTTTGGAGCAGGTGTGAGTGAGAAGTCACCGAAAACACTGTGAGCATGGACAGATGCAGAAACAACTTGAGCTGAAAGTGTCAGCACATTCTGTCTTTGCTCAGGACATGAATATGTAGAAAAAGTCCACACGGTTTGCGGAATCACAGTGACGGCAACAAGTCTCAGGAGCTGAACAACGAGAGCTGCTAATGACTAGCACTTTTACAGGCAAGAGAGAGTAGACAGAAGAGAAATCAGCTCCTTGTAGAGGTAGAGGTAAAGGTAGAGGTAGAGGTAGACGTGTCCTTGGCCTAGACAGGAAATGTTTGTAAATCAGGACACTGCCTATGTGCAGTTTCAGCTTGTTTCCTCCAGTAGCAGGAAGCCAGTGCACAGCCCCCTATGATGCTCCCAGGGATGATTTACAGAGCTGTTGACAGGGAGTATCCAAGCACACACACTGCACTTGTCCATGCAGAGCTGTTATGAGAGAGCTGTATCTGTCACCCTTCTGCAAGGCACAGAGACACACTCAGCATTTGCAGTGAGCATATGAGGGAAGTGAGGCTTTTATTCATTTCCCTTTCTTCCTCAGGAACAGTATTTAGCCAAGCCTGTGAAAACTGACCGGGAATAATGCTAGGAAGCAGAAATGTGTGCAGGGATGTACTGTGTTAGTCCTGTCACTAATGTTTCACTTCCATTCTTTCCAGCTGAGAAACCATGAGCCAGAAAACTTTTTGACTATTCTAAGAAACTTTCCTTTCCCCAAGGGCACCAACCACCCATTACTCCATACCATACATCACTGTCCATCACTGGCCATTCTGTTCCAAAGAACACAGGTCAATTTGCAAGGGTGACTTAGCCCACTTAAAAATTTCACTCAGGTTGGTAGAGGCATTTTAAAGCAAAGTTAGCTGATTGAAGGGATGAAAGAAAGATTTGACTAAAGCACAATAGTGTTTCTTTTCTACTTTTCTTACATGTCCTACCACACTTTGCATGTAGAGAACTTAAACTCCTTTCATATATTAACAAATTATCTTTATTCATTCTAAATAATGTATCTTTCCCCATTTCACAGAGGCATGAAAACATCAAATGAGTTTGTCTGATTTCCCCTTCTGAAAGAGCTAGAAACAAACTTGGACTATCCCAGTTCTCAATCTCTTCCTTGGGCCACATGGAAATATTTTTGAACCAGAGTTTGATAGAGGGTCAACCCCTCTATATTACACAAGATCAAAATTAATCCTTCTCTGCATGTGAGGAGCAGGGTGCAAGATTCCTTTGTTCCTTCTTGTCTATCTCACATGAAGAGATGAAGTAAGGATAGAAATTACTCTGTCTTACCTCTAGGAAATAGTTCCAGCTTCTCAGGCTGAACCATGCTCAGACAAAAGTGGAACCAAAAAACTCTCTACATCCAAGATATTTGTTATATTTCCCCAGTTTTGCTCTTCCTCCTGTAGAGCTTTCTGAAGCCTTCATCAGAGGAAGATTATATTGAATCAAGGTGGAATATAATCATTGCCCATTTTCCCCCTGTATCTTTGTCATCCTTTGGCACATGCAAAGTTCTATATGTATATTTTATGTCTTAATTAAGGTAGTTCTCTACAAGTACATCTATATAAAACCACACTCATGGAGATGAGATAAATTAAAAAACCCACTAGCTGAAAAAAAATCAAACCTCAAACAAAAAAAACAAAAACCAAAGGAAAAAACCAATAAAAAAAGGAAGTTCCTCTTTATGTTTTGAAACCACTGACTGAGATACCAAGTGATGCCTAGGAGAAACTGTGTTTTGGATGTTTTGCACCCTTATTTTTTCCCAGAGCCTATGCTGGCTGGATCAAGCCACAGCTCCCAAGGTTCCCTACAGTATCTCTTGCTGCTCTGAAGGGACTTGAAGTGATAGCAATTACACAGCAGCTTTGGGAGCCAGAGAATAACTGTGGCACTGGAGAGGGGTTTGGAGCTATGATGGCTGTAATGTAGGGAAGAGTGGTGTTCCAGAAATGCTTTGAGTTTAGGCTGAAACATTTCAGTTTGGAAACAAGAAATGCACATGCTTGATTTTAACTTTCAGTTCCTCCCATTTTTGAGTAAATAAAAGGTGCTGAAAGGCATACATGGAAAGTTTCAATCCAGCAGGGACAAAAATGTGCAACAAATCACTATTTTTTAATAATGCATTTTCAATAACTGTTCTGAAAAAAAAAAAGGGATGGCAGGCTAGGACTTCTTTACAGAACCCTTTCACAAACACTAAGTGGTTTGTGCCCTTCCTACTCTCCACTGCATCCTGTTGGATCAGGAAACTTCAACTGCTGTCAGTTAGAGTGACACAACTATCAGGCTTAAGAAGGCAGAAGAGGAAGGTATTTTCCTGAGCCTGATCCCTTCAGAGCTGCTGCCTGAGCAAGCACCCAGTGCTCCCATGGCTAATCCCTGGGAACACTAATCCTGCCTGTGAAGTTTTACCCAGAGTTTGTTGATGGGTGACCGTGCTCTTGCATTGCAGCTGGATGGGCAGTGCCATCACACTGCCCTCCACATTGTTAAACTCACCCACTGATCTTCCAGAGGGATGTTGTACCAGTAACACCAGTATCTGTTATTGCTGCACAGTTATGAGCAAGTTTACAAGCAAACCATTGAATTACTCGCTTTCATGCCAAACTCTCATTAAACTGTTAGTCACTGACACTTTAGTAACAGCATTTTCTATGAAATAATGAAAACACCTGATGGACACAAGGTTTATCTGTGAGAATTCTTGAAATTCTGGTTTTAGAAAAATGATGTTGTCATTCTCAGGCTTCAGTATTTTAAAATAATTAATTTAAAGAATATTAAATTGAAAATGGGCTTATTTTAGGCAATTCAATGGCCCTTTTATCTTTCCAATATGTTAATGAGAGCTGATGCGAACTGAGAAACTTATTGGAAAGGAAGAGGAAATACTTCAAATGAGCAAAAGTTTGCAGCAGTTTAGAAAGCACTATCTTAAAATAAGGTTTTGAAAAGTAATGCCACCATGTCACATTTTTCCAACCGGCTAGGGCATGAATGTTTCAAAACATTTCTAACCATTAAGATCTACAGCAAAATTAAAAGTGAACTGTCAGGAAATATCTAGGACACTGTAGGGAAAACTGTGTTTAAAGCAAGTTGCTGTGTTCTCCCTGAGATTCATGTGAGGGCAGAAAAGCCATTACAGAAAACAAAGAAAATTAATAAAGTGGCCCAGCCCAGATTTAACAGAGCAGAGATGATATTCTTATATATTATTCTGATATTATTCTTCACAATATCTGCTGACTGCAGATATTACAAGTAGAGCAAATCATCCTCCTTTAGAGGGCCATGGCTATTTGGCTATGGGTGGGGTGGCATCACTGGACCAATCTTGCACCTCAAGAACTTTGCCTCCTCCATGCTTCACTCAGGAAAATGGAAGAAGGCTGCAGCACACTCTTGATTACCAAAGCTAATTTAGTCTTCCTTCTTGACCCATTTTTTCTCCCTTCTTTCCTTTTTTGTGTCTTGTCAGTCCCTTTTCACTCCCTATTACAGACTGCAGGGCTGTGCCAGCCCCTTCCCACTCACAGGTTTTTTGGGGGGATAACATATCATCACTGCCTTCCACAGGGCAAACTTTTACTCCTAGGGTTGAAGAGCAAGGAAGGGGGAAATTACAGAAACTAAACACAGCCTTTGATGGTCACACACTGGAAAGGCCTCAGGACTTCCCTGGTGGTTTAACTGCAGATCTGTGCCTGGCAGATCCAGGAGCAGCCAAGGAAAACAATGAAGGTTTATCCTAAACACCAATAAAAATGCATCAGCTTCTTAAACAAACATTTAGGGAGATTTTGTTGCTCTGCAGCCCTTGTGCCAAATATAATATTGTTGTTTAATGCACACATAGCTTGCTGAGAACCACATCTCTTTTGATGAATTAGGGCCTTCCAGAATTTTTCTTTGAAATATTTTGTGTTCATTCAAATAATTAAAAAAGGTTATAGCCATTGTAATAATTATATCAAACAGAGACATTAATGAATCATTCATCAAAAGGAAGGGAACAAGTGTTATATAAAGTGCTTTAGAAAACTTGCCTATGTTCCAGTAATTTAGCAGCTGGCAGCTGTCTCATCTTCATGCACACACACACACAGGGATTACAACAACAAGAGAGAAAATGGGCTTAGAGGTACCATGGACAAAGGCTAGGGGGTAAAATTTTCAAAAGACTCTATGTGGTTTACACACTCACATCCTACCCAAGAGAACAACTTTTGCGTTTCCACGACGCTTTTCTTGCAAAATTATCATGCAGAAATTCAGTTCCCCTGTTGGCACTGCAGCCCCAAGGCACAAAGGATACAGGAGCATCCCCACCCACAACCACACTGCACTGGCCCAGGAGTATGGGCTCTTTTCAGAGACTGGTCCCTACAGAGAAAGACCACTGTGACCAGCACAAAAGCACCTCATGCCCACAGCTGCTTCTCCAGGCTGAATGTGAGAGAATTTCAATCCAATTCTGCAGCTGAAATGCTCCTTCTGCCAAAGGGTCAAATCTGCCCACTTATACAGTCACATTTGCTGGCTTCATACCTGGGCTTTATCATCATTAGCTGCTTAAACAGAAGGCAGATGGCTGCCATTGTGCTGGGCTGGTGATTTTTCCATTTCTCTCCTTAGTGTGATGGGTAGTGTGTTATTGAATAAATAGACAAGACAGATCCTGGGAAAGGTCAGAATTCATTATGAGCAAGAGGAAACAACTTATCCCCCACATGCATATAATTGGGCCTGACTTCCATTAACATGAGGCAAACGGGCAGCTTCCAACTGGGTACCTTGAGGCAGTGTTCTAAAAATAGCTGCAGGCTCAATCAAGTTTATTCAGATAGGAGTGAAGGCTAACACAATAGCTAACAGGGAGCCACAAAGGAGATTAGGAAGATGTGCAAAGCAGACTGCAGGTGATTGCCTGCACCCCAGACAAATATTTTCTCCATTCATTGTTAAGCCCCCCCATTCATTGCTAAGTCCCCCAACTCAGTGTGGAAGGAACAAAACGTGGAATCTTCCAACTATTTTCACCACCTCTTTTGTGAAGATCTGATACTGAAGCAATACTACTTCTTTTTGCTAATACCCACACATTTTTGACATTATTCTTTCCCTGCTGTTAGTTTTCAGATGGTCAGAGTCCAATTCAGTAGTCAGTATCTCAGGAGGATCAGCTGGTCAGATGCCTGCTGGCTTTTGGAGGACAGCACCAGCATGATTGATGCCACGGCCAACCTTCCACTCTGATGGGGTAAAGGCAATTGTAACTGATGCCTCCCAAAAGTTAATTGAAGTCTTAGGATGCTCCTGGAGAAGATAGGTGATGGCAATGTTTCACTAGCATATTTCTGCTTTGAACTGGGACAAAAGAGAGTGAAACTCAGGCATGACCCACCACAGAGCTTGCAATGTACCCAAATCCAGCTCAGATCAGGCTAACTGCACGATTGCAACTCCCAGGATAAACAGCTGCACCTGCTTAAGCTGTCTTAAGTTTGCTCAGCAGATGTTTCAAAACGGTGCAAGCACTCAGTATAGCCAAACCAGCCTGGCTTTGTACCAACACATCAGAACCATTCTCACCAAGAGAGTCATTTGTGGGAAGACAGGGGAACTCAGTGTCAAAGGTCTGGGCTTTTCCTGGCATTCTCAAAATCTCTTCTGCCTCTCCACGGATTTAATTTGGACAAGGACAAATGCAGCAGACTGGGTTTTACTCTGCATGGGTCAGAGGCACTGCAGCTATTGTGATGTGATATTATGGGAATTGTGAGCCCACCCACTTTCCTGGGCATAGAAGCGGCACCAATGGAAAGTGGAGGCACTCATCAATTGGCAAGACTGGTAAATACAATTGATAAAACGGGTGATAAAATTATGGGAGTATAGTAAAAGCCCTGACTCCCATCTTAGCTACTACAGGGAAGATTCTCAACATTGAGAAAGCCAGATGAGAGCTTCCTGCAGGTTTCTCACTGACAACAGAACTGGTAGGTTGGAGAAAAAAAATGTGTGTGTATATATCTATATCTATATCTATATCTATATCTATATCTATATCTATATCTATATCTATATATCTGTCTTACAAAAATCTCAAAAGAAATCCAACATAGTAGTCTGCCAATGGTAATTGATTTGAGATATTACTCTGCCCTCCAAAGCACTTTGGTAGCTTTCCCAAGAGAGGTGTGATTTTTTTTTTTAATCTTTAATGACTCTCAAGTCACACAACAGGCAGTTCATGTAATTCATTAAGTTACATTGCTGCTTGTCTTGCCAGCAGCAAGCAGAAAAACACAGACTTGCCCTTGCACCATTTCTGTGCCTATTGATTATATCATTAGGTAAGCAAATTGGTTACCTCACTTCAGACTTGATGCTAAATTACAGTCACTAAGGTTTGCTATCACCTTAATAGGGTATCGACTGCCATGAAAGTAATATGTTGAAAATCCCTGTACCCCAGGGGAAGTGATTGTGAAGGAGCATTCCCAGCTCAGATATACTCTCCAGAATGACACACATTGTAATAAGTTGTCATTTATATCAAGGTCAAAATTCAAGTCATTGTTATGTACTGCAAGCATTCATTTCAACAGATCGGGTAAGCTACCCATCAGATACAGATTTCCCTCATTTCCCTAAGTTAAATTGCTCTGTCAATGGACAGGACACTGGCCTCTCTGCAGACAGAAGCCCTCACAATGTGTTAGTGATAGCTGAACACCCTAAGAGACAGAGATACAGCAGATTTATGGGAGCCTCCATCTGCAGGGATGCTTCTCTGATCCTGCAAGTCTGACTCCTGGGTTTTATCTCCAGCTCTGTCACTCCCTTTACTGAGGATTTTCGGCTCTGTTCACCTCTGTCCTGGTGAGACAAGAAGATTGTACTGCTTTCACCCACCTGAGAAAGAGTTCCAGTGAGGGGGAAAATTGGCCAAAGTGACAAAACCTTACCAGGAACAGGAGTAGCCTAACCCCGTGTCTGGCTCTTCCTCCTTGCAGAGTGCATGCTTTGAGCTGGAGATATAGCCAGCAAATAATCTACTCCAACCAGTCCTCAGACCCAATTTTCACCTTATAGCATAGACATAATGGGTGGTCCCACTGGTTTTGGGTTTTTTTCTAGTCTGATCTGCTTAAAATCTTTTAGCAGCCCCAAAACGATACAGCAAGTCTGGGCTGAAAGCACATCCTGACTTCAGCCTCAGGGAAAGCACATTGTCACTGCTCTGCAGAATGCCCCAGCCTATACTAAAGGGACAAAGTCACAAGGCCAGTTTGGTTAGGTCCTGAAAGCAGAAAGACAGGGAGAGACGGCTTTTGCTTGGGTCAGGATGATACCAGCATCCCAGAGGTAATGCTTCCATCCAATGCAAACACACACCCTTCTTCTGCTGGGCTCCTGGTGAGTGAAAAAGTAGACAGAGTCTTCTGAGAGGACCTCTCTGTTGGTCACAGAAAGTGTTCATTGATTTCCATCAGCTTCTAGATTAGGCCCTTAATTATTATTAACTTTGGCTGGGGATTGCAAAGCAACTTAGCAAAGCAGCTTAGGAGCAAAAAGGCTGGCAAATACTTGAATTACTCTGGCCCCTCATGTTCAGGCTCAGTTCAAGTTTGGGGCAAACAGATAGGTTATCTAGCACCTGCTTAACCTAGAGAAAAGAGGTTGTCTGCTTTCTGGATCTGTTGTGTATCTCACAAATCAGCATTCCTTCTCCACGTACACATCCATGTACAGTTTTTCTGGAGTTTTGCTGTACAAGAGAGTTAGCCAGTGAGTTGTTTGCATTTCCCAAGAAGCAGCATCAACCGTGTGTGACACCCCAGCCTGCAGCCTGTGATTACAGTGCATTACAGAAGGCTGCACAAACGGGTCATATGCCACAAACCCCACAGTGAAAGCAAGACGTAGAGGAAATAGGTGGACCTGGAGAACTTTGCACAGCTGTGTTGTTAAGCCTGGAGGAAAACAGCTCCTTTGCCATTCTCCAGGATCTCAACTTACTTTTTTTCCAAGGAAGAAGCAAAGCTGTGATTTTCCCATTGCAATTAGAAAAATTGGTGGAAGACAACGAATGAGTAGCTCCCACCATAGGAGAGGCCACATGTCCAAGGCAGGATGTTGAAAGGAATACACAAGGGAGGTGCCTCATGCCCTGCAGCTTCTCCCCAAGCTCAGAACAGACATTAGGAAAATCCATCAAGGAAGGGCCTTATCACAACAACATAATCCCCGAGTAGTTTATTGCAGGATAAATATAGTCTTGGCTCTCTGACCCACAGTAACTGGATGATTATTTTACCTTCTTTGTAAAGGTATTAAAAACTCTCATCATCATCTCAGGCATTGAATTCAATGAAAGATTCACTCAAGCACAAACAAAATTCTAAGTAGCTTCAAGGAAAATAGATAACTTAGAAGCCCTGACCTGGACCACAAGAAATAAAGAGTTTGAGGCATATTTATTAGTGGAACTTATACTCCCAAAAGAGTGGCCTAATATTTATTGAACTAGTGTCTAAATAGCTTTATCAATACTGGGTGTATTTAATGGATATCTTTTATGATTAAATTTCCAGGCAAGGATCCATGAATCCTGTCAGAAAACAATTCTGCTTGTCAAGTTGACACATATCAGATGTGCTTATTTCCCTGACATTTGAATTTCAAAGGAAATTCATTTTTACTGCTCCTCACTTTGTTTGTTTCCATATTCCCAAGAAGTTGCAAAGCTCAGTGCTTTTTCTAGCAGGGCAACCTCAGCCCAGAGCAGGGAGAGTGTCCTTCATGCAGTCTAGAAAGGAAAATGCAGACAAGAACGCCTGCACAGAGAACTGCAAACACTAACTTCTCTCTCAAAAATACAGCAGGAGACAGCAATTGTAAGAACTGTGCTGCTGCCTGGGGACCTGACTGTTCCTCAGGCTTCAGTAACACTCTGTGCCTGAGCCTGAGTGGTTTTGTAGGGAAGCCATCTCACTCACAGTTCATTGCTGCCCTAAGGAAGATTGCAAGGACACCTAACCCACTAACTGGGCAGTAGCATGAGGAATTCATCCCTGCTGGAACGTGGGCCAAGGCTCCCTGTGTGCAAGAGTGGTAGTTCTGCCACCTGAAACAGTGGTTTCCATGAATCACTGTTTGCAGTGAGGAAGCTCTTTCCCCAGCTCCAGCCACAGGACAATGCACAGCTCTGGCCAGGCTGAGCTGCTTGTCTTCTGAGGGCAACCTCTTTACATTCCCGTGTCAAATGCTCTAGGATCCAACATGTGCAGTGGGCAGATGTCCTCCAGCTGAGCTTACAACACCTGAAGCTGCACATTCTACCTGTATGCTGAAGAGCTCACAGCATTTTTCACTCAAGGTGCTCTTTGCTGAAAGAGTCCTTAGAAAAAATCAGTGAGCAGCTTTCTCAACAGCATCTTGGGATGTTGAGTTCCAGTTTCACAAAGTGACTTGATTTGGTGTGTCTAGGCCACTTAGGTGCTTTAAAATTCTCCATCAAGAGATCTTTTTTTACTTCCAGTTTTAGGAAGAAGCAGAAATTACAGCAGCATGGGGGTACCTACCCC
Organism: Ploceus nigricollis; assembly: GCA_013399945.1. Classification (NCBI taxonomy): domain Eukaryota; kingdom Metazoa; phylum Chordata; class Aves; order Passeriformes; family Ploceidae; genus Ploceus; species Ploceus nigricollis. The sequence continues at coordinate 1,211,574 of VXBC01005334.1, forward strand.
TGGATAACAAGGGATGATTAGAAAGGGATGCAGGAGTAAACAGTTCTTGCATGTAAAGTCCTCAGAACCCTGTGCTGAGACAGTGCCTGCCTCAAAATTCACATTGCCAGGAAAAAATTAACAGGAGTTCACAGAGTTTGCCCAAGACAACCATCAGATGGATCAAACAGAAATGGATGGGGAATTCTGTAGAGACTTGAGGAAAGGCATCAGCTTGGAATCAACTGTGAAAGATGCATGAAAATTACAGGACTGGGGAGAGAATGGTAACAGCAGCAGATAAACCTCAGCTCAGCATTGCCAGAAAGTTAGGAGGGTTAGTTATAAGAGGAAGTTCAGGCACTTTTAGACTCTAATTAACATCTTGAAAGTTTCTAGTCCCATGGTTTACCTGTTGTGCTGCTGATACTAACGTTCACCAATTGTTGGTTTACTAGATAACCATAAATGCTTTGATCCTGATTTGATTTAAACCATGCAAGCCAAGCAGTTGTTCCCTGCAGCACACCAGAAATTTTCCTGACTGCAGGGGACAACATAAGAGGAGGAACAGGCTTCTGGGTCCAAATCCCAAATCCTTAATTATTTCTGAAAACATTACTCACCCAGCAGTAATTGTCCCCATCATCTGGAAGTTTAGAGCATCATTTCAGTGCTTCATGGAGTGCTTTGAGATAAAAGATGCCATATAAAAATATTTTATGTTTAACACTTTGGCAGGTGTGACATTCCATCTCATAAAGGATAATGAGAGTGGTATGCAGGATAACATATTACAACTTTACCTTATGAGTCAACCCAATCAGAATTTAAGTGTTTATCTAGCAAATAGGATAAAGCAAAACCAGAAACAACCCAGAAGGGTTTTTTTTTAAATGTTATATTTAATTCCCTTTCAAACCCATGTTTTATTATTTTTTTAAGAGCTGAAAGAGTATGATATGTAGAATAGATATGTAAACTCAGATGTCTTTTCAAATGGGAGCAGATAAATTCAGAGCTCAAATTTTAAAACCTACATAAATGTTAGGGGTTTCTGGAGCTTCAAGTAGAACCATATTGCCATTTATGCTCCATTCATGGCAAGACAGATGCAGTCCCAAACCCAAATAGGCCTGGATAATACAGATTGCTCCCATTCAGACATTTTCTGGACTTGTGCAATCAGCTGTTTCTCTAACAGAAACTACTTGGCAGCCTTTTTTAACACACATAAATGTGTGTTAAATCCCAAAATTTTATTCTTGTGAACTTGTGAGTATGGCTGATCTCAAGCCTCATAACTATGTGTTGAGTTTCTTTTCCTTCAGTTAGTTTCTTATGCTCAATATTTTGGGTTGGTTTTTTTTGTTGTTTTTGTTAGGGTATTTTGTTTTCGTTTTTTTTCCAGGGGATTTATAAAACTAGCATTAAAAAAAAAAAAAAAAAAAAAAAGGAAGAGAGAAATTTGTACACATAAGGCAGTGTATCCACTAAGTATCCACCCAGATTTGAAATGTGATGGGAACCAGCAATATCTGCAGGTTTTTCTATGTTGGAAACAAACTGCAGGAGAAACCTGGCTCAAAGCAATGTCTGAAACACGGTGGCAGAGATAAACATTGAGAAAGCACAGGAGTCTCTGGTTTGTCTTCTGAAGCTTCTCTGTGTCCTTCAAGCATGTAACCAGGCCCCAGGTAATGGATTGCAACAAAATTTGTTTATTCCCACAATTCTTTCTTAAGGTAACGCCTAAAGCTCTACAGTCTCGGATGCATTTTCTTTACCAAAAAAAAAAAAAGTGTCTTTCCAAAAGGCTTCCCTCCAAAATGTGTTCCTTGTACACAACTGAATGCTATGCATGGTCTATAAAGCTGGATATCAAACCCACCTTTCAGTGGTGAACAAAAGGAAGAGACCTCCTAGTTGCTCACAGATTATGTATGTACACAAATGCTCAATGCATTGCCAAGCCCACTACAGACACAGGGTCATGCCTGACATCTGTCAGATACTAACAAACTTTCAGCGGCCACAGTGACCTCTTTTTGGACAAAATCTGCACAGCAGATCTAGAAAATTCATCCTTATTCTTTTGGTCTGAACATTCAGACCAGGTAGCCACCACTTATAGAACAAACACTTTTTTTTTTTTTCCCCATGGTTTCATAGAGTTCTGGCTATTTCTTTTCCTTGACATGTGCAAAGCATATTACATTTCATGTGTAGCTTTTTTCCCTCAAGCTATGCATGTGAACAGCTTCTGCAATTCTTTCAAGAGCATCTTCAGAGCATAATTTATTGTTAAAAGTATTTTTAGATAGGAAATCTATTTCAAAGTAAACTATTTACCAACAATTCAAGCCAGCCCACTTAGTGTCCAAGACACCAAATTAGAGAAATTATGATCCTTTTCAGTACTCAAGTGTCCTTTTACTTATGCCACTACTCCTCTAGTGTAATCCCTCACCTGTGCACAGACACTCTCCCACATCCAGAGGCAGCTATTAATGCCCACCACAGGATTTCTCAGACAACACCCCATTTAGAAATCCCAAGATCTTGTGCCTTTTACTAAGAAAGAGCCAGCAGTGCCAAGGAAACAGAGCAAATGCTGTAGAACTCACATCAGGGAAGAGAAAGCAATGCTAGCCCAGAGCAAACCTCCTTGCCAGCTCAGTGACCACCTCTGGCAGGGGAAGAAGATCACCCCCAGGGCCTGGGGCAGGAGCATTTCCCAGTGTCAAACAGTGCCCACAGGACTCTGTCCTTCACACACTGCCAGCACAACAAGGGCTCCAACTTCCACCTACAGCTGAGAAGAGAAAACATAAAGAAAATGAAATTCCATTTTACTTGGTGCCTTCGCAGAACTTTGTCTCCCCTTGCTTACCCCTTATTTTTGAGATAAGCATGTTCACAAGAAAAATAACTACCCATAAGGAGTGTTACAGCCCATGGTCCACCTCAGGTCACAAATCCCTGCCTCTGACTTCTTCACTCCTATGTCAGACCCCCTTCTGGTGCAGGGTTTCCACCAGAAATGCTGATAGTTCAGGGTCTTTGGTTCTGCTTTTGGGCACGTGCTACAGCTAGCAGCAAAGCACAGGGCAGAGGGGTGCTGAAAAAGCAAGCAGTGTATTTGGAGCTGCTTACAACCCAAACAAGTTCCAGCTGCTGCATAGCCAGCAACACTGCCATTTTGGTAGTTCAAGATTCTGGGAATAAGACAATTTTTTTAAATTGTTGTTTCTGTTGTTGTTGTTGTTGCAAGAGAAGAGTACACTTAACCCCAAGAACTGGAAAGTTTTGATCTCCTATAAGATGGAGAGGGTCTAGCAGATCCCATAACCTATTTCCTTTCCAAGAATGATCAATTCCATTTGATTTTGGAATCCAACAATTCTAATGGTATATGTTGCTAAAAGAGATGGTCTACGAAAAGAAAAAAAAAAATCAGAGCATTGTACACGTTTTCCTTGTCCCAGTCTGGCATCATTTTTTGTATCCAAAGCATTTTTTATAAATAATATTCAGAGGGGCTCCCTCATAGCTGAACTTTTTATTAGAAATTCATCTCTCCTGAGCTTTGGAAGACAACAGAGAGACCTCTTGTGAAAGAAGGGTGTACTGCGAGCACACACACCACATCACCTTCTAGGCAACTTCCCTGCCTTTTCCCTCTTTCCTTACTAATGGGCTCTTTAAGTGAACAACCCACCACAGTCTCGTCCTCAAATAACAGAAGGGAACAAACTCCTGCTTCTCCCTTTCCTGCCCGTTTGTTAGGACATCCCTAGAGGAAGGTCAGTTTAACTCAAGAAGGAGAATGAATTTTCATCCATCGTAAAAATTTAGAGTTCTTTCAACAGACTTGAAATCAGATCCATGCACATTTGCAAAGTGCACTCCACCAAGCCCAGTGAGGCCATTTCTGACACAGGCTTAAACCCCAGATTCAAGAGCACAGGTCCTGCACTCAGTGTGGGACAGGGACCTCTGTCCCTCAGTGCTGCCCTGCAGCAGCAGTGGAGCAGCTAGAATCCATTACTTTGGTGATCAGGTCCCAAAACCTGGGCTAAAATAACCCAGCAGAATTCCTGACATGGCCTGAAGAATCAGGAACCAGAAGTGGCTGCAATTGTTTCACTGGACACTGCAAGGGAAATATACATACCTGAGGCTCCCGAAATACACTCTGGAAATAAAGAAATAAATTTGTTATTAGACCCTGGCTGTTCATCAGTTAAGAGCAGTGATGAGCCATTAAAGGATGGCTGCACACAGACAGTCTAGTGTTTCATTCTGGTGTCTTGCTTTGTTTTGTTAGTGTCACCTGTTACAACAGTAACACCAGTGATTGATATTTTTTTGTTTTGTTTTTTTTGGTTTGGTTTGGTTTGGTTTTTGTTTTTTAATATAGGGGCAGCTGCTTCCTGCAGTAATTTGGAGAGGCCAGTGCTGTTGCAGAATCTGTGCCATGCCCAAAATGAAAGGTAGTGACCATGTACTGGGCTGCCAGCCAGAAGAGGATTGCTCACCAGCACCTCAAAGGCCTTCGCTGTGCCAGGGGCCTCACCTTCTCGTGAGGCTGCTGGAGGCCATGAGAAAAAGCTGAGTAACTTGAGAGGAACTTGAAGAAGCAAAGTGCTATAAAAATTCAGTATTTCCTCCTAGGAAAAGTAAAACATCAGGGGGAAAAAAAAAAAAAGCTGAGGAAAAGGAGATTGCTGAGGTCCCAAGTCCTGCTCTGACACTCTGCCTGGCAACAAGCCCCCATTTCAGCTGACTCCTGCCTATCCCAGCAGTTTCAGCTGCTAGGAAATGGCTGGTCCAGGACCAGTGTCCGAGCTCCAGCAGCACAGGTCAGCTTTAGTAATACAGGAACAAAGCTCCTCAGCTCTGACTCAGAGGAGAGCAAACAGCCCACAGTGCTCAGTAAGACAGAGAACAAAATAACACATTTTATCTCCAGCATCTCCATCCACCCTCAATCTATTTATCACTCGGGGACATGACTTACAAGACTGTCCCCTGTTCATCTCCGTTTGGATTGTTCTTAGTATCTGACAGTGTCAGATGGCACATCAGTGACAACAGTTCTACTCATCTCAGCAATAGGCACGAATCTTGGATTTCATCTCTAAAACAGACAAGCTGAATGGGAGGTGAGAGCAAAACAGTGGCCAAAACAGCCAAGTCTTCAAATTGTGAAAAACACAGGGTGCCATTTGCTGCCAAAGGGTGACTGCTGCAGGCACGGTTTGCAGTGGGAAACCATTCCAGATAAAAAAGGGCTGTAGAGTTTTCCAGCAGGGAAGACTTAAAGGATTCTCAGTAGGAAAAGGAGAGTAGACTACGTCCATTCAAGGTGTCAGCCCAGCACCCACAAAGGCAGCCAAGGGCTGTAACTGAGCACTGGCTGTTGGGACAGCCGGGCCATCCCTGCTGGGAGCTCCCCTGGGGCAGACCCTTGGGACCAGAACACTAGAGAGCTTTCCCAGGGAAGCAGGTGGAAGGAAGACATCTTTGCATTTTTCCCCTGGGGAGATTTAAAACAAAACCACCAAATGTCCACACCCACTGCCCGTAGCAGCTATGGTACATGTAACAAAAGCTATGCTAGTGCAGCTGATCTCCCAGACCTCTCCTGTGCACGAGTCGAGGCATCATCAGAGCCATCCCCTGGACCACAAGCTTTGCTGAGGGGGTGTCAAGAAGATTCCCATTTCAAAACTGGTCTTTTTTTCCCCCCTTGGGAGACATTGTATGAAGATGTCTATATTTAAAATGTTTTTCCTGGACTAATTTCAAAATCGGGAAACTTTTGTGCATCCTGGAGAGGAACAGCTGCTGGTGTCGAAGTTCACTTGTAAATTATTGCTGCAGCCAGGGCCAGACCTTTACACGGAGCTCAATCCCGAGTGGAGAGCAGCGTCCCGAGCCCCCCATTTCTGTGCCAAGAGCACCACCCGGTGGCCTCCCCGGCTATGGCGCTCTCCCTCAGAAACTGTAATAAAACTGAAACATTTGAAGGGGAAGGAAAAATCAGAAGCCTATAGCTGTGCACAGAGCCATATGGATAAGGTGGATATAAACCCTGGTGTGCTTACTGAATGAAACCCAGCCAGAATAAGAGCAAATTAAAAAATCCTGTGTTACAGGTGTCTTGAAGAAGAGGAAACAGTCACAGGGTGGGTTTTGCTGGGACCAGGTGAATGTGCAGGGCTGCAGAGGCTTTGAGAGAGCAAGCCATGGTCCTGCTATGGCTGGCACTTACCTCCTCCCTCTCTGGCACCTCGCCGCCCAGGACAGCAGCTCTGCTGCTCGTGGGGGGCAAGTACCAGCAGCCCAAAGGTGCTGCATGGCACAGCAGCTGTCCCTGCTCCCTGCACAGCTCCCTGCACCCTCAGCAAGCCAAGACAGCTCCTTATTGCTGACCTGGGCAGTGATGGACCTCCACCTCCCCTTTTCTACCCTCCTTTCACTATCAGTTTACTTCTACACAGTGTGTTTAACGGGGTCACTTCAAGTTTTTCTGAAGCCTTGATGATCCTGAGGCCTAAAAGCAAGGATTTAACAAGTGTTCATGAATTGTTTTCCATTTACTGCTCACAGGCTTTGGCTGGAGTTGCGCACTCATTGGGTTCCCTGGGGCATGCTCACCAGAGAACACCTCCCTGAGCACTGTGGGATTTCTGTGTGCATCCTCCTGCTGCCTGGAGCAGGAATGCATTAAATAATTCAGTTCTGGCAAGGAAGACAGCCCTGTGGGAAACAATTTATGCAAGGGTTATTGGCTGTTAATGGAAATCTTTAGGAAGAAAAAGAAAATGTACACTTCTATTTAGATGAAAAAGGAGCATGTCCATATAACAAATAATTCCCTGTAGCTACGCCTTGAGGCCCATGTGCAAAGGATAAGAAAGGGCCATTGCTTTTAGTACTCTGTTCTGAAGATTTTATATAAGAGCTGAATGGATCAGAGGGAAAATTAAAGAGTGTTGAAGAAAGTCATGCTATGCCTGGCACTAGAGACCTTACCAAGCAGGCAAGTGAACTCACCAGCCACCTGAAATATTAACAAATAAAAAGATCTCACAACAACATGAGCAGGAAGGAGGCAAGGGTCAGACAGGGCTAATTTGGGAGTGAGAAGCCTACACCAAAAGCCCGTGGGCCCAGCCTGGCAGCCCAGCCTGATGTGTAGGATCGGGTCACCCAAGGCACCTTTAGCTCATAGGTCATGGGAATCATGGCAAAAGCCTCCTGTCAGCTGAGACAATCCTTCACCTCTCTTCCTGCTCTCATTTCTTATTGCTTTCCTGTCCTTTCCACTTTCATTTTCCTCACGAGTTTAGGAAAAGCACTTTGTCTCATCTGCAGACAGACCAGCTGCCAGGTCACACAGCCATAGTTATGACAAATACTACAAATGTGGGATGAACACATCCAGCATATACTTGTCCTGCTTATCTTCTGGATGTCACTTCATCTAAATACAGCCACTCATGAGAGGTGTTTTCTTGCTAAAATATCGAAGCTGCTTTAGTAAAGACAGAATTACCAAAAAGACTCTTCACTTCAAGAGACACTTCAAGACACCACAGCACTGTAAACCTTTATCATTTTCATATAAAAATCTTCTAAATTGTTTTGTACTGTGAGTGGTATCGTTTCTGGGACAAGTCAGCACCAAATGGAAAAAATGAGATAAGTACACGTGCATGAAGATGTTGTGTAACAAAATGTAGTGTCATTTTCATTTCCTAAAATTGCAAGGACCCAGTTTTATTGAGAGACACTGGAAATTGGAGCTCACACTAATTAGAAGTCTAGAGTGATATTACCTGTGCACATACTTTTTTCCAGGTTTACCAGATGTTTGATGAACATTATGCTTAAAGCTCTTTGGAAATGTATTCAGTTATTTTTGTTTAACCACCCTTCCTTTGTTCATAAGAAATGGGTGAACACAAAAGGAACATCTGGTTTAAAACATAGTAACATTATTGGATTTTACTTTGACATAAAGGTTCTTGATGTTACAATATGTAAAGCACCATTTTTCACCAGTTAATACAGCTTCCTGAGTCATGTCCTATTGTAGACATCCTTTTTCAATTTTTTTTTTGTCTGAAATTAATTTCATATTGCACTCCTTGTCAGCTTGAAACTACAGCCATATCTCTTTTTCAAAGCTGTTTGCAGATTGTAGAAAGGGATGCAGGCAAAAAGAGGGTTTCTCTGCAGCAACTGCAAAAAATTATCTTCTGTTTACTTTCACTGTGGATTTCTACAAGGATTGCTTCCAGTAGTGAAATTTTGAAGAATGGCATTGGATTTTTTTTTATTGTTTCTAAGCTGCTCTTTAGACTCTACTTATACATCCTCCCCTACCACAACAAAGAAGGTCTCCAGATGCTGCTCCACAGAAGAGGTTTTAAACAGTCTTTGTAGACCTCCTTCTTCTTAAACCTTATAGCACTCATCTAAGAAAAGTAGCTAAAATATTCATACAAAGTACCACTAAAACTCAGTTCTCAGAAGTATTTCTCCAGCAGCAATATCCCAAGCTATAAAGCTTTGCTTGTGCTGAAGCCACATAGAAAGGAATGAGACCGGTGCGAAATCGGGGGAAAGACCCGATCTGAAAAGTGTTTGTAGCTTACACACAGCTCTGTAATGAGGCACAGGCAGTGAAGGAGGATGAAACACGAATTCCAGCATAGACAGCAGTCCCACTGCAGCCTTGATCAACACAAGCCATTGTCGATGACTGAGAAAAGGACAGGATCTTTCTCATTAAACTTTTGAAGACCAGGCTTGCCAGTGGCCACAGGAATCTTACCTTGGAAGAAGATAGAGGTGTGACTTCCTAAAACACTTTCTAGTCCCCTGAAGTGTCACAGAAAATGTCTGGAGGAGACCATAGCACAAAAGACCACAGCACAGCACCTCTTTGAGCCTAGGGGTTTCCCTTTGCAACACCTGTCAGCTCAGGTCTCCCATTTGTAACATTTTCCCCTTCTCCACACCCCCATGGCAACGTGGGCCTGCAGCACACTTACCATTCAATGCCGCAGTAAGAAGTGTTGTTGGAATCATAGAATGGGTTGGGTCAGAAGGGGCCTCTAAAAATCATCTAGTTTCAAAATGCCAGCCTCCTGCAAGATGCAGAGGGCAGCTGTCATTCTCTAGACAAAGTGCAGATGAGAGAGTGGGAACTCATGCACAGAGTAGCATCCCTCAGTCCCTCACTGCTTTCCTTGATGCTACTACTCATTGCTACTACTAGAGATTTTCTCTTTGAATTTCTCCTTTTGAAACCAACCCATTTACAAAGACTGACTGTTTAATTCTAGGTTATTCGAGCTTCTTTGGAGATACTTTGCAGCAATGAAAAAAATAGCTCCTGTCTCCCCAGCTGCTTTTAAAACCACCACTGACAATTGTCCTTGCCTTTCCTTGGCTGAGGATTTCCTCTTGCAATGTTTTTCTCCCTGCATAATTCTCTTCCCCAGGCTAACCTTTCTTAAACAGAACTTACTTGAGGGAATCTACCCAATTAGACATTTAAATCAATTAGGCTGATTGACAGGAGGATTAAGTCTAGCATATTCTTGATTGCAGACACAAACACTCAGCTGGAAGAAATACCTGCCTCATAAGGACTTGCTGAGGCTTAATTAGTTAATGTTTGTGAAGAGCTTTGAACACATGAAGTGCTGTACCTGCTCTGTTATTCTCTCTGTTTCTAGTAATGGAGGCTTCAAATTTGGATGTGGCAAAAACATCCAAAAGGGTGGCAGACAAGGATGGCAGACAAAAGAATGGCAGACAAGGACCTTGACCCAGGGCCACTGAGGACCACAGCTGTGGGAGAGGACAGTGATGTCTGGCAGGGCTTTGCTCTAAATAAACATTGCTGCTGCTCTGTGCTCACAGAGCCTCTCTCATTTCTCTGCAGGATGGCAGCAGCTCCTGACCTCCAGACCTCACACCAGGACTTTCCCTCACACTGGAACCACACCAGCATCAGATCAGCAGGCAGGGCATGAGTGAATTCCGGATCCCAGTTGTTCTGCACCCTGTTCTCCAGCATTCTTCCCAGGAGGGAATACAGGTTGTCTGTGCTTTTAAAGAAGTGCCATTCACTAAGGCACACCCTCCTAATAAATAAACAAGAGCTCAAGCTCATGGAAGCCTTTGAGGCTGCCCAAAAGCAGCGCTGGTATTATTACCAGCTAACACACACCTAGGAAATCTTCACATTCATAGAAAATGTCCACACACTTCAGTGATACAAATGATCTCTTTTCAAAGAAGCATACATAAAGTGTCACCCTGAAAACCTAAATTTCTCTGGTTATATGTGTTTAAATACAGATTCAGTTTTGCAAATTGTATGCCTCACCAAAAAAGACTACACCTGAAAATCAGTAAAATAGCTAAGTATATTAATTAATATACCAATGAAAATAACTAGGTTTTTTCAGCCCACATAGAACTGTCTTACTCAAATTGCAAATGTGTACACGCATGTGAACTGAAAAACTTTAAGTTTGGGACTCACAAATATAATTTGGACTGGCATTAAAAAAAAATCCTCAGAATCCAACCATTGTAGCATGCCAGTAAGGAGGTTTCCAGCTAAAAAGCAAAGCCGTCCCATCCTTACCCTTCCTCTGTCAGCCCATTTGACATTGAAAACAAATTGAACAACAGTCAGTCCTGGTGATTTACCTTGCCAGAATGAAGCTGCTGAATTCTTTGTCTGTTCTCCTCCCAGAATCCCTTGTACAGGATCTGTCCAAAAGTTCATCCAAAGTATCCTCCTGATGAAGGCTGTTTAGGTTCTGGTACAATTCATAGCAGTCCCTTCACTGATTCATTAAAACAATGACCTGAAGAGACTATTTTTGCCAGTGCATTTTGAATAATGTTGAGGATTTTTTCTGTGAGGAGAAGTAGTAACACTGGCAGATAGCCCCAAGAACCAACACAACAGAGGGCTTGCACAGAATTCAGCATTTATACCATTAAAACACGTGTGCACACACACAAGCCGTAAACCTGAAAAGCCTCAAACAATAGTGATTTCCAACTAAGGGGAAAAAGTCTCCATCACCAGCTCTAATCACTTTAAAGAGAGGAATGCCCTCAGAAACACCAACAGATCTTTTAATTTCAAAACATACCTTTTTGAAGATGCTCATGAAGGAATCTTTGCTACTGGCAAGTACATAGGAACTAAGTTTAGTGTCATAGAAATACAACACCAAATGTTTGTTTTCCTTAAAACCTGGATTAACGAGCAGAAGAAAATATCCTAAACAAGGGTGGGATTTTCAAGGCAAAAGCATAGATTGTACCATTGTTTCACAGGAAATGATAATCTAAAACCCATGTTTGTATCTTTTAAGATTCCCACCATCAAAGCTTAAAGAAATACTAAAAGAAATATTCCATCATAAAAGAAATACAGGTTCATTTTCAGCAACCATCACACTCAGTGGTTTCTTTTGGAGTTAGAGAACTAATTCTTTTTCCTGGTCATTAAGGGATTTCTCTGCATATCCTTGTTCCAGTTTTCCTGATATATCCTGCTGCCTTTCCCCAGGTAAGTCTGTACCTAAACCCAGGTTTTGGAATATTCTGATTTTATAAACTTACCGGTTATCAGCCAGTAATTTATGTAAGGCTTCAGCTGTTAGGAGGAGTTTATTACTGTCACATTCTAACGTCCAGCTCTAACTTCTGTCCCTGGAACATTAACTGTGAGTTATGAAAGCATGTAAAAATAAACTTGCAGAAAATTCTCCTGTGGATGAATAATTGCTCAAAGTTACTTACATGTTGGAGAAGTTTTGCTCTTTTTTTTTTAAGGGATTCTTCTCCTATCCTCTCATTAGAAAATTATGATCCAGGTGAGATAATCCAGTGGTTGCCATAGTATCTGCTTGGAACCAGCTATTCCCAGACACACCTAAGTAACTGGGGAAACCACCCCAGGAATGTCACACACCAGCAAATGTAAAGACATTTTTTATTTCACTCATGAAGCTCTGTTAGATTTGTCTAGAGCACTGATTTACTTCAGAAAATAAAACATTTTGAAAAAAAAGTTATGTTTTCCTTCAGCTTTTCCTCCTGTTTTATTTCCCACTTTTTTCTTTCAGAATCTTGTTTGTTTGTTTCAAATCACGAGGGGCTATTTAATATGGTGTCTCTCCCTCTTTCTTTATTTGAAGAAATAATACCTTACCAGGACATGCTGGCTTTTAGCCAAACAGCCAACATGCTCCCATTCTCAAGAACAATTTTATGCATCCATTGGAAACACTGGTCAATAATACATTTTTTATTCATCACTCACCATGTGAACAGTATTTTGGCCAGTATGTTTCCAGGCAAGCTGCAATTATTAAGATGCATTTGACCCATTTAGTTCCAGCCTTACACTAGGCACAAAAGTTTCTTCTGATCTGTTAAATAATACATGTTTATGCTGTAGCAGTGCAATGTCATTGAAGCTCTCAACATTGCAAGCTGGGTAGTTGCAAATGCTTAGGTTCACAAAATTGAACTCTTCTTGAAAATCCAGCAATAAGGTTTTCTTGACAACTTACCATAGTGCTTAACAATCACACACTTCCATTTTCTAGGCAAATTATCTTCAGTGCTGAAATCCTTTATGTTAAACACTATCTAAAATGTTTTATGCTGCAATTCTTCATGGGAAATGCCTTCTTACAGTACAGTGGTTGTCACTGAAATTTAGAAAGCTTTATAAAGACAGCAATGACAATGCAGGATTAATCTTTTATATGATTCAATAAATTTTTCCAGTATGATTCAATACATTTTTCCTTTTTCAGACCTACACTCCTTATCCAATCTAGCAATCTCATAAAACTCCTGTTAGCCCTACCAAGGTACTTCATATTCTCACTGCACCAAATATTCTTATTGCTTTAATTGCTGAAACACTCTGGGAATAATTCCTGTATTTCTCTGGTTTTTAAAATGCTTCCAGCTCTTCATATCAGTTTCTGAATTTGGAAAACAAAATCTATTTCCAATGACAGTTTAAGGTTATTAGCTTTACTTTTTCTGATTTTCCAATTGCTACTTTGCCAAAACAGTTCTAATTTAAAAAGAAAAACATCTGCAAGAATACAACATCTGATTTTTATGATAATCACACAAATTTATTGCACGGCTGGACTCTGCCTTCAACTACTTCTGACATAGAAAACACATCTGAATCCCACTCCTAACAGCTATTTGTATAGCTGCCTATACAAATTGTTAAAATGAAGTGCAATAAATTTGTGTGATTATCATAAAAGTCAGTCATTCCAAAGAGTTTACAGTTATTCTTAATGAGGAGGCTGTGATGTCTTTAAGGACCAATATGCAATAAACTTTTCTCACTGGCAGCCACTTTGTCACACATGCTTGCATGCAGAGGAGGTAGCTTCTTCAAAAACACCATCAATATCCTAGACACAATTTTATTTCCACTGCTTCAGGAGATACTGCAGGCATGTGGGAAAATACCATTTTTAATAACACAACTGAAATATACACAGGCTACTAAGAAACAGTCTCTTTAGAAAATGCCACTTTTTGCAAGTAACTCAATTTCAAATAGAATGCCTGTTTCCACAAAGAAAGCAAACCTTTTTCTTAACAAATCTGAATTTTACAGAAAAAGATTTAATGATGGGAGAAATCAGTCCTGTGTGCATCAAGCATAAGCGAAGCTAAGTCTGCTTGTCATGATCACTCTAACATCACAGCATATATGAATAACACAATATGGGGCAAAAATGGTGGTAGAATAAATCTCAGCTCCAGTTCTGCAAAGATTTGTGTTGGTTTTAATGGGATTACATGCAGCAGCAAAGAAAAACAGACCTGTAAGTATTCAAAGGACTGCAGCATTAGAACGGGTTCTGCTACTCGTAAATGAAGGTATACACAATACTTACTGAAACTGCAAACCTTTTAAAACAAGTATTTCCAAATGGATACATTGCCAGAAGGAAAAAAAAAAACCAACTCAAAATACTTGGCCACACATTTGTTTCCCAATTTATTGGAAAGAACTGAAACATAACATTTACTGTATAATTTACCTTTATTGGACGTACAGGGGAGGAATAACAATTTTTCTGCTGAAGTCTACAAGGTATTTTAATTTAGAAAATTACACCTTCAGCCTAGTTACAAATAAACCATATTGTAGAACAAACAGTGCCATTATACACTGTCAGCCCAGTTAAAGTGCCCATAATTCCTTTCAGGAACAAGAATGTCAACAGTAAAGTATTACTTGTGGACTTAAAAAAGACAAAAAAATGCATGCCCGGAAACATAAAAAGCATTTTCCTTACATTGCTTAAATTAAAAGAAATCCAGGTGACAGAAGAAATTATAGGAAAAATATTTAAGAGTGATACTTATGTGTCTTTGGGAAGATTACTTTATAAGCACAGCAAATTTACTATATTTTCAAGCATACTGAATAACTCCCCAAATCTGGGTTCTTGCCAAAAAGCAAGAAGTTGACTCCTGAAAGTTCACTTTAACAAGAGGACCAAAACCCAAGAGGCCTAAGCTCAGGAGATAACATCCCACTATCCCTCCATCACCCTACAGCCAAAAATTGCAGTAACAGAGATGTAGGAAATCTACGTATAATTCCAGTCAGAAGTGAGGTGGTAGATCTGATGGTGTTTGAGTCCAGCAATTCCACATAACTGCTAAACAATCTTAGATTAAGAAGGTCCCTGAATAAAAGTCTGCATCTCAGAGGAAACAGTCTCTGCTGTACTGCCAGGCTTCAATCACAAGTCTCCTGGGCACGCATTTTTAAATATTAACGAGCAATGACCAAATTCCCATTGTTCATTTTCAGGCAGTTATGCACCATGCAGTGTGAAGCACCAGTCTTTTGCAGTTTCACATGTTTAAACATTTCCAAAATTTTTTTCTCATTCCCATTTCTAAGGCCAGAATTTCCTGAAGAAAAACGTGTTAATATGTGAAGATTTCACCATGTTTCAATAACGGAAGTGATCCAAGGGGATAAAAGGCCAATGCAGTGGGCAGATGACAGTGATAGAAAATATGTAGGTGAGGTCTAGGGCCAATGAAATGTAATAAGATTTGGGAAAGTGAAGAGGCTGACCTTGGTGGCAAATGGAGGGGATATCCAGGGATCACTTCATCTTCAGGCAATTGAAAAGCTAAAATGCAACTCTGTCTATTAGGCATGTGTTTTACTACAAAATGAAACACTGATGACTCAATTCTATATGCCTGGATCTTTGTTCTTGCTTCATGTCTGAGGGCACGAAAATATGCAATCATGCTCTAAAAGCTGCAAACAACTAAAGAAGAGCCAAGTCAATGGTTAAAGATGATGGAGACCCTGTGGTTTCTAAAAGAATATTTTTAACCCTGGAATAAGTAGAACTTGATCAAGATCTCCATTATGAGTTAGGAACCAAGCAATACCTTTTAAGAGGCATGAAAGGATTCCTACTCAGCTGATTTGCTAAAGCTTGCAGCAAACAAAAAGGTTCTTGCCTTCTATTGCCTTAGACCCAGCAAACCCTCTGGAAGTGGAACTTTCCTGGTTGAGGTCTGCAATATTAATTAATATTTTGCACTTAGCTCTTGGGAGGAGGGTTGTTTTTCTTGGTGATCTATTCAGACTCTATTCATTGTTAGTATTTAAAGAGATGAACTTGTTTTATTTTCAGTGGAATACAAAGCCATATGAGAATCTAATCCACAAAGACTTAAGGAAGGGCAAGAAGGGATATTTCTTCTTCCTAACAAATCAGCAAGAATATGCTCTGAGTCTATAATCTTCCCCAGCTTTGAGCTTCCTCAGACTTACTGCAGAGAAAGGAACAATCAAGAAATAAAAATATTAAGGGGAAGATGACTCCAGAACCCAAGGAGACAATATACATTAGAAAAACCTCAGGAAAGGAAGAACAGTGATAATCCTCAATCACGGAGTGTGAACATGGTTCATATCTTAGAAACCCTCTCACAGAGCATAAAGATCAGATCAGCATTGGAATGTCATACAGAGGGAAAAGAAAAGCCTGAGAAAACGCAGTAGCAGGTGAGAGGGGATCTTCACCATTTTTTGTCTTAGTCCTGCCTAATATTACTTTCAATATCAGCAAGCAAAGCTTGAGGCTGAGCTCTCCAAAACCATACGGCTTTTCATTGCTACAAATAAATCAAACCATGTTTGGGGACCTGGACTCCCTCGGACAGCACAAAGGCAGAGCAAGAACACTGGAAGCAACAAGAGAAAAGAAGGAATAATGAAGTAGGAGAGAAATAAAGAAGTAAAAACCCTGAGAAGCACCTGGAAGCTTTTTCCGCCTCCAGCCTGAAGGAGGAGGGCCTAATGCCACACATCTATTAGCAACAGCGACAAACCTGTGCCTCAGCACTGCCACAGCAGCATCTGTACTTAGAGGTGTCATGCAGTGACCACCTGGCACAGTCCATGTTTAGCCTGTATGGAACACAGAGAACGTGAAAGAAAAACAAAATCATTGAAAAAATAATTACTTTTATAATCGTTACAAGCAAATTCTCCATCTTCTGCACTATGAATAAGGCTGCAGACAGGTTCTTAAAGGTGAAAAAGGCAACTTGTAACACAATCTCCAAACTTTCAGATTCATTGTTGATTAAATACTTTTTGTCACTTCAGACTTTATTCCTAAACAGCTATATTAAAAATAAGATAATTACAAAATATAGTATTGCACATCAGAGCTATTTTTCCACAGTTTCCTATCCAAAATAGACTTAAATTAACAGAAGATACATTATTACTAGTACTCAAATACAATGTAATGCTTTTATAATATTAGGTTACATTAGGTTCCCTTAACTCAGGGAAGCACTTAAATCCATTCTTGTTTTCAGGAAAAGGAAAAGTCTTCCTGACTCAGGGACTCCAAAGCAGAAGTATGACATATCATATAGCTACTACTTGGGCATACGGTAAAGATTTGATTGGTTTGTTTCACCAATTCTTGAACTCCACAGCAAGTCTTATTCCAGTAAGTATTAGAAATAAGCTAATTCAACTTAAAGTGCAATTCTCCTTTAGGAGTCAAGTGATGTCTACTTTTATACATAATTCTTGCAGCAAAACAGTCACAAGATGAAACAGAAACATGATGACAGCACCCTACACTTTTTGGTTATTCAGCAAGTTCACACAAAATATTAGCACTCACCAAAAAATAATATTCTGGTTCATATAGTTGTGAAAATGTTCCACTGATTCTGAAATGCTTCTGACATTTCTCATTATGAAATACATAGGCAGAGCAGCAGCTCTCCAAGTGTAAAACACCCTCCTTCATTTCTACATACAGGCTGTGTATTCAGTGCCAACACCACTGATATTCTAACATCAATATTATTTGCTAGCACATGGAACTTGAGGACAAAGAATTATAAAATGGAAAACTCAAGTGCTTTTTGAATTTAATTAATTAATCAAAAGTTCTGAGATTCAAAAGCTGGTCTAGGTCATGGCCCCTCTCTGGGCTGTAATTTTCCCCCACAGGATTTCTTTAAAACGGCATCCAATAAAAACATTAAAAACCACATGCAATAAAGCATCTGGCACTTCCCCTGGGAGACCTTTCCACAGCCAACAAGTTGTTTTTCCTCAAGCTGGATTTTCGTTTAATTTCATCCCATTGCCTATTCTCATGGAAGCAAGGAGAAAAAGGTCACAGCGAGGGCAAGAGATGGAAAAACCCAACCAAACAAACAAATGATTTGCTAAACTACACTGAAAAAGTGTAAAAAAGCATTTTAGCTGTGAAGCGTGTTGATGAAAGGGAAACTGTGAAGGCAAGGGTTAACTTTAGTCACAATTTCCAAGCTTTTTCTTCTCCATCAGCATGGAAAAGTCACAGATGCACATGGATGTCTCCAAGAGGGAAAAAACTCAATATGGAAAAATGACTGAATTACCACTCCATAATTATGATTTTGGGAAAAGAAGCAAAGTGTCCTTAGAACTTCCTACTGCTTAGTAGGAAGTGCTTGACTTCCTACTGCCCAGAGAAGAAAGAAAGCCTCTTTGAAAGCTGTTATTGTTTGAATCTTGAAAAGGTATCAGCCATATCTTCCACCTTCTAAAAACAAATGAAACCTCCATAGTACGCAGTACCACAGTCTTGTAACAGAACATTGTACCATCTATTACCCTGAACAACCAATGAAAGATGTTGCCAAGGGAGATATCACAGAACATCAGATTTAGTCAATAAGGTTTTGTATTCCCTCACAACCTAATAAATATCGTATCTGGCTATTTATTTAATATATCCTACAGCTAAAGAATATATTTACTTTTTATTCTTCCTTCTCTGTGGCTAGAAGGAATTAGTGAAAAGACTGTTTAACAAATTAGTGCAAGACGTGTGTGCAGACAGCTATTTTGAAAACATTACAAACACAAAACTCCCGGAAGATATCATACAAAAAGGATGAGAGAAGACTCACCACTAGTGTGAGTCACAGAAGCAAACATTTGTAAAAGATGTAAAAGCCCAAATCAGTACTTAAAGAAAAAGAACAGACACCCTCCAGAATTTATCTAGTCCCCACTGCTTTCAACAGAGAGACTCCCAAGTAACATCAGAGGAGGTGGATGTGAATTTCATCTCTGTCCTTCAGAATCTCAGAATCAAAAAAAAAGGCATGGCAATAGCCACCAACAGCTACACATTAAATTCCCAATTCATTTTGAAAAGAAACCATAAATGATTTGTTAATCAATAAAAAGAAGACAAAATGAGCTTGAAAGATTTCACGTGTCCTCATCAACAACTTCCTTTCGGCGCTGGGCCCGGAAATGGCGCTCAATGTTTATTGTCACTTCCCTCTGCAGATTCCTGCTGTTAGTTTTCCCAGCTGTTCTGATCCAGGGGTGCTGAAGTACCTGACGTGCTGTGTAGCGCTTCTGGGGATCCACTATCAACAGCCTGGTGATGAGGTCTTTTGCTGCTATTATGGAAGAAAGCAAAGGAGAGAGGGGTGAAGCACAGTGGTGTGCAACGTGCTCTAGGATGTGCAATCCTGTGCAATGTGCTCTAGCATGACCCTGCTCAAGCAGGGTGTTTGAAACACATCACCCACTGTGATGTGTTTGGACATTTCCAACCTTACCCATTCTGTGATGGTGACAGTTATATCCACACAAAATGTCCTTCTTATTTTTTTCATTAGTTTTACCACAGTTTCTGTAACTATCCCCAGGAGCTATTCTAACAACTGCAGTTAGAGTTAGTGACAGAAAATATTAAATGTCCATGACTGATGTCATTCTCTCCTTCAGAAACAGAGGAGAAAGTGAAGGGAATTTAATCTCAAAAGTGTGCTGAAGGCATCGGGCTAAGTGTTCACATTCACAGGAATGAGCACTGGGTATCTTATCTATTAAGAGGCATAAATGTTGTAAAATGCTGTGGAACAAGTCCTTTAAAAGACTGTACAGGGATTAAAGGAGTTCTAGGGCTTCTGATTTTGAAGAGCACACAAAAGACACTATACTAGCCTGTGAGAAAGAAAAAACTACTACAATTTCCTATTGACTACCACTGTCAATAGGAAATTGACACTGTGTTCTGCAGGGCAAGGATTTCATTCTCAGCTTTTGAGATTTTTTTCTAACATCTTTACAATCTAACATAGCCCTTGAGATTATTTTGACACCTTTTTCTGCAGAGACACATAATAAACAAGATGAAGAAAATCTTTGCTTTTGCTTAGAAAGGGAGGAACTGAGGACTCATATGCAGAAACACAGCCGTCAATAGTACCAGAGTACTAAATTCACATTTAAAGCACAGATTCACACAAGAGAGACCCATAAAACACCCCAAGCTGATCAAGGTCACTGCCCTGAAAGAAGAGTTTCTCCCACTTCAGGGAAGAAGACTGCCACTTCTCAGATCTGCTATAAGTGCAGAATCTTACCTGCAGAAATATTGTCCCAGTAAGGGGATAGGAACTCGTAGTGACCCAGCTGTATGATCTGAAACAGCTCCTCTTGATCACGGTCCTGACTGCGGAAAGGGGGAAAACCGCAGAGCAGGATGTAAAGGATCACGCCAGCTGCCCACATGTCTACTTCGAGGCCGTAGCCTAAGGAAAAACGGATAAACCATGTCTTGTTTTAGAAAGAAAACTCACAACTGCGAGGGAACTATTTCTTAGAAATAGAATTAAAAAGAAACATAGAATCTCTGCTCAGTTCCTCAAAAAGAGGAGGTGAGCAAAAGAATGAGTGGCTGGTACACCACGCTTACATGCTGCCCGTTATTAGCTACAGCTCTCACAGAGTCTCTCTTTTCCACAACATGTTTCACAAACACTGTCTCACAAGGCCAGTGTCAATTGGAGACTAATTGAGAAAACAGAGCACGTATTTCTAAAATAGTCATCCTCAGATTCCCTTCAAAAGAGTACTAAGAGTGCCAAGTTTCCATTGAAATTGGATATAACTGGAGATGTGCAACCCAGCTCCACAGAACAAAAACCAGAAATAGATTTGAGTCACCAACAAAACTGACTTCTTTCCAGGTCTGAATCTTTTTGGAGATGAAATCTTCAAAATTCCTTGTGATGCGAAACATGTTTTGAATTGTTACATAAATTTAACATACACGTTCACAACAACTTTGCATCATCAGGGGATTTGGAAAGTTGTTTGGATTATGGCAATGAAACTGGGCTGGCTACTCTTAGTTTGCAACATGAACTTTTGGTCCTTTGCCCCCCTTTCTGCTATTACCATCTATGATATTTTATGGCTTATCTGCTTGGAAGTCAGTGATACATTAGCACAGACACTAATGATGCAAATATGACTGATATCATGCTCATGTTTGTTAAAAACTAAGAGGTTTCCTTTCCCAGATTACACTGCTAGCCCACCTCCTACCCTGAAAAGATATTTCAGTAGGTTGAAACATTCTGGACTATTTCCATTATTAGAAAGTTCAGCATAATTGAAAGATTTATGACAAATTAAAAATATATACACTCACCCTTCTCAGCAAGTATTTCAGGAGCAACATACGTTGGTGTTCCACAGACAGTAAATATGGGCTTTGTAACCTGCCTAGCAAGGCCGAAATCTGCCAGTTTCAGTGTAGTAGATTTATCTGCATTGTGCTGAACCTATATCCAAACAAAATATATGTATGTTTAGTCCAGATGCATTTTAAAACAGCAAAATATAAAGGAAACGTAAAATTAAACAGGAGGGAGTTCTAATAATAGTACTAATAATGGAAACAGTCTTCAGAACATGGCTCTTTTCCCCCATATACTAAGAGGGTGCATTTATTTAAGAGGATAAGCAATTACGGAAAAAAGAAAACTTTGCTCTACAAACTCTGGCACACTGCAATTTCCAAGAAATTAATAGAAGGAACACAAAAAAACCCAAGAGTCAGTTAAATACTATTATTTCCTCTTGAAAAAATAAACTGTTCTTTTTCCCTGGGAAAGCAAAGAAGAATGCTGTGGACTTAAATGCAATGAGCCCATGTAAACTACTGATTTTATTTTTAGCCCCAGATAGCAACTAAGTACCACACAACTGCTCAGTCACTCCTCCCCCATCTGCCTGCAGTGGGACGGGAAGGAGAACCCAAAAAACAGGGGCTTGAGATAAGAACAATTTAATAATTGGAATTATTAAAGTATAATAATAATAAGTTATTGAAGTATAATAATAATAGTAACAGTAGGAATGGTAACACTACAATGAGAAGGGAGACAGGGAAAAAGAGTGAGAGCAAGAGAAAGAGAAAGTAATAAAACCCAAGAAAAACAAGTGCTGCACGATACAATTGCTCACTGCCCACTGACCCCTAGCCCAGCCCAGCCCGTCCCCCAGCACAGACCAACAACTCCTGGCCAACTCTCCTCAGTTTATTCACTGAGCATAATGTTCCGTGGCATGGAATATACTTTTGGGTCAGCTGCCCCGGCCATGCTCCCTCCCAGCTTTTGGTACACCTGCTACCTGGCAGAGCATGGGACACTGAGAATTCCTTGACTTAGGATCAGCAGTGCTCAGCAACAACCAAAACATTAGTGTATTATCAATGTTATTCTCATACTAAATCCAAAGTACAGCACTGTACCAGCTAAAACCAAGACACATGGAAAGTTTATCTCCATCATACTGGTCTAACAACAAAATACAAACCAACAAAAGCTTCACGTTGTTTCCATATTACTCTGATACTCTACCTGCTGCCCTGAAACCAGATTAGCAATGGTCACCACACAGCAAGAGCTGCAGAAATAGGTCCATGCAGAATGACCTCCTAATTAGGCCTTTTCAGCAGTTCTCATCTCCTTACATCCACCTGGCAAGCAGTCAAAATACTTTCTCCAATTCTAATTTTGTACGCACTGGTCTTTATCATTACTTTATACAGCATTACTTGATAGCATAAGAGTTAATGAAAGGTTATTTTAAGAAATGAAATATGTTAATGACAAAGACAGTGGCATCAAGCACACCCCCAGCAAGCTGGCAGGCAACACCAGCCTGAGTGATGAGATTGACACGTCTGAAGGATGGGATGTCATCCAGAGGCACCGGAACAAGCTCAAGAAGGTTGAGCCTCGTGAGGTTCAACAAGGACAAGTGCAGGGTCCTACACCTGAGCTGGGGCAATCCCTGGTATCAATACAGACTGGGTTATGGATTGAGAGCAGCCCTGTGAAGAGCAATTTGGGGTAGCTGGTGGATGAAAAACTGGAATGGGCTCGCAATGTGCAGCTGCAGTCCAGAAAGCAAACCATATCCTGGGCTGCATCCAAAGCAGCGAGGCCAGAAGGCCAAGGGAGGGGATACTGCCCCTCTGCTCTGCTCTGGTGAGACCCCACCAGGAGAGCTGCGTCCAGCTCTGGGCTCCCAGCACAGGAAGGACATGGAACTGGTGGAGCGAGTCCAGGGGAGGACTGGGAAAGAGGGATGGAGCACCTCTCCTGTGAGGAAAGGCTATGAGAGTTGTGGTTGTTCAGCCTGAAGAAAAGAAGGTTCCAGACAGACCTTATTGTGGCCTTTCAATAATTAAAGGGGGCTTAAAAGTAAGATAGGGACAGGTTTTTTAGCAGGGCCTGCAGCAATAAGACAAGGGTCAATAACTTTAAACTGAAGGAGAGTAGATTCAGACTAGATACTAAAAAGAAGTGTTTTATGATGAGGGTAGCAAAACACCAGAACAGGATGCCCACAGAGGCGGTAGATACTCTATCCCTGGGAACATTCCAAGTCAGGTTGGACAGGGCTCTGAGCAACCTGGTCTAGTTGAGATGTCCCTGCTCACTACAAGGGCTCGGGCCAGATGACCTTTAAAAGTCTCTTCCAATTCAAACTATTCTAAGATTCCATATTCAAAGGCGAAGTCATAAACAATGCAGCAGTATAATTATATAAATCAGTATGCTTAATACTAGTGACTGACACTCAAATATTCTTTGAGAGGTAAAAAAAGGTCATTCATTTCCTTTAAATGAAAAATTGTTTGTCTCTGGAACTATGGGGAACAGATCAGCAGCTAAAATGTCTACAAAAAAAAAGCCAAGTAAACCTGGACTTGGTTTTGAATGGACAAACTGGAATATAATGTGACAGGCATACTCCGTGCTTTAACACCTCACACTTCGCCATCAGACATGGCTTAAAGAAAGCCAAAAATTCAGGATGGTCTCTATTACCAGATACTAGAGGCACAGATGTGACAACATTTGCTCTTATATATTTCAGTTGACTAATCTCCATTAATCATCTGTATGGAAACTGTAAGCACGCATCCAATTTTGATTAAGAAAAATGGGTTTAGACTTCTTGATGGGTTTTTTTTTCCTTTTTAAGAGACAAAAACATATTGCATTACAAAATAAAACAGTAAAGCCTACTAATCCCTTTTAACCTTTTTTTTAAAAAATGCACAAAACTGGGAGGAGTGACTGATGCCACAGAACACTATCTGGTCATTTAGAAGGATCTCAACAGACCTGAGAGACAGGCAGGGCAGACAAGTGCAGGGTCCAAAACCTGGGCAGGAATAACCCCTGCATCAGTACAGGCTGGGGGCTGACCAGCTGCAAAGTAGCTCTGCAGAGAAGGAGCTGGGGGTCCCAGGGGACAAGAAGTTTTCCATGAACCAGCAGTGCCCTTGTGCACTCTTCTAGTTTTGATTAAGCAAAATATTTTGACCGTTTTTTTGCTGCTCTTCCATGAAAAAATATTTTTCAGTATGAAACTGAAAATAAAGTTTACTGCAACCATGCAGTCAAAACTTCTGCAAGAAGAAGCTAAGATGCCACAGCCATTTTCTCTATTATATTAGGCAACTATGTGACAATCTTTTGCCATCATGCGCTGTGGACACAAACTGACACAAATGACAAAAAAAATTATAAAAGTAACATTTGCTTTATAGAACATCTATCTATAAAATTTCTATTCTACCAATAGGGGTAATAGTGGTAAGATGCTACAAAAATTCACAATTGAAATGCTCAATTTTATATGCAATAGAAAAATTTGAGCATGAATGTATTTTCCTATTCTATATATATTTTTTTTAAATTATGTAAGAAAAGTGTGTCACATGGAATTTCAACTACCCTGCAAGCTACTGTACTAAGACAAACAATACTGAAATGCTTATATACATTTTTAGAAAACAGCAGGGTGGTGGGAAGGGTGGAGAACACAATGGTCTTAATTCCCAGTCCCAAAATCTTCAGGAGATTTCTTGCTTTGTAAAATGCATTGTTGCACTTTCTCTCTTCTCAGGATGCCAGGCTCCTCATCTCCCATTGCAGCACAAGGTGGCAACACAGCACCATCTGTGCTGCGTTGCCACTTTGTCTTTCAGGACAAAACACTGAACTTCCACTTTACTTTACAAGGGAGCAGGTAGGAACAGTGGGCATGGTGGGTATATTTTCACAGCTTTGCGACAATCACTTCAGAGACAGCATGTAACCTGTCAGCAAGCCTGAAAACCTCATCCCAGAACTTCTCAGCAGCTTCACTAACACTGTGCTCAGAACAACTCAGTCAGCTCAGAGAATTCCCTTCATCCCCAAATTCCTACTGTCCAGTCTACCTTTCCAAGACCTGCCATCAACTTAAGCATGCAAATATGCTTCACTGTAGAAACAAAAGCTTCTCAGATTCTTTTTAATCATTCCTGAGGCCAGACTACTTCCTCATAGCAGTATTACAGAAATGCACAACCTGCTCAAGAGAAATCTAACCTCTGACACCCACAGTATGTATTCCATGCAATGGTGAGAACAAAGCAAAAATAGTGCTGCCTGCCTATAGACTTGATTGAGTTAAGAAGGACCAGTACACTTCATACAGTTTCTATAGACAGCCAACTTAGGCCATACAAATACTCATGTCCTTCAACTGCCAGCATCTGGTGGTCTTGGACTAAAGGCAGTCAAGTCAATTGCACACTACTTACTCAAATACAGATGACATATCAGAATATTAGAACATTGCCTGAGGATTTCTAGCTATGCCAGCCATACAACCAGAAGATTATAATATAAGGGCAAATTCATCTTCAAAGGGAAAAAAAAAAAATCTTTCTCCTTCTGTCCTGTCTGTGGATGACTCCCGGTCATTCCGGTACTTACTGCTCTTGGTTGATTTCATATCTACCTTGTGAAATCCATCAGTGTGTTTAGATAATGATTTAAGACCTTAATAGTTCTCTGTATGCACATGCATATGGTAGCACAGATTCTTCTCATGGACATCATGAAAGCCAGTTAGCCCACACGACATTTTGTATATGTGAAATACGTAGAGCTTAAGAAAAAGTACTGCTTACACATTTGAGTTTCAGACATCCCTTGCTGCTAGCCAGAAGAATCTCTATGAAAAATCTTACAGAAAATTCTGAAAGTTATGGCAGGTAAGTGGTTAAACAGGAGTTTGACTCACATGCACTCAGGAAACTGGCAGTGCTTTGCATATATGTAAATAGTGTTGGAAAATGGACAGTCCTTTGCATATATGTAAAGAGTGTCTCAAAGTTCAAGGGCAGAAAGGCTATACTTGAAGTTCTCACACATACATGAAAACTCAAGAGAGAGAAAAAGGGGCAGGGGGACAATCTCAAATGCACAAAAAGCTATAACATTTATGAAGTTGAGTGTTGAAGAATTACCACATTAGCATGTGAGGGAAATGTACAAGGAAATGAGTACACAATTGCAAATACAGCCCTCTCCCTTCCCCCCTAAAAAGGGGTGACTTTATGTCTTTTACAGCTACAACCTGGAAAAACAACACCACATTTTGGGCATTAAATTCTCACTCACAAGTGACAAAATGCTAGCAGCTGTAGAATTAAACAGTCCCTTACCTAAAAACCTTGCCAGCAAATCTTGCTCCATGAGGTAGCATGAAAGAACTGACTGGCTTAATTTGTGAGACCAAACACTCCACATTGCCCATTCTTGGCAGCAAAGGTTTTCTTGCTGAACACCTAGTCCTAAATGAGGTGATTCTGTTAGCAGATGGGAGGGAGTCGTAGCAGCTGTCTTCACACCAGCTGTCAAACAGATTTTGTTTTTGTAGCGCAAGTCACCACCCTTCTGCCTCACAGCTATGCTGCGAGGAGCCTGATCAATGTGGGCAGACACAGTCGTGAAAGAGGGAGGGGAAAAAGCAGAAAGGATGATGGTGGCCTGGTACAGAAGTTTATAACTAGAGGACAGTTCCATAAGAGAAACTGAAGTGCAGTGAACTAATAACTAAACCACGTTTCCAACTTTCTCTTGTGCCAATAATTTTACAATTTACTAGATATCAAAGTATATTTCCACCTTTTCTTCTGTGGAGACAGAAACTGTTTTCCTTCTTTCTCCAGTTGCTTATTTTCATTAAAATGAAACTTAGGGAAATATAAAATGAAACTTAGGGAAATATTTTTTTCCCAGATTGCTGCTTCTTTGTCATCTCTTATGACAATTAGCCAATATGTTTAAAAGTCATTAGGAGCAAAGCAGGTTCAGAATAGACATACACATTTCCTTAGTAAAATAGACCAAGGATCCTTTCTCTTCCATTTCCCATTTTCTTGAAGGGGAAAAACAGTAGATAAAGATTACAAGGTTCACCTGACCAAAAGAAGACCCAAAGTAGGACAAACAAGTCAACAGCCTAAAAGTACATACTTATATTTTGACCTCTGTGCACAAAGTCTAGGTAGACTAATTCAGATTTAAACATCCTCAGTGTAAAAAGAGGCACCCCACAAACAGGGACATCTCTCCACGATGCTGGAACTTGAAGCACTTTGTTTCATCTCCTGATGCTCCTGCTCCATCAACAGCCAACGAACCCGTGAAATTTGCTTCAATACTGTTTGTTACTGTTCAGCACTGGCTGATGGTAAGATTAGTGGCAGCTCTCCTTCCTACTTTGGTGCCCCAGCCACTCTAAGGAGACAAAGGCAGCACACTAAAAAGACAGAAAACCCAGAATCTTGCTGAAATGGCCTGTATTTATAGGAATACTTATTAGATAGCAGGTGACCTATCCAATACTATCAGAACCTTAGAAACTCATTTGCATGGTTGAATAGACTTGCTTTTCAAAAGTATACTTTGTGTACATGGTATCTAATACTGGTGGGCACAGAAAATTAACAGCAAGTTGAAACTAGAACAGGTAAAATTTTATTTCCTGCAGTGTTTAGGTAACCCTGTTCTTGTATGACAAAATACCTACGGTCTGGGAACTGCTCTGTCCTTGAAAAATGTATTCTGACTTTCAAAATGGGCAACATGATTATTTCAGGGCTACACAATGCTGCCACTGCCCAGCACTCCCTGCTTTGCCGTTCTGTGAACTAAATGTGAAAACAACCAGAAGAGACCTTTATCTTGCCCTTCTTTGCTTATCTACATCACTGTGATGATTATGTATTATAGAGGGAAATGAAGCATCAGATCTCAGGTGTTTCACTGAGCACTAGCTTATTTTTAGCAAATGGGAAGGAGCAGGACCTGGTTCATAATGAAAAATCAGCTTCTGGAAAAAGCCATGCAGTTTTATGTGAAGTCTTGTTCAAACTTTGTGCAAATGAAGCACAAAGGCAGGGCCTACAAGCCCACTTCTTCCTGCAAACCAGCCAGTTGCATTCACTGCATTCTGAGTTACATTCATTCTTTTATTTACACAGAGATCGCGTACCAAAGATTTTAATTAAACTAAGTAGGATTCATAGCGGGACCTAATAAAGATGTTATTGCTTAGTTTAAAGGTCTGGGAGCAAACTGTTTCAGCCCAACCTTGTGCAGCCTCTGCATTATCCTTGAGGCTACCCTGCTGCTTTTCTCCAGAAATTCATACTGATCTCTGTGCAAAATTAATTCTTTTAAAAGCACTGAATGGCCTATAGGACAAAATAATCTATTATTTTTTTTTGTTTGGCTAACCTTGAAATTCCAAAAAGCTGATAAAATCCAATTTGATAGAGACTGGCAAACACTTGCTATTTATCTCTTTATCAGGAAATTTGGAACCCTAATACAAAAGTGTAACACACACTTAGCAAGGGAGAGTTGTTTACTGTTACAATTCTACAATGGGTATCTTGTGAAGTGTCAATACTACAAACATTTCTATGCATATTCACACATGTCAATAACTCTATTGACTTCAGTGCTGGATGCAAAGAATGCAGCCTCAGAAATGTGATGGAAATAAGAATTTTTCTCTTTGGCATGAAGTTGCTTTTTGAGCTGACTTTAATGCTGTATTCACCAAAACATTTTACTGTCAGATTATTTCAATCAGCTGCATAATACTTCTGCTTCTAAGCAAAGAAATTGTCACAAGATAGAAATCACTATATTAGAGGACTAGCACAGTAGTCTGCAAGATATACAAATGCAGTGGACAAAAATTCCAACAAATAAATAAGATAATTTAGCAATTTTAATAAACTTTAGTCTGCAAGGAAGATGCTTTATGATTCATCCTTGGACACCTAAAAGTCAGATGCTAAGTAACAGGTCTGATTTCTGAAAAATAGAAATGCTCACTACCCCTGACCATCCGATAATTTTTACTTGAGTTCCTTTCTGCAGCCACTGCTATCTGCAACGCACAGCAGATCTATGTAAAGCAAACTACAATTGTAATTTCACTCCAAAATTGTACCCATTTTTTTCAAACAGTCCTGCCACAGCACATTATTTCTGTATGGGATTTGCTTAAAACAATTCAAAGAACCGTAATTGGAAGGAAAATAAATTCAATTCCTGCACAAATGCAAATGTTTGATGATACTTACCAAAAGATTCTCTGGTTTGAGGTCCCTGTGGACAATGTTCTTGCTGTGAATATAAACCAGTGCTTCACACAGGTCAGTGATCATGACAGCAGCATCATGCTCTGTGAACTTCACACTTTCTATGATTGCATCAAATAAGTCCCCTCCTGGGACATACTCTAAAATTAAGTAGATCTCAGCTTCTGTCTCATACACCTCAATTAAGCTTACTATATTGGGATGAGAGAGACTCCGGATAATGAGGATTTCACTTTCCATCATGTCCTCCTTCCCCTTCAGCTTGGATTTATCAACAATTTTCATTGCATAGATCTGATTGGAATCACAGTGGCGACACTCCTTCACCACTGCAAAGTTCCCATCCCCAATAGTTCTGCCAATCTCATAGTGTTTTTCCACATCAGTTCTGCTTTTAATGGCATGCCTCCGGCTTGTGCTTTCCAATCCCTGAGTTTTGTTGTCTTCTTTACTCACTCTGCGCTCCCCTGTTTTTTCTCGTCGAGTCACGTCACTCTCTCTACATGTGCCATTCCCCTCTCTTCTGGCAGCTTCCTCTTTAGCCCTTTGTCCCTCTCTGCCCTCCCTATGTGTTTTAGACATTTTCTCAGCATCCCTCAGAGTGTCTTTCTTTAGCCAACCACTTTGGTTCATTACACAGCTACTTCCATTATCTTCCTTCACTTCATGAGATAGCTGGAGCCCTTCTACAGCATTCTTCCTGATTTTTACTACTTCCTTCCCATGATTTTCATGCTTCTCCACATCCCTTTCTTTCTCTATGTTCCTTTTGTGCTTCTCCAGCCCTTCATTAACAATCCTATGTAGCGGCTTCCAAATCCTCCTACTGCCATTATCTTTCCAACCAACTTCCTCACCCTCCAGACAGGTTTCAGGAGACTTTCGGCAGTTCCTGACTTTTGTATTTCTTTCTACGTGGTACCTCTGACACACGCCTGTGTTCAAGTCTCTATTCTCAAACGAGGCCTCAGCCTGCCTTTCCCTCCGTAACTTTTCTCTGGCCTGCCTTTCACGGTCGCATTTCTCACACCTCAGCACCTCCTCAGAACTCTCTTCTAAGCCTTCCTCAGAACTCCTCTCATGGTTAAGGTACCTTTCACTTTCTCGTGTTTTTCTAGAAGGCTTCACTCCATGCTCACCACCCCAGCCCTCTCTAGTCCACTTTTTTTTGGTTCTCATTTTTTCTTCTTGCTTTGTCTTGGCTTGACTTTTTCCTTCATGTCCAGCTACCAGCTGGGAAGACAAGCCATCGCTGCAGTTCTTGGTCATTTCTGTCTCATCAAAGCCACTGTCTACTTTCGAGGCCTTGTCATACAGCCTGCTCTTCAGTTTTTGGGACTGCTCCTCATTCGTCTGAATGGCAGCAGTGGCAGCATAAGGATTTTCAGGATAAAGTTCTTGTAATACCACCTCCAGGTCCTTCAAAGTGAGGGGCTCCTTCCCCATAGCTATGAACGCATCACCTTCCCGGAAAAACTCAGAAACACTTCGGATTTCTCTGCCTCTCAGATTGTACAGCTTTCTCACACGGTCGTTCTTCCAGTGAGGAAATCCCAGAGCTTCTGAAATGTCAGCCATCAACTGCTCAAAGGTCTGGACTGATCTCCTGTTGAGAAGCAAGGTTATCCTCCTGAGCGTGCGTCCCCCGGGTTTCACCACTGTAATTATCCTTGGCTTCACAGGACTGTGCTCTGAATGTATCGTGTGAAAACCATTGTGGGGACTGAAAAATGAGGACCTGTGGCTGCTTTCACCCAAACATGGTTTTTCATAGTTTCCACGACCAACAGGAGGACAAGTCCCATGCAGTTTCCTCTCTTTTACTTTTGAGCCTGTGTTGCGTGGTGAATGGTCCAACAAGCCTTGGCGTCCTAAGGCAAACAAAAAGCAGGAATATTTATCATTTTGCATCACCAGACCTCTTGCAGTAATAGTTTTCTATGGGTCAGTGCATGTGACCTCAGAGAGTAAGGGTAGGTGACTTCAAGGTTTATAAAGAACCTTTAACTACCACTAAGGAGTATTTCCACATAGTTGCAACTCCAACATTGCCAAGTTTGTGAGAAAATCTGAATTAATTTTGTGACAGGGGAATGTCATTAAAAAAATAATAATATTGAACAGAAATAGATTTTTCTTCTAAATCCTCACATCTTTCAGAAATCCTCAAAGAACAGCAGGATTGCATCCAGATTGTTTAGTATTCTCTTATTAATACACCTCCCATAAACTCACTCAATTCCTTTCTGAACCCAGTTGCAATTTTGGCCTCTGTAAACCCTGTGGTGACAAGTTGCACAATTACACTGCATGAAGTAAGATAAACTAATTACTTGGGTTTTAAAATTACTACCAGATGGCACTCTGTATGCAACCTTACATTTTTATAAATAATTATCTCCTCTTCATTTTCACCAGACCTTCTACAACAAGTTAAATAAATTATTTTTAAAAAACATTACTTTTGCTATAATTTTTACTGTAATTTTATAGGTCATCTAATAGCAATGCAATTTAATCTATTGCCTTAAAGAAAGGCCATCTTATTTTTGTTTGATAATTGGAGTCATGGTTTTCAATATTTTGGGTTGACTATTTTATTCTAAGAATTATGTGAAGTCACACAAAGTTCTGAATATTCTCTGGGGACATTGACATTTCATCTTAGAACATCATCAAAGAAAATGGCACCATTTGTTATGCATAATTGTGAAACAGAAGAACTGAAAACATAACATATGGTTATGGACAAACCAAGCTATAACAAATTTCCCTGTCTATCAACAATAAGCTAAGAATAAAAATGTCCCCCAAAAGTATTCTGAGCTGTTGTACTTGCTAGGATTAAAACCTGCTTACAATGCATTTATTTTCAGCCTCAAGAAATGTACTTTCAGAATGAGATTGCAGAGTGTTTCCATCTCCACTTAATAGCCTTGCTCTTCAGTTGGGAACAAACATTCAATATATAAGAACTAACAGGACCAGGACAAAAGGAAACAGCCAGAATGGTTAACGAATCATTACAAGGAAATTTCTGTACACCAATGGCTTATCCCCTGGAGAATCAGGTCCATTTTCATAATTACTGTGATTCCATAGTCACAGTGCAGTGGCCAAATCCTCAAAGGAAAATCTGCACATATCAGCATTTCTCTTGGTGTTAGGCTCATGCCTACTACATTTTGGGTTTCAAGTGCATGAAGCCATTTTCGGTATTTCATGCTACATATTTTTATTTGTCCTTTCCATCAAGGCATAATAGAGTGAAGAATAGAATACACCTCTTTTCCTAGAACAACAAACAAAATGGAAAATTGCAGAAGTGCTGCAGTAGAGCATTCACTTGCTCTGCCTCAAAAAATACCCAATAGGCCAGGGCTTGAGTGCGGAAAGCACAGGAGGAGACATTGCTATAGAATCCACTCTGCTGTTGCCTCTGCTTGATACAGGATGATGGACGCTTCTTGGTTGTAATACTCTCACTAGCTAAGCACTGTGTGCCCTCCAGCATGTCCCTTAACTCTTGGCTTCATTTTCTTCCCCTGCCAAATGAGATAGATGCTTCTTCTCCAAACAAATATTACAAAGAAGCCCAGCTGCCAGCATGCTGATTGAAGACGTAAGCATTATATAAGAGCTACGTGTGACTAATGCTTGGTGGTTGTACAAGTTATTTCTGTCTTCATTCTGCTTTTTAAGGATGATCTCTTGTTATCAAAAGATGACTACATACGTGCTAGTGATTTCCCAACATTCACGTATTTACATTCCACCCAGAATAAAGCTTACTGTGAATGGACGGAAAAAAAAATCAGCTGTAATAACAGTTCTCTGAAATCTAAATCAACTCCACAACATGTTAGTTACCAGGAACTGAGGAAGCTCTGAATTTAATCAACATTTCCAGGTTCTTGCGTACCCACTGTCATCAAAGCTTTATCTTGCTTATGGGAACTGTGAGTGACATTTTTACTGCTTATAATCTTGGTACAATATAAAAACAGTGGTGCACTAATAATGACTTTTCCCACAGATTATGTTCCTCCCAGTTATGCTGCTATTATCATATCTTTCTATAAACCATTGATTTTAAGTGCTTGGTTGTACTGTTTATTGTTTCAATTACCCAGGCATCAATTATGTTTCCTTTCTCCACTAAATTGACTAAGCCTTAAGGAGAAGACAAGCTTATTTTTTAATTCTGTAACTAATGGAATAAGAGCAGTTTAATGTCATTATTAAGAACAATACAGGAATGCTCTGTTTCTCAACTAACTTGATTCCTAGCCAAAAACACTTTGGCAAAAGCCACAAGTTGATATATAACAATGTTCGTTATAAGAGTAGAATTGCATATTCTTCTATGATGAGAAAAGAAATAACTGCTTAAATCATTGCAGGAAAGAATCTTCTAATATTTTCCAAGGGGAAGTGTCAAATTTTGTCAAAGTGGTGGTCACAATGACGATATATTACATACAATTAAAAATTCACTCCTATTGCCTGTTACAACTATTTCAGTCATAATTTCTGTTATTTTCCAGTTATGCTATATTTAACTGATACACAAGAAGCAAGCCTCAATCTGTCAGGAAAGTGCATATGCTTAAAGAGGTAACAAGCATTTCTAGAAAGCCTTCAAAGGTCACACACATACCCAAATCCTATAGCTACAATTTATATTGCTTCAAAATCTTGTTTCCATATTTATATACAAGTGGGAGAAGGAGGAAGAGGGAGGCGGTATGAGAAACAAACTTCAATGAGTTCAAGCACTGGCAAATTATACATCTGAGAATAAAATGTGCTTTTTCTTTTGCTGTCCTCCTGAGAGCTAATGATTATTAAATATAAATATTCCTTAGAAATGTTAAGATGGATCGATGAGTGTGCCTGGTTTTATCTGTACACACATCTATCTATATATTCTAGTCTATTATGGATTATCAATGGTGCAGCATGGCCAAGGAGGATGCTGAGGCTGCTGCTGTGGACAGGCAGGGGTGAGGCAGCACAGCTGGTCAAGGGCACCCTGCACACCACCTAAACTGCGCACATGGGTGCAGGGGAACAAAAACTAGAACCCACGGAGCAATACAGAGCTCCACATGATGAAGACATGATGGTTTTGTAGGGCAAACACTGACACCAACTCTCTAGAGAAGCATGGAGGATGGAACAAACTGGGATTTGGGGGCTCAAACATGTAGCAGAAACAAGAAATTTAGCACCTATGACCAAAGCACAGATGCTCTCTACAGAGAAAATGTGCCCCCCTGCAGGGTGCTTCTGTGTCTCATTTTTAAAATTTACAAACCATTTGTGATCATCACAGTCCATCCCACTGTGGGGGTGGGGAGGGTGGGAAAACATGGGGAGAAATCACAAAAATTCCTCTAGAAGACATTTCCTTGGAGTGTTTTGGATCATATTCTGGACATGGAGTAAAATTAAATGAATTCTGAAGACTTAAGCTCCAAAGAAGTTGTGTATACAGAGCATCAACATCTATTTCTTAAGGAATTGCCTGGCTACACCAGCTGAAACAGCAAGGTAACAGGGTTTGCCAGAGGTCACCCATTGCAACTAAACATGTATTGCTACCATTTGTCTTCCAAAACTTATCCTTTCCCTTGGCCAGTCCATAAGCTTTTGTTCATTAATTAAAATATTGCCACTCAGCTTGCATTCTTCTTGGCTGTCCTGCTGGAGATCACAGTTTCAGTAATTAACTGAATGGTTCACCATTCTGCTATAAAGTCACAGGTTGAAGGGGAATTAAATTTTTACAAGGAGTTTTACAACACAAAACAGAAGGCAGCAGTGAAATAGGATCTAGGCAGGCATTGCTGTGAATAAGATGGTGATATTTAAGCCCTCCAATTTTTTTAGAAGGCTTCCACTTACAAAAGCAATCATGAAAACGCCCCAAAACATTAGCAGCAACTAAACCTGCACATGACAGAAACCGTGTATCTGGGAGTTCTTTTGATATATTGGTCCCAATATAGGACAAACAAAACACTGTTAAAGTGGGCAGAGAAAGGACAGCAGTACAAATGCCTGTTTTTTCCTTAAGAAAATTCCTGCTGAGGGCATGTAAAACAAAGACCATGGGGGAAAAAAAAATTATCTCACTTGGAACAGAAAACATTTGATTCATTTCACAGAACTAACAAGTATCTTCAAGTACTTGTGTATGAAGAATGCCTCTGGCACTGAACTTGGAGCAGCCAAGAACGTGGCTCACACAGGTTACCAGTGTGCATCAGCAGCCGGCTCCAGGATGCAATCCAAGTCCTCTAGAAATGTGCCATCTTGATCTCCTCTCCTTGCTGTAAATTATTTAAAGTTGCAACTTCCAGGGCTAGTGCACACTGTTAGTGCCCAAGACTGAAGCAGTAACATGGCAAGTCTTAGTTCACTAGATTAGATGCACAGAAACAAAAC
Source organism: Ploceus nigricollis (assembly GCA_013399945.1). Lineage (NCBI taxonomy): Eukaryota > Metazoa > Chordata > Aves > Passeriformes > Ploceidae > Ploceus > Ploceus nigricollis. Next base: position 1,247,465 of record VXBC01005334.1, read on the forward strand.
ATGATCACAGGCATCCTTTTACAGCAAGTAAATTTTACATTATCTACAGCCCCACTGTTGGAAACACTACTGGTGAATTTTTCTCTGAGGAGTCGTACCCTCTCTTTCCTCCCCTGATGCTCATCCTTGCCTCCCCTGCCATGTTTTACATCATTTTAGGGCAGAGATTTTGTTTGAGTCAGGACTGGTGGTTATTTCAGCAACAACAAGAGGCAGACACACTCCATCAGTTTTGACCAGATAAAATCCTGAGTAGAAAGTCAAATTTCACAAGGGCTGGATCAAGACAGTGTCAAATGTAGCAGGACAGCTGCTGTTAGTTCCAGCCTGAGCAAGCTCCAAATACTCACTCAGCTCAGAGGTATGGAACTGAAAATGGAAAAGGAAGCCTAGTGAAGAACTGGACTGTGAGGATAAGAGCAAAGAGGAATTGTGCAGACTGCAGAGAAGGAAGCCAATAGTGCTTCAGTCAGGTATTGTCTGACACACAGCAGCTCCTACAAACTTTTATACCACCTAATAGCAATTCCCCTGACCTTTACTGACACAGTGGAAGCAGATGGAGACTGTAACAGGGAAGCAGTAAAACATGAGAATAAGAGTGGATCAAGAGTCAGGTAGAATGCCAAACTTAGACAAAGAGATGAGACTGGAAGTCAGCAATAGAACTATCCTCACATGGTCTGCTCCTTTGCAGTTCTCAATAAAGAACATCTACCTGCTTTTGTTGTCACTTGCCATATTAGCTTACGTTGATTCATATTTTTTTAAATAACAGAAGAACTACATACACACAAAGAGGGGAATACATTAAGAGAACATTAACAAGGTCCTCAGTGAGACAGGAGAAAATTAGAGTTATCACCCACATCCTGAATTGCATCAAAAGCAGTGTGGCCAGCAAGTGAAGGTAGGTAGTTCTCCCCCACTTTTCCATTCTCATGAGACTTGGACCTGTTGGAGCAACTGAGGGCATGATGGTGATCAAAGGGCTGGAGCACCCCTCCTATGAAGGCAGAGTTGGGGATGTTCAGTCTGGAGAAGGCAGCCGCTGTGGGAATACCTTAGAATGGCCTTTCAGTACCTAAAGGGACCTAGGAGAGAGTTGTAGAAGGATTTTTACAAGGGCATGGAGTGATAGGACAAGGGGGAATGGCCGTAAACTGAAAGAGGACAGACTTAGATTAGATGCGAGGAAGAAATTTTTACCATGAGGGTGGTGATACAGGTTGTCAGAGAAGTTTTGGATGCCCCATCACTGGCAGTGTTCAAGATGGGGCTCTGAGCAAGCTGGGGGCAGTATAAGGTTCCCCTGTCTGTGGCAGAAGGCTTGAAACTAGATGATCTAGGGGTGACTTCCAACCCAAATAATTTCTTTTGTGAATTCACTTCCTCCTTGCATACAAGACAGTTTAGATGTATACACAATTTTTCTTGTGTCCATTCCAGGGTACACTGGACCCTCTTTTTCAGGTAAACTGGATTAAGGACTGTGTTGTAGAGAAATATATGTAACTAGAAGAGCTGAAAAGTGTGGGAAAAAATATAGGAAGATCAGTTTCTCTGCTTAACACACTGCAGCCCTGAAGAACTGGATTTTGTCTCAACCAATTCCATTGAGTTTCAAAGCAATTGACTTAATCCATACTTCCCAGAGAGGATCAGAGTCTGGTAGTCAAAACAACATTCTGAGACCTGGTCCACAAACATGCTCAGTGCTCACAGCTGCAAGGGCATATCCTGGAAAAGGTACTTCAGACCACAAGATAATATAACACAACACATAGATAATGTTAAGTCATCCCAAAATTCAGGACGTGGGTGTCTCGAGTTGCTTTCTTGCCCAGATTAAAGTACTTTTGACTTTATTTTCTGCACCTTGGCTGACACTGAATACAGTGTCAAGAATACAAGCCTTCTCTTTGGAGGTATCACAGATAGGCTAATTCATATTTGTTACTGTAGAAATAACCATGACAAAAAAACCCAGAAGCTAATAAGCCTGTATTAACAGCAGGGTTCAAAAAACACACAGGAGGCATGAAGAGCCAGGGTAAACAGTAGAGTAGAGGCTCATTAGGAAGGCTTCGTCCATCACACACACTGATGGTGACAGTGTCCCTCAGGATAAAAAAAGCAGCATCTGATAATGTAATAATGCATATATCTTAATGCACAGGAACGTGGGTTGGGGGAATAGCAGCTCTAATCAATAGTCATAAAAGCTTGACTTTGTAACCTGAATAATATTAGATTTTAATTACCTGGCCTCGTAGAAATACATTTTTAATACATTGAAGAAATACATCAAACAAGCCTTACATGCTCAGAATGCATTTGATGGTAAGGCAATTATGAACTATATCATGCAATAAAATATTACAGTAAAGCATATGGTATTATAACCATGGTTTACAAAACAAAATAAAATAAGCAGTCTTTTTAGATGACCAAAGTGTATTTTATTCAATTAGGTTAACTGAATT